>OU911038.1:14255000-14855000 GCA_918358695.1 Melinaea menophilus ssp. n. AW-2005 | reverse complement strand
TGCATGTACGGTAGTTACATAAAAAAAAATATCTGAAACTGGCTGGATCGATTTTAATAGGACTTTCACAATTATAATTAATAACTGAGGCTACTTTTATTAAAAAAAAACATTTCATACAAAGTCGTGGGCAAAGCAAGTATAGATATATACAAAGTCGGTAAAGTAGGTAGTTATAACGGGAGGCAGTCTCGAAGACCGCGTTTCGTTTTAGTAAAACGTAACGCCTGACTCACGTTTATTTGTTTTGCTTTATAATACTTTCTAATATTAAAAGCTCTAAATATATATATATATAATACTAATTTTGTTACGCGGTAAATAAGTCTATATATACTTGTATGTTAATATACATATATATAAAAGGTTTGTTTGTGTGTAATCTCGACTACTGAATCGATTTTAAAAATTCCCTCATCTGTCCCTAGTAACATAGGGTACTTTTTATTCCAATATTGTAAAGGAATCGGGAAGAAAAAGAACAACAAACATGATAAAAAACTAAATTCTTAATACTATGAAACACAAAATAATACTAGGAAGTAATAATCAATTGAATTATATTTAATTGAATATTAAAAGTTGATTAAATTATATAGTAAATGTATTAAATAATGTTAGTCTTACATTTCGCGGTAAAAGAAGATGGCGGCCGAGACATGAATGTTTGGAATGCGGCTTGCGAAAGGTGCAGACGTGCAACGAGACCGACCGCGTCGGGATGCCATTAACAGCCATCGTACAATATATAGTGCGCTAGATCAATTAGCACGCTATATCGTATAGCGAAAAGTTTTCTAGCTGTTAGTCTGGACTTTTTTTTTTTGATAATATAATGTTTTTAAATGTTGCCAGAGCAGATATCAAGCCCCGAAATTTAAAATAATTATTTAATAAATTGCAAAATTACCTTATTAATATAGTGTTACAGTGTTTTATACTCATATAATATTACGATGATAAATATTTGTCGGTACATGATCCTAATTAACTAAATACGTCCGTCCCTATCACGTCTGGCAACCCTAATCATTTACGCATTCCCTTTGCCTGATTCACTCGAATATTACGGCTCTGTACATACCATTATATAATATGTATTTAACATACTTTTAAATTAATTACACAAAAACAAAAAGGTTAATACTTATATTCGTATAAAAAAAACTTTCATTTAATCTGTGGTTTCAAATTAAAAACAATAAATTATTAATAATCTAGTCAATACAAAGAGAAACCACGTGTTCACAAAATGTCTACCAATAATACAATAATAATTTACAAGCATATTTCAAATGAAAAGGTTTTACTGTATCCGAAACTGAACCAAACACGTTTGTTTAGGGATTTCGTCCTTCTCGGAATTTGCAACTCGCTAATACTAATAATATATATAAAAAATTATGTGCAACCATTATTATACCAGATATTTACCACGCTTTGTCTTTTATTCTCTAGGTAAGTCGTTATTGGTTAAGCGATTTTGTAATAATATTAAGTTTAATATTACTAGCTATCAATCATTTCAATCGTTCCACTAACATATAGAAACATCTAAATTATATCCCCCCATAATAATAGTGTAGAAAATAAACACTAAATTGCGTAAATAAACATAGGTTGAGTTAAATGTGGCGCGGTGTGCCCTTTGCGAATATTCGAACACGTGGTCGCCGCCATTTTGATGTTTTATAGATTACGCTCTGCTATTAGTCGAATTGATTGAACCATACAGGCTTGGTATAATTTTATTTATATAAAGACAGTTACAAATTCTATGATTAATAAGAAAATATGTAAAGCAAAAGTATTACAAAGTAGCACGTGATTATAATATCATCATGTGTAAGAATAGTATATACGGAAGAGTCCCCCATTCCCTGTACGGTTGGCGCCAAAACGCGGCGTGGTACTTCCACATTAACCGTCGTTCATTGCGCTTGGGTGTATTGCCCGCTATTTGCTACGCGCATCCTGCCTACTACGTTTTTTTTGTCCCCCTCACGCACACGCATTAACCCAACCCAAGAAAGGGACGACAATATAACGTGAAGCGATTTTTGTACCACAGAAGGACGCTCCTCGAGATCAATGCACTTTCCGAGGATAGCGAGGGCCATTTTTATACGGTTCAAAAAAGTTTTTTTATTGTAAAATCAATCTTGAGTTAATGGTGATATGGTATTAATTTGGATGCTTTGTTATTTTAAGTCAATGTCTAGACGCGCGGGAAGTGAATAAAAGTATGCATTCCGATTTCCACACGCCATGAATGCGGCGGCACCATCTTTAAACTCCCGCCAACGGACGATCTCTTTGAATAAATATATTTTTAACTCTCGTGACTATAATAGATATGTTTATGGTAATACGGGACAAACTAAATATAAATGATTTTTTCCATTCCTTGTTTGAATGTTGTTGAATAGAAGATTTATGTTCTTGTCGAGTTTTTACTAGGAGTTATTTATTTTCTTAAAAGATATTGTTTTGCTTTAGTTATTTTTACTTGATATTTATTTGTTATCTTTATCAATTTTTGAATTTAGAACTTTGTACTATACTATATATATGAGTAACGTCTATCCATTTTTAATTATTTGGGTTTTAGCGTTTAGTTTATAGTTTCGTTCTGTCAGTCTGTACCAATTCTATGCTTTATATATGGATTTACTATTAAAATATATAGTAAGTGTAATAATTATTGGCCTGTGTCCCTATTTTTATAGAATAGTTAATTTTGTAAGTCAAGTAGGCGGAAAGAAGCCACATAAACAGCTGGGTGGAAATTTTAGTTAACCTGAATAGGATCGTGTTACTAGATTATATTGTAATAAAATACTTATAGCCGTTAATTGAAACTTTCCAAAGACAATTGACATAACGGTGACGTGAAAAACAATTAAAGCAACGGTATTTAATAGTATTATGTATGTTTGTTTGTTTGTTTGTGTTTTTTGTTCTTTATATATATATTAATTAGTTCAATGATCTAGGGAATAGTTTATATTTTAGTAATTTATGTTGTTTTATTGAAATATTTGAGCTATTTCTTTAAGGCATGTAAAGACGCAGAATGAAGTATATTTATGAAACATCAGTTATTAGTTGATATTATTTTATTTGTTTTTAAACTAACGGTTGCAAAACGCTAATCTCGGTTTAAAGTGACTTTCACGGTTTATACAAATATGTTATAATTAATCTGAGGTTAACTATAGAATTAGATAAAACTACTACATGAAATAAAACTTTAGTTTTAAAACTAGTTAAACCACGTTTTGTAACGAGATGGTCAAAGTTTTTGTCTCTCTCTATTTAAGTTTATTTTACGGACGATGACCGTCTTGCTCTGTGTACTTCAATAATATACGTATCAAACTAAAGTTATTTTCAATTAACTATCTTACTAATTAGCATTTAAAGCGCACGAATTATCGCTACGAATTTAATTTTATTGTTAAATAATATTACCACGTTATTTATTTGGTAATTTTTTTTTTCATATCTTAAAATTACAGACAATATATATTTTCTTTATTCATACGATAATAATTAACATATATAACGTAATTGATAAAATAAATACATTTAAACGTAACGTTAGATAATACAAGTTTGATAACACTTGAATAATTATTTAATTATCGAACGTTGCACTTGACGGTTGGTGCTTTGAATTCGCCATGTGCGTTTGGGGCGCCCGGGCAGGTGCTCCGACACCGCGGGTCAAAGGACCGACCAAGGCCGCCGATACTAACATTCGCAACGTGTCTATAACCTTGCACGGCGCCTCAATGCGGACAACGCACAATAAACATCCGGTAAGACACCGGAGTTTGTCGTAAATGCCATTAAAAGTACATTTAACAAGGAATAATTAAAAAAAAAAAACAAAAATTATGAATAAATCCTCCACAAAATGCGCAGACTCGAATAAGATTGAAAAAAATACCTCCTCAAAAAACACAGATTCAAACAACAATCTAAAGAAATATTGAATCCATGTCCTTCCAATCAGCTGGTCATTGTCCACTACGCCATATTTAATATACATAAATATAATTATGTAATAATTTATAATAAATTATAAAATCAATGTTTATTTATTACCTATAATGTTTACACGTGCCTCATACTATTACGTGTGTAATAAACGTGTCAGTGTGTAATATTTTATTACAAGTGTAATAATCGTTGTTTCTAAGCGAAGCTAGGCATAAATTTTATTTACCTATCCATTACAAGTTCCTTTACATTATTATTGTTCAACTGTGTTGAACACCTGCGGGATTCTGACTTTCTGGAGCCATCTTTTTTTATTTACGCGCGAAAGTTTCGATGTGATTAAAATAAATGTCGTTGTATTTTTAATCCAATAATTACGATATTAAAGTGATATTACATTGATATGTTATCAATAATATCCATTTTTATAAATGAAAGTTATTTTTAATATTTTTAAAGACCAAAGTTATAGGTATAATAATAGGTATCTGTGAACTAATTCTTACACGTGTCGTGTGCTAAATTAATATTAAAAAGTAGGTACGTGTGTTTGTAAACAAATTTTATATAAATTGTAGTTGCAATGAAAGCCTACAGCTTACGGCACGTGTGACTTAATTTAACATTATGATTATCATTACATGTTATTGAGCAAACAATGTGTTTTTAATAAATTTAAAATATACCAAATAATATTTATTTTATAAGTGTAATTTTCCCTAAAATAACAAATTCGATAAATAACACTGACCTACACGTGCACGGCCCGTTATCAACGAAATTTAAGATATCAATGATAAAGTTTATTTTTGTTGACTGTGCACAGCTTGCATTACATTTATGGTTGTATTTTGATTATTTTATCAAATAGTCCGATGCCAGGTGGGTGAGTTCATTGCGCGATACTTTTATTTTGTTTTTTTTTTCAACGTAGCCAAGGGTTGTTGAGCTGTCGCGACTGGCAAAAAAAAACTCTCGACCCACCTGGCTTTTTGTATATAAATATCGATGTTCGTATTCCTGATCTCTACAGGACGATATTAATAATCTATCTTTTGTATATAAATATCAATAATCACGTGTTCCTTCTCTCTACAGGACGATTAAAATAATCTATTCGCAATCTTAAAATTAAATTATGATTATGTGCTTCCTTATAAAGATTGATTATTAACACTAACCATTTAGAGGGATTTTAACTTTAATGAAGCGTTTATTGGACCAGGGTTAATTATCATTTTAATATGCCATTTTATTATTAGAAGTAATTAAATAAGAATAAATTAGTGTTTTTAACTAATTTCCTTTAATATTTTCATTGCAATTATCTGATTTTTAACAATTATTTATGTTAATAGTTTTTATCCACGATACGCTATAGGTTTAAAACATGCATGCTTAAAGATGGCTCAGATTTTTAATTGACTACAATCTGAAATCTATAAAAATCTGTTGAAACTTTACCACGAGGACAGATAATGAAAAAAGATACTGGTAAAACTGCCTTTATATAATATATTTACTTTATAAAGCGTATACGGCAGAAGGCACGACGATCATACATAATATAATATACAACTTGCAGATGCGATCACAAAAGCGCATATAGGGTAGCACGTGCCAGGCCGTCAACAGCTGTGCTGTGTGCAGACCATACGAAAAAGTCTGTATATTTACATTACAACCTTTTTTGTGCCCTCGTTTTTTTTTATAATGGCAATGATAGCATATGCTTTACTTTGATGTTTGTAACTTCGTGTGTTTGGATATTTTGAATATAGAACGAAGAACAAGTAAGACACAATTTTAATGTAATATTTCAGATAAAAGATTTTTAATTTCCATTTGTAATTTGTAATTCTCTTTAAGAGCACCTACCTACCCTTTAAATATTACCTAAGTTGAATTAATAATTACTAATTATAATTTAAATTAGATATAATTACGAAAATTTAACAACTGTGTAATTAATTATAGTTAATGTATTACGAGTAAAAACAGCCAAATTTAAAAACAAATAATTTACAATGCTCCTCCATGTTGAACACGTGGATACAAATCTTTTACGGCGCTTCACTGCATCTAAGATATTATTGATTTTGTTACCGTTTCCCGCGCTCAAAATCGACCCTCTTAACCCCCCCTCCCCCCGACTCGCCCCTATCATGATACACCCCGCCACGCCAAGACAATCTTATAATAATTTTCAAAACACAAACACGTGGCTTACCGTCTTTATAAAGAGAATAATATTATCTTTTTATTTAATTTATTTTATAACTATACATATACATGTACGTAAATGAACGTAAAATACGTTAAAAAGTTTCAAAATGTAGTCTCATAGAGTATTACTATTTATATAATATACAAATATTTTAGTCATATGTCATATCGAAATCATTCACAGAACTGTTCCACTGACACGATCATTACGGTGATAGTGGAAGGAAACGAAAGCTATGTGTATTATGCATTTTGAATACATAGTATACTACGATATGAAACGTCGGGAGGGGTGACGGTGGCACGACGGAAGAAGAGGGGCGAGGAGGGGCAGGGGGCTCCACATTATACCAACAAGCGCCGTACGTACCGCGACCGTGCGATTATACCGTCTACTGAGCGGAGGACGTAGTCAATGTCTCGCTTGCGTCAAGCGCTGTGTTTGTTAATAGTTTAGTCTGCAACGCGCCGTCGAGGTGTTCGGTAGTGTTCGCGAGCGCATTGTACTAAAATATCTCTAATCGTTTTAATAGTTGTAATATATTGCATTCCTTAGAAAAATATATATATAATAATAATAATTGTCGCGTGTTAGTATATAGTGATATCTAGATAATTATATAATTAGCTTCATGAACTGTGATCGTGCTTTTGAAAATTTGGAACGTTAATAAAGAAGTGTGATATAACGTATGGGAAGTTTAGAAATGAGCGGATTGACCATAAGAGTGAAAAGGGGATCGAGGGGTAGCGCAACACTTCTCGAGGCAGCTAACAGAATTCTTAAATTACTAGGCGTGAGCTCAACGAAGCGCGGGAAACAGCCCTCAACGAAATCAAAGGTAAGGTCAACGGCTCGACCAAGTTTATTTATCGATACGATTTAAAAATATTTACATTCCATTACATTTTGTGCCCTTCGAGCGTTTTCAACAACATCCTTATTACAGTATCTAATTAAGTTTAAATAAAGTGAAATAAATAACTTTAAAAAACGGGTAGATTTAATATTAATTTTAAATGTTGTTATTTCAAAAAAAAAGTTATAACAATTAAAAGAAAGAGGTAACGTGGCAGATATATAGAAGATTGTTAATAAACTTTCGCTGTGGCCGTGTACTTTCGCCAGGTGTATATTTACAATAGTGTTAGTGTGAGAACGTTACAACGAGAGTACGAGGTGGTATGACTGATCAATATGACGGCGACGGCGGTGGCGATGGCGGGCGCGGCACCGACTGTTGTTTGTTCACGCGTCGCTCACATGATAACTTGTTTACGAATTCGCGATCCGCATTCATCATTCGTGTTACAATTAATTATATATTATTATTATTGTGTGTTTGTTACTTGATTTAACATTTTTATATCTTGTTCAAATATATATTAAGATAAAAAAAATGTGAGTATTAAGATATAATAATAAATATTTATTTATCTTACACGTGATAATGATTGCGCGTTATTTTTATTTTTTTGTGTATATTTATATGATTATTTATCTATCTCTCGACTGTGTGTGAATGAAATGGTATTATAGTATTATTTATATATTTTTATGTTTATATTCACATTTACAAGTGCTAATAAAGGTTTTTTTTATTACATCTGTTGTAATTAGATGTGTTTAATAATATTTTTTTATACTTCTTAACTGGAAAAAAAAGTAGTTTGTACGTAATAGTAAAGGTTAAATTTCTTGTTCGGAGCCGATACACTCACCCACAGCGTGAGCATTCTTTATTATGACTAATTTGCAATTTAAACAAACCCACCAATATTGAAATAAATTATTGTCTGTTTTGATAAAAAATTTAGTAATTATATCAAAACTGGAACAGTATAATTGTTACAATTATTATAATATTGCGTAAAGTATTAAAATAATTTGTTGGGAAAGTTATCAAAATTACCGCGCTAGGTCAACTAGAACACTAACAATCGCGTAGTGAAATGTTTAAGTGTGCCGTTAGCGTTCTTGTGATTGGTGGATTTTAAGTTATAATTTTTGGGGTCAAATAGTGCGCTAATGAAATGGCCGCATGATTATTGAATGTTGATGAATGTGTTTGTAAGTGGTGGGGTGGGGGGGGTCTAGTACTGAGTGAGGAATGCGCTCAGAGTACCGTTGCGTCTGTACGAACAGTGACTTCGCTTGGAATGCGAGTCCCACTTGCGTTCTTGAACTAATATGACTCACTCGCAATTCACTGTATATCTCTTAGAGTATTATTTGTATAGAGGGTTTAATTGATACAAATTTTAAAATGAGAATAATTTTAAAATAGGAATGCATTTTGTTTTTGTGAGAGTTATTATATATTTTTCGTATGTTCGGTTCGTACTGAATGGCGGCATTTTTTGCCTGACGCCCACGTAAGAAATATGAACAAAAAACTTGGGCAGCAAACTTTAGAAACTGGATCATCGTACGGTGTTAAGGCCAACGAACGTTGCGTTTCGTATAGACATTTAGTTGTTAAACAAACTCTCCTCGCGCTGTACATGTGTTCAAGGATTATATTTGCACTATATGACATTATTGATTGAAATTTTGTTGCTTTATAGAAATGTTTATATAAAAACTTTTTGGTAAATAAATATTTTTTTGTTTTGACGTTTTGATGTATTAATTTTATTTGTATATTTTTATCTGTTCTAACATTTGTTTATGTACGGTATTATAAATATATTTGTATTGTTACAGACGAATAATCTCGGTGCGAGTGAAGTTAGGGCTCCGATAGCCACCGAGTGTGTGTTCGATTCGCCCGTTAAGATGCAGGCGTCCCAGGCCGCGTCTCCCCCAGTCCTGCCTGCGTCCACGCATTCGTCCAACCAATCGTACAAACACTCGAAGCGGACGGCAAAGGATTATATATTTGGAAAGTTGATCGGCGACGGGTGTTATAGTACAGTATTCTTAGCTAAAGATATACACACTGGAAAGGAATATGCAAGTGAGTAGATATATATTGATTTTTTTATTGATATATTGAACTATATAATATAAAAAAAAATCAATCTATTTCTATTTAATAATTAATTTATGTATTTTAATATATTTTTTCTATTTTCAGTTAAAGTTTGCGACAAGAGTTACATCGTCCGTCACCAGAAAGTTCAGTATATAAAACGTGAAAAGGACGCCTTAAACATGCTGTTCGGTGTACCGCACGGCTTCGTCAAACTATACTGCACCTTCCAGGACGACGAGAGATTATATTTCGTATTGTCGTACGCGAAGAATGGCGAACTACTGCACTATATAAACAAGGTCGGCTCCTTTGAATTGAACGTGGCGAGATATTACGCGGCCGAGCTGTTGATGGCGTTGGAGAAAATGCACGCGAAGGGCATCATCCACCGCGATCTTAAGCCGGAGAACATTTTGCTGGACGAGAATATGCACTTGCAAATCGCTGATTTTGGTACCGTCAAAATTCTGGATCCCGAAAAGATAAGGTCTTCGACGCCAATCATATCAGAGGAAGATCAGAATTCCACGCCGACCGATCGCTCCAGAAAGATAAGTTTTGTTGGAACGGCGCAATACGTTAGTCCTGATTTGCTCCAGAACAGAGTAGACACCCGAGCTTCTGATTTATGGGCGTTGGGTTGTATTATCTATCAAATGATATCCGGACTACCTCCGTTCCGGGCGTCAAACGAGTTTTTAACCTTCCAGAAGATATTGAAGATGGATTACGAATTTCCGGAAGGTTTTCCGGCCGACGCGAAGGATTTGGTCGAGAAGCTGTTAGTTTTAGATCACAATAAGAGGCTCGGAGCAAACGATACAGGGGACACGTATGAGAGTATTCGTAAACACCCGTTCTTCGAGGGAATCGACTGGGAGAATATTTGGGATGAAATTCCACCCAAAATAAGTCCCTACTTGCCCGGTGGATCCTTTGAAGAGGAATACACGGTTCCCGATCATCTGGAACCGGGTCTGGGGAAGAATCAGCTCGTCCGTCTGTGGGAATTCGATCTATCGACGTCCAGAGGTGATTATATTATATATTATATAGTAAAAAGGCGATCGCTGCAATGCGTGCGGCGAGTGCATTGAAGCGACTAGTAAGAGGGTCGTCCGTGACCTGAATACTTTGTACGTGTATCGTGTCATAACTGTACCTATTCTTGTGATATTTCGCATTTCCTAAACAGCTTTACCGTCAAATTTGCACCCAACAACTTTACCGCCAAAGTTACATCCAACAACTTTACCGCCAAATTTACAACCAACAACTCTACTATTGAATTTTAAAATGTACACCCAACAACTTTACCTTGGAATTTATACCCAACTATATTTTTAAATTTACACCCACACTGATTTCATTGATGCATTACAATAACATCTTGAAATAATCCCACCAGATGTTACATGTGCGCCGCGTCATCCATTGTATTAATATAAAACGGACATCCTTTATGTTTTGAACTTAGTTTCTATAGAACTGATATCATTTCCCGTCTCGCTGACGACCAGCTGTTTGCATTCCTATGAATGGATAATAATTAACAATTTAATATAATATTTAAATTACGATTTTAAGGTTTTTTTTCATTATTTATAGGAATATTGAACATCAGCCCCGAGGAGAAGAGACGCAGACTAGAAGTACAGGCTAGAGAAAATAAATGGCACCAGTTCGTAGACGGAGAGCTCATACTGAAACAGGGTTTAGTGGAAAAGAGGAAGGGATTGTTCGCGAGGCGCAGGATGCTGCTGTTGACGACGGGACCCAGACTGTTCTACGTGGACCCCGTTAATATGGTGCTGAAGGGAGAGATACCCTGGACACCTGATATACGAGTGGAGGCAAAGAACTTTAGAATATTTTTAGTGTACACGGTATGTTGTACTTGTGTTTTTTTTTATTTATTTTTTTGCCCCACCGGCCATGACAGCGTCTCCGGTGGATTGTTTTGTACGACTAGATGATAATGTGTACTTTTCCGTTTGCAGCCAAATCGTACATACTACCTGGAGGATCCCCAGTCGTACGCGCTGGAGTGGACGAGGGTCATCGACGAGGTCCGCATCGGGACGTACGGGCGGGACACGACCTAGAGGTCGGGGTCGTGGTCGAGGTCGGTGCGACGGAGACGGTCGCGCCCGCACTTCTCCCGCGCCGCACGCCCCGCCCCCGTCGCGCACGGACGCCGCCGGTGATTCGACATTTAAGTTCGCCAGGGCTCCGCCCCCCGCCGGGCTCCGCCCCCGGGCGCCCCGAGAGACGACGTCGGACGAGATGTGTGCTATCGAGCCGAATGACTGATTCCTACTCTGTTAAATTGTTTAAGTTATTTAATTGTGGATATGTGAGGATTTTTTTTGTCTGTAAATATATTATGTCGTAATTTATTAAAGAAATCGTTATGGGGTAAAGACGTAAGGTGGGCCGCCTCGACTTAGTGTGGAGGCCTCCGTGAGAATGGTCTTATTCGCCACCCGCGTGTTCAAAAAGCCCGTTCCGGTTGGTAACTAGGCAATTTATAGCTAAATTAATGATTATTTATTTTTTAATTTTAATTAATTATTTGCCAACGGAATGTGACTGTTGTACAGATATTTAAACGGTAGGAAAATATAAATGGATAGTTTCCGGCCGCATTGTTAGCGATGTGGCTCCAGGGGAACGGTTCTAAACGAAGGATAGCTTCTTATTAAAGGGCTGGACGGAGTGCTGATTATAATTAAATATCATCAAAGTACGCACGAGTCCAGTCAGTGCTTAGCATTGTATGCATTGCACTGTATCCAACCTAGCTAATGTATACGGATGTCACCAAAGGTGATTAATATATGTTAAAGAGGAAAATGGCCACAACAAACAAACAGACAGACTTCTTCTATTTGGATTGTATCAATTATTAATCTCTTATATTTGTTTCTATTAATTGTTGTATCACGACTTGCATGTTAAAATGTTAAAATGACTGTCAAACTATAATAATGTAATTGACAGCTTTAATTGACATGTTGTTTTAAAAATACACAATACGTGCCCTTACTAGAGTAATATTAACATGTAAGTTACAATTAATAGCGACAAATGGTATTAAAACTTGTATCAACTTTGGCCATTTCCGGATAACAAGTTGTGTTTGTGTCACGCTACTGGAATAATGTCATGTGGAATCTTTAATTTAGATTATATAACAAATGCCCAACTTGCCCACGCTCGGTGAACAATGGATCCAAATTGTATCATTAAGTGATTATAGAAGTAATGTAATAGGTGAATTATAACAAAAACATTTGATATAATTTGAAATACATGACATTGTTACTTAATCTGCATTTAAAATTTAATAACTGTTATATCCTAGCTATATTTTAAAACATTTCTAATGCATAAATTCCATAAAGTAACCTAATAAGAAATTGAAAATAAATTGAAGTTGATTTTTTATATATGTTTTTTTGTTTTTACCCCGCATAACCTTCAAATCGAAGTTGAAGATGTAATGTAAAATTAAATATTGAAAAAAATACTATTCATATGAAGAAGCTATCATAGATAGAAAGATAGTGTGAAAATATTACTTCTACTATTAGGATAATTTTTATGACAAATACATTTTAGTTTATTTCTTTGTATATTTAAATAGTTTTTAGTTGAGTTGAAATTTTATTATTATCTACATTGTTATCACTTTATAATTAATTAACGACCGGCTGACCGTCTATTGTTTCCGCTGGACGCGGGCGCACATCAGTCGACCGGCTGGCCGTCTGTTGTGTCGCCGGTCTCCCCACCAGCTACGGTTCTCCCTCGAGTTTGTCAGTTCCTTAAGTTATCAATCAGGATCGAAGCGCCCAGCTTTATACTAGGTAAACAAAGTTGTCACTCACAATTTTTGGTAAATCTACCACAACAGCTTCAGTACGGAATAAACTTTTGTATACAAGCGAAGAAGTATGTGTAATACAAATAGTATGTTAAAAAACGTAGTTTTAGAACTATTAAGGACGGGTAAACGAAATATATGAAATCTATGTATCAGTATCTCAATAGTTGATTGAGTAAATTTATTATTTTACAATCGAAGTTATGCATTTAAAAAAAGGCGTTAAAAAACAAAAAGGAATTTAATCAATTAGCAATATTTAAGGATTGATATAAAAGCAAATTTGTTTAAATTTTGATTCATGTAAAATTATATCATCAATTTAAAGAAGTAAGAAATAAAAACATTTTTTAATAATAATAATATTTATATTGTCTTTAATTACATGATATGAATTAGGGTAATATTTTAATTAAGAACAGACTGAAATTTTAGCAATTTCAAGAGTTGAACTCAATTTGATTTATACATTTGTAAATAATAACATATTATAAAATATGTAATAGATACAGAACGTTGTGTGGTGAATACTAGTAAATAATTAAGGCATATATAAATATTTTCTTGACTTTGTTTATTTATCTTTTGTCCTAGTAATGCTGATGCGTCAATCAAATAATATAATTTATATGGAAGGGACGGAATGAACTAAAACTGGCAATTATTCTTGTTGTCTCTGAATGTGAGGTACTTATTATAATGGGTAAAGGTGAGATGTACCAAATATAAAAATGATAAATAAAAAAGGTCACGTAAAAAACATGAGGACCCCCCGGAGGGCATGTATAAAGAGGTTGATGTCTGTGGCCGAGGTCAAAGAGGTATGCAGGGACCGTAGCGTTTAGCGCTCCGTTGTCTCTGGCAACCCCACAAGGGATATGGCGTGAAGCTAAATTAAGTAAAGTATAAATAAAAAAGAGGGAATCATTGAGTACTAAGTAACATTTCGATAGCTCACTACTATGGCGCTTGTGTCTATCCGTTTTGTGGCATCATTTTAGATCTAGACAAAGTGATTATATGGAGAGAAAATAATAAACATATAAAACTTCAATATTTGGCCTAAATTAGTAAATTTTACCAAGAGTTACTACGAATGCCATTCAGCTTAATAAGTTCGAGTCTAAGGATATGTGAAACGCAATCGCATTTAGTGTAGTTAATTTTAAAACCGACATTGATATTGTGTTTTATATATGGCGTCACAGTTCAAATAAAGAAAGCGGAATACATGTTAGATAATACGGTAAAGGGTTTACTTTATATTCCACGAAATTGCAATGTTTTTTTATAATTTTATTGAAAAGCACCTACCGCTTGAAGTATAAGTACGCAGAGCACCCATTTTATTGTGCAAATTGTTTTTGTAATTTCCTTAGAAATTAACAATTTCGTCATTTAGAGTCAACATCAACATTTATAGTCGCTTCGAGAAGATATTTTTTTTTTTAATTTTTTTAGCGTTATTAAATATAATAGGTTAAATTAGCGTGAAACTTATCAGTGTATATTTTTCAATACTATAATCTGCCTATGGTTTTTATTACATGAATGTGATGTCAAAAATATCATTTATGTTAGTTTGAGATATGGCGTCTCTAGTATGTCGTATGTAGTAGTCTCTAGCATATACATGCTGGAGGGTTATAATACACAGTATTTTATATTTTATTAGTAATAGCGCCAGTTTTTATTTAAGAGATATAATATTATAAAAGTAAGCCACGTTGTATTGTTGTTGATGACAGATTTCTAAGAGAATGTAAGCATATATTGTTGAAACTACATAAAAATATATGTAAATATTCAGCTAATTTTATCTGACTTGTTGCTGAACTGAAATCAATTTTAGTATGGATTATAATGATAATAGTTAAATTTTATAATTAATTGTTTTCCCAACATTAATGGGAATACCAAGTTGTAGCAAGATCATAATTTTTTTTTCTTCCTAACTCAAACTTTCTGCGAACACAAGTGTCTTCAATTAATTATTTTTTGTCTGTCATTTTTTAATACATGCAGTAAATATTTTACCTTTCCTCTACCCGCAACTGTGTAATATGTTAATGTCAATTGTCATGGTTAAATGTCAACTTCAAATCATTATTATTATAACCTTATCGTAAAAATATTTTTTTTACTTCATATTAACTTCTTACTGTAATACAGGATCATAAATTAAAGATTTCTAAATATTGCTAAATCATTTGAGCTCGATGACCACTCAAATAATTAAGTATGTGGGCAGAACTACTAATTTTAAAGGCAAAACGCTATGGGAAATAGTAGGAAGCCTTAAAAATTATGGTGTGGGCAGGATTATAGTCCGATCAGTTTTTGCACGTTATCCTGAACCTAGTTTTATGAAGATTGTTAAAGTAGAAACGTGCCCTGATGAAGTAAGCACCTTTTTATATTGTGTAACAGTCAGTACAATACACAATTCATATCTTGTAGTAAACAAATATTACTGCTCATTGAAGTTTTTTCTCAAAAATGTATATACTAAATTATATTTATACAGGCCCTGTGATAAGGGCTTATATATATTATAGATTCGTGTGTTTATAAGAATTTTCATTTTATAAAAATAATTTATTTCAGGAAATTAGAAAAGTTCGAGTGTGGGTTGAAAAGACCTTTAGAGGCAAAAAATTACCAAAGTTAACTGAAATTTATAGCACCTCTTATAAGCCTGATTATAATCTAATTCCTAAAGATGAAGAAGAAAAGTTACTAGGTGCGGTTAAAAATAGTAAAGACGAAGTGATTTTACCAAACACAATAGAGATGCCGCCTTTGATGAAAAAGTTTATTAAAAAAGATCATGAAAAGAAGGGATTGGAGGTAATTATATTAACATTTATTTTATTCAACTAATATTATATTTTCTCACTAGGCATCTACGTATGTGTGCACCTGTCCTTTAGTGATAATAATAACATACATTACCTTCACAGACTATCACGGAGTTTGTAATGCCTCTATCATACAACCATAGTCCTAATAGAACGGCAAGAATTGCTCAAGGTAATGAAAAACCAACTATTGAATTCACCATGGGTTTGGGTAAACCAGCAAGCCCATCCCTTTACGAGGGAGTACCCTTGCAATAATTATATTATGTTAGATATAGATTAAATAGTTAAATGTATAAACGATTTTTATTTAACAGTTTTTTATTGAATTCATTGCTTCTTATTAAATGTTTGAAGTGATGCAAACTTCTTAGATAAGTATGGATTTGTATCGATTTCTGGAAGGTTCTGTTCAGCGTCCACTTTCTAAAACAATAAATTAAATATCTATAGGCTTTTAAGTTTTTATCAAAGTAATGTTAGTCCTAAGTTTACACAATCAGAAGAAACTACCTTATATTAATAATTATTTAAAGAAGAGAAATGTTTAAGAGAAATGAAAGAACACATGATGTTTTAATATATTTCTTTGTATTATGCAAATGGATAAAAAACTGAACTTATTGTATTATCTATAATTATACCAGTACTAATAGTTTCAAGGCAATGAATTAAAAATATTAATATGTAAACCTGGCTTTAATGTAGTTCTAAAGTCCGGTCAATTCTCAATTAGATCAGAACATATTAATAATTATGTTGTATTCCTATATGACATACTGTATCTAAATTTTCAGGATAATATTAATGTACATATTAGAATGAATGAATGAATGAAATGAATACTTGAATATAATTACCCTCCAAAAGTCACGCATTTCTTGCACCTCCTCGTCACGTTGTACAAAGTACTGCCGAACTGACTTCTGTATAAGAGTCGCTGCATACTCCTCAGGCCATAACCAAGACTTGGGATAATATGGGCGAGGGCTGGAAAATATACAATCTCATCAGACCATAATTAATAATAAGGTTATTAATTTCAAATAGGATGACAAGTATTAAAAATTAGTTGCAGTTCTAACTTTTTTTTTAAATGTTCCCGCACCCAGGTCATGTTGAAAAGATGTAAATCCATTAGTTTTCGACAAGGATATCTTGGATTATTGTTCCACAGAACCTAAGAGAAAATAGATTTAGAAATTGGGTTAGGATAAAAAACTTATTTATATATATACCTGTGCAATATGATCTATGCCGTTGAAGAAACATTTTTGAATTCTTAACGCCTCCCAAGTACAAGCTTTATTCAGAGTATCTTCTAATGCAGGTATTAGATGGACAAAAACTTCCCGCTTGATATAATCGCATTCAGTTTCTATGACAAAAGTATATATTTAAAAGATATAAAATATATATTTTTTTCAATAATATATAAAACTAATTGTAATTACTTTAAAATTATATCTATCTACATCTATCTATTCTTTATATCTCATTCATTTAGTTGGTAATCATATTTGTCTAAAACTATTATTATCTAAGTGTGTTTATGGCTTACTCAAAAAAGGTGGTTTGGGTACAGGTTCTTTTTTACTTTCAACATATTCTTCTAGTTCCTTGAGATTTTTATCACTTTCCTCGACAATTTCTGCCCAATTAGCACGGCTTGCTTTTCGGATCAAAATAGGGAATTCAACCTCAGAGCAAGGCAAGCTGTCTGGTAAAGTAAAGGCCGCCAAATTATCGCCCATTTCATTGGGCACTGATTTAGCTTCTTTGTTCTTTCCTTTACGATCTGTGCCTTTTCCCGCCATCGTTATATAAATAAGTATAAATGTCTCAGTATTATAAAATGACTATATTATTAATAATTCGTTGTTGATGCTTTCATACATCAGAAAACGTCAAATATATTTTTCCTCATTTTCTTATGAGAACTTATTATTTATGAATATTGTTACTAAGTAAGATTATGAAAAAAAAGCAAATTGTAAAAAGGTTAATATATAAAACACAAAGACACTCACTGAGTCACTGACTCATTCATCGCTCTATAGCCCAAACCGTAATACCTAGAAAGCTGAAATTTGAACACAAGACTCCTGACATATTGAATAGGTGCAATAAGAAAGGATTTTGCAAAGGTCCACACCGATCCAAAGTTACAGCAAAAAAACTGCAAAAAATATAACGCGCCTGTTTGATACCTCCTAAGTGGTGTGGAAATTCAAACAAAATGTTTGATCACTTTTGCCGTCCGTTGCGAAGCATGGGTAACCTGCTAGTTTTAAATATGCCACAATCATCGATATCAAGAATCATTGAAGTAGAACTCAAAATATACTAAACATTTTAAGAGAATTTAAAAAGTGCCTGCAATTTTTCTTATAATTATAAATAAATATCTGTTTTTTAATAAATTTAGCATTTTTGCCCGATTTATGCATTTAGTGCACACATGTAGGGAAAAAGTGGACTAAACATAATATATATTAATTTAGCAATACCTTATTATTTTTTTATACATTACTAACTACTCGATGGAGATTTATGTTGGGATGCCGATTTTACAGAGAAACAAAATATTATATTTGAAAAATACATTTATTTTATAAAAAACTGCACATGCAATTACTTAATATCTCTGGATCTTACCATCCAAAGTAGAGAATAAATTAACAATTTAAATAAAGATCTTAAATCTAAAATATAAAATAGAGTCGTTAAACTTGTGACATTATGTACTATTATGCACATGGAATGATTAGAACTGGGAGAATTTTCCAGTAACTTGAGATATCCAGTCCAGATAATGAGCTACTTTTACGTAAACTCCTGGAACTCCGGGTTGTCCACATCCGATTCCCCAAGAAACGACACCCACGAGCTGCCAGGTTCCACTACGTTCGCAGACTAATGGACCACCGCCATCACCTTTGCATGCATCCTTGCCATCTTCGCCACCAGCACACACAAAGCCGGGATTTAATTCATAGTTGTAGCCTAAACGAGTTTGTCTTAATTGTTGTTGACATTGTCCATGAGGCAGAACTGGAACGTCCACTTCTTTCAGAATGTTTTGGTACTTTCCATTAGTTCCAAAAGCATCCTTTCCCCAACCAGTCGTCCAGCATCTTTGTCCAGCGTAATCAGTGTATTTGTCGGGAAGACATGCAGGGCTAATATGAGGGTACTTGGTCCAATCGACAGGGTGCTCCAACTTCAAGATTGCAAGGTCGTTGTCTAATGTACCAGCGTAGTATTGTGGATGGACATGTACAGATATAACATCTCTCTCGATGTATGGATAAAATTCAACGTCATGGTTGACATCCCATTCACCCAGACGAACCCTCAGCTCGAATCCTTTGTATCTGAAAAGGTATTTTTTAATGAGTTTCATTGACTATATTTTATCCCAGTTACATCTTAAATCTATCAGATTTAAATCTTCATTTAACAAAATAATAAACGTACGATTTAATGCAATGAGCAGCAGTCATAATATGAAGTCCATCGATAAGTGTGCCTCCGCAGACGTAAACGGATTCCTTAGGGTCTTTCTTTAAAATAGCCGCCTGCCAGGGATACTCTCCGAATTCACTGTCACCATCAATGTAGGATGGAGTCTTTATTCTGCCATTGATCCCTTGAGAATGCCTGATACCACATTGACCACGGTTTGATGCTTGAGGTCTGAGCGGTTTGCGGCAACATACTTGATTTTGATTACACTGTGGAATTGATGGCCGACCGAAATAACCTTGACGCTGAAAAGAAAAGAAAACAAATTATTAAGTAAAAATGCAATTAAAAGTTCATGATATAGAATTCAGAAGGATTATGTAATACAGTCCAGAAAATTCATAAATATTTAAAAGATCAGTTAACGAAGTCAGAATAAAGTCTCTTCGTTACCTCTTGAATATTTTTTGTTTCAGGCGTCATGACGACATCCCTTTTCCTTCTGTTCGTGGGAAATCTTACGGTCTGGCTTTTCTGGTTTGCCCCAGATTGAGAAGGAATAGTTAAGGAACGTGAATAAGCATATCTATTAGCGTAATTATTATTTTGACCATTATTGTCATTGGAATTAGCAGATCGTCCAAAATCGTAGTTTTGTGGATTATAATTTAGGCCGGTATCGTGACTATTCTCACTATCATCATCATAATAATCATCATTACCAGGTGGAGCATTATTGACACGATAATGACCAATGTCATAATGTGGATAATGGGGAGAGTAAGGTGGTCTATGGATGCCGTATTGTTCATAGTGGCCAAATGGGGGATGAGCGTATGGTTTATGAGGATATGGCGGATAGGAATAGGGATTATAATGATGATAATGTTCATGTTTGTTTAAAAGATATTGCTTTTTTTCGTGGAATATATGACCGAGTTTATTCACGACATGTTCATTCGGGGTCACGTGTAAATTGACAAAAGGTTTAACAACTTTCTCGCCATAATCGTTTTTAGTTACTTGAACTGATAATAATGGATTAACCGAAACTAAACCTAAATTAAGACCGCCTCCATTTAAGGCAGGTCCGTATGGATTGTACAAAGGATTAGAGTTGAAAGGATTTATAGGATAACCATGGGAAGGCTGGGGCAATCCAAAAGAAACACCAAACGTGGGCTGCACTTTTTTTTCGTTATTACCGCCATTGCCTCCATATCCAGCCAAACCAAGAAGGCGCTGCAGTATAATATATACTTATTTAAATGACTGATAGCTGGTTTAGTGTTAGAGTAAGGTCAGTGCCCATTGTTTAGTTTTTCTTTGATAATATTTCAATCGGTTATACGAATTGTTAAACATGTATAACCGATTGTAATTATGTTTGTTACCCCAGTAATATGGTGAGTGAAATGGTAATTTGTAAGGTGGTATTACTAGGTATTGGATTGATTGGTAAGATTTGTATGATATGGATGGGATAGATAGATACACAATAAAGTAAAATTTTAGATCTATAACATACACAAATAAAATTATTAACTTACCGGTTCAATTTCTTTGGTAACTTCTTTTGTTTCCGCTTCATCGACGTCTCTTTTACTGACTTTCTTGACTTCAGTTGTATTTTGATTGTTGTTAGCTTCTACAGAAGTTTTATTTAAGCCGTCTAGTTGTTCTTCAGTTAAGGCCAATATTTCGGAACCCTTATTACGTGGATCGATAGGTAAGTATAAGTCGTCCCTGCGACCAATAATCTCTTGGCTTGGACATTGGTCATAGTTTACACAAACACATTCGAATCCTTGAGCCTTAGCTTCATGTTGATTTTGTTGATAAAGATTATTTTGACTAAAAGTTGCTGGACCTTGGCCATATAAATTACTGTTACCTACATTCAATTCTTTTTTGGAAAACTCATTCAAAGACGCGTAAGAACCAAGCGAATTACCATACTTTTGCTCTTCAAAAGCACTGTTTGCATACTGGTTAGGTAAGCCTTGGTTTACAATGTTGGAACTGCCCTTGTTAAAATTATTGTGACCATATTGCGATCCATAAATAGTATCTATTTCGTAGACGGGTTTGCTGCTTGGGGAAAAACTACCAGTCATTGGTCTGAATCCACCAGAATTAATTGCGCTATAATCTCCGCCTGAGGATGTAATAATATCTGAGGATGCTTGCGAATGTACTTGTGACGCTACATGTCCTACTGATCCTACAGGAATAGCCACGGGCTTTATGATAACTTTAGGGTCTTTATTGCTATCGTCGTGCACATAATGATGATGGACATGTTGCTGTACAATGGATTCGGTTTTAATATTACTGTTTATACCTGATGGCACCTTATTATACGTTGGTTTCGAATGATCGAAATTGTAAGGTTCATTGTTTGCGAAAGTCGGAGGTTTAGTGACGTAATTGGCTTCGTATCCATTAAACGAACCACTACTTTGAGAAAATTGATAGTTATTGCCCGCCACGCCATATTTGTCAGAAAATCCAGGACGCACGTTTCCGCCATATCCTGGTCTCTTAGATGGATACTTTTGTGGGCGAGGAGGGTACAACATTGGTTTCGGTGGTCCATAAGATCTTGGTGGACCGCGAATAGGTATAGATGCAATGGGTTTTCCAATTGGCTTAATGTCAACAGGTTGAGCGTAAATTAATTCATCTGGCGAAACGTATCTCTTTTCTTGTGTATCATCGTCTTCACACTAGTAAAAGAACATTTTAAATTAATAAACAATTACCAAATACAAACAGACAAAAATACAATGTTTTATTACATGTTTTATTACTCACTTGTATTAATCCCAAAGTGCAGAGACGACCTTTTATTAAATTCCTTGCTTCAGCATCATCACCTGAATCTAAAGCGTCTTTTATGGAGGGATCGCTGTACACGTCGTCAAAGCCACTCAAACTCCTTCCCTGTCCTTGTCTGGTCACCAATTCATCCACAATATCGTCAAGAACAGTGACATTTGCGTTAATATTTCTATTTTGTGCTCCATCCATTTCTTCCCCTTGTAAGAGTTCAGTTGGTTTACCGTTGACCGTCTCTTTATTAGAATCATCACCACCCCACGACCAGTCGGCCGATATGCTCGCTATGGATAATAGCAGAACACAGACGCACGTTAACCACCGCATTATCTGTAAAATAAGATTAAATTTAAATATAATTTACATATAAATATACGCATGTAGTTGTGTTTGTGTCGAAACGTGTAGGAGAATCACTTTTACTTTCAACATCGGTTATATAAGTTTCCATAATGTCGGGTTTCGTTCCAACTCAAGCGAGCGTGGCCTGCGAAAGCGTTTTGATGTTTCTAAATTACTTTTCTAACTAATGACATCACTTTACTTTTAATTTGTGTTAGTATGTATTGAATGTTGTTTATTGTTTGTTTATATTATGAAAGTAATGGGGTCAGTGTAGTTAAAATCCAGCTCAGCTGTTAACACCCGCTGCACGTTTCTACCGGTGCGTCATATCTCGTAACGGTTGTGATGTAATCCGAGTGTTCTTTTCTTTATGCAATACATTGCAAAACAATTTTATTTAAAGATTTATGATATTGTACAAAAAAAAAATGTATTGTATTTTTTTTATTAAACAATAGTAGTACTTTAAACTCTAACAACATTAAGAAAATATTAATTTGTTAAAAGAGAACATGTGAATTGAAAGTGCTCGGATAAATTCATTGTCTCCGATACTATCTTTATATTGTGGAAAGTAAAAGTGAGGCTTTGTTTCTCACTAAAGATATAATTTTATGTATACGTTTTTTAAATATAAGAATATAATAAAAAAATATATAACTAATTCCACTATCACTGTTATTATTTATGTTATAGTTATTGAGGTAAGTAAACAAAACTTACTTTATAGAAAACTTTCTTCCTTATCACTTATGTCTTATCACCACTTCACTGTCGCTCTGTTAGCGTTCGAATGACTGCAACTCCTACCACCACAAACCTTTATACTTCGACCAACCTAAAGATGAACGCAGACAGATTTTGTAAGATGATCGACTCAGACCGCTACCACGATATGTTTGTGAAATTAAGCTGTTTGAAAACGATCGAATATACTACGAATTTAACGATAATTTTGTGATTTGTATGTCGTGGTACGGGTTGGTCATTGATGCTTCATTCATGACTGTTATAGGGTTAGGCAATTGTCATATTGGGGTCAATTTGGCGGATCTTGGATCCTGTATCCTCAAAATGTCTACTAGAAGAAATAAGTATAATACTACTACAATACTACTATATATATATATATATAAATTACAAATTCACAAATTACTTAGGATTAGGAAGGGTCAAAATTAAATGCAAAACGGTAAAAAAAAAGTATATATATATATGTATATCTTTAAATGTATATAAAGGTTTATAGTTATCGTATATTTATTTGCAAATATTAAACACAATGCACGTTACATAACAAATCTAATACATATGTAGGTCCATTTATAAGGACATAACTTTCTCTACTAAATACAGATAAGGTTAATTATTGTTTGGTTCAAATTACATTTACGGAATACTATGGATGAATTAAATGAAAGAAAAGAAAAAAGATAATTCTATTTTGTATTCTATAAATACATGAAAACATTTGAATTAATTATATTGTCTAAGTGTGTGTGTGTGTGATATCTTTTGTTGCTATCTGATTAAAATAAAAATTTCTAATTATTATCTATACAATAAGATATATTGTTTATTTTCTTATTTTTTTATAATATTTTTGTCTGATACATATTAAGTTATAAAATCATTTATATAGTAAATATATTGAGGAATATTATTAAAAATTACAATAATTATAAAAATAAATCTAAAATATCCAAAGACATCTTTATTTCGTTCTGTTTTCCGAGTGTTACATAACTCTAAAACATGTTATTCGTAGCGAAGTAAAAGAGTTCAACGAGCGACCCACGTGAGCGATGTTTATGTTAGATATAAGTTAATAAAAGCCTTTGTATATATGTTACAGTACAAATGACATATATTTTATGTGTATTATTAATTGCTTATAACTACTTCAATAATAGACCAATATCTAAGTCTTTTTTCCGATATATATATTATGTTATATATATATATATATATATATATATATATAACATAATATATTTATTGTAGAACTAGTCTGCAAAAAATCTGTCGTTCATTTTCAGTTTGCCTAAAAAAATAACCTAAAAAGTTTCATTAAGAAAAAAATTTATAAAAAAAAAACGTAATCAAAAGTATCTAAATGTAAAGTTATTATCATAATATATATATGTATATATATATATTATTCTCCAATGACCCATATTAGTCATTGTTCGTCTTCAAGGTTCGCTTTAAGGATTTATTTCGAACGTTTACACAACGTGCTCCCCGGTGCAGAATGACCCGGACTTGCACGCGCGTTACTTGCGCAACGAGTCACTGAACTACATCTATGACTTGCACCGCTTACACTCGGGGTGACTTGGTGAAAATGAATTACTAGTACATCACTTTATTTATAATTACATTATATTTAGCATTTACTTTCATTTATTATACAAAAATGTGTACCAAAATTTTATTTTATGTATATATATCAAATAGTACATATCTATACTTTTGTATTACGAGTCTCCTATAATTGTTAATATGATTATTATTCTCCCATGACTTTGTTGAATAATATAATTAAAGATTATACTTTCCGGATTTTGGTATACATTTTTGTATAATAAATGAAAGTAATATCATCATAATCATTATAAATTATATTAATAATTACTTTGAGAGGAATATTTGATTTTGTCACTGATTTGTTGTGTAACTCTTACCTAGTTGTGACGTCACGAGGTTTCCAACGAAAGTGAATTTAATATGAGTGGACAATGTTTGTATTAATATAGTATTGTTTATATAAAATAATGTATATATATATATATATATTTGAAACAGATACAAAAGAAAGATAAATAACATATAAGCATTTATCTTTCTTTTATCCTCATTAAAGATAAAGTTGCTTTATTGGAATGAATTATCTAACTTTTAAAGTATAAATATTTTTTGTATTCCTCAAATTAGTTTATCTCGAGACCATCGCCGGTTGCGTCATGACTACCGCTATCTATTGCATCGTCTCCATCTCCATCTCAGTGTTATATTAAAGTACACTCAGATCAATCACCCTTGGGTTAATAAACTTACTGTGAAGTGTAATTTTAACATTTCGTAATACGTACAAGTATGGAATTATTGTATATATTTATATGTACATAATAGGAATTTATATTTAAAAATTATATGTTTATAAGCAAATTATATTATAAGATCTGAAGAGGTGGGATGAGATGAGATGAGATGAGATGAGATGAGATAAGATGAGATGAGATGAGGGTGGAAGGAATGAAATTGCACTACAAATAATTGTAATAAGAACAGGTGTATAATGATACTATAATATTAAAAACCACCTTGGTTCCGAGAAAAACCTGCTGTTATGAAATGTTTTTTCTATTATTGAGTCTATAAAATACAATTTGATTGTATTGTTAGATACAGATACAAAGACCAATGTACGTCACTCGTCATTCATAATGGCGTGTGTAAAATTACTATTAAGTAAATGTTGCAAGCCGAATGGGTTTCCCGAACCGCTTCTATTGCAATTCGTTTGGAGGACACGCCAGCCTTATTTAATGGATAAAAATGTATAGAGTCGCCGTTGGTTTTAGTATGAATATATATATATTCATAAAATTATATATATATATATATATATATATATATATATATATATAATTAATTAATAATTATAAAAGAAAGTATATGTATCGATAAGTTTGTGTTAAGAAGTGTATTTTCTGTAAACTATCTCTTTTTTGAATATATTTTTATATTGTTATATCTAAAAATGTTTATATTATCTAAGAAAAAACAAAAGCTTCCAAGAAACAAAAAAAATGTTGTGCTTTAATATTAATACATATAGTTTAATAATATTTTTAGTATCGCATCTACTCAGTGGATTCTTTGTTATATTTTTTGATGACCTACTTTCGGTCGATTCACGGTATATCACGCAACGCTGGGCTTCCCTGTACTCCTGCCAAGGTTTCGGTCTGGATGGAATGGGTTTTTACATTAATAATTTATTGTTATTTATGAGAGGATATAAATGTTTGTTTGAAAAGAGGTCATGATCCTTGGTTTCTTTTGTATACAAATAACATTTGTAGTATAATCTTTACATAGGTACCTATATATTATATTATTGCAAATGTCTTTAAGGGTAAGTGTCGTTACAAAGTTTTGCCTTCATATAGATCAGGGAGTGAAAGCAACGAGTTTGGGTTTTCTTGTTTATTGATTTTATTTATTATTTTAAATATTATTTGTATTATAGATGTTTAATTAATTTTTAGATTACAATTTTGTTTCTATTTTCTATAATTATCAGTTTTTGGTTAACATTTGTTAGTATTTTGATTTTGATTTTAAACACCCAATATTTGTAATGCAGTTGATCACTGAAAGACGATTTACTATTTTATTTATTTATATTAGTTGTAATATATAATAATTAAAATAAAATATATATAAACTCGCAAAGTTCCTGTTGCAGTCTTTTCTGACATATGTAATAACTTTTGTGAGCTTTTTTTGTGGCTGTGGCTTTAAAAATCGAAAATGAATTTATAAAAATGTATTACTATTCTCATGACTGGTTCAAATTTCATTCACCATACCATGTCCATGCAATATCCATTTATGCTTATAAGTACTTCCCGGTTTGTGACAGCTAGTATACGAACAGTTTAATGTTTACACCTATACTTTACCAAAATCATATGTAAAAAATCTACCAAACCAAAAACTGCCTTAAATTAACCAGTTTAAGGTAGTTTTTGGTGTACTCCCAAATAACCATATGAAAGTAAACGGTGTAAAGTGACAGTGAAGCCAAATTATGTTAGTTAAGTGCATTTTAGTGTTCCTATCGTAGAAGTAGGTTCTTATTACGTTAAACATTTTGAGTTAAGTCCTAATAAGGGCCTCAATTGAAACATGACTTGACTTGACTTGGATATTAGATTAGATGTTTCAATAATCGTCACTTATTGGCGGTTCTTCGAAGATAATTCTTAATATTTCTACAGACAGTCCGAGAGTAGGCCTGTATGAATTTGTTCCTTCGTCCAGTTTATCTCTCAAGGAATATATTTTGATAAAAATATTTAAATAAAGCTTCTGTAAAGTACAATAAAAAGATAAGACAAATTATATAGCTTATAATCAAATCGAAATGTGGGTAGAGGTTACTTTGCCATAAACAATAAATTTACCAAGAAATGTTTCTCAGCATGAGTAACGAAAAAATTAAAAAACTGTTTATTTGTAATTATATGAAAAGTTTTGAGTATATGCATGAGAAAATATTATTATTAATTTATTTAATAAAAAAGAATACTTTTCACTAATATGTTATAATTGTTATATCTTTTCATGAGAAACAAAAACAACATGTACACTTTGAATGATAATCATTGAATAATTAATTGATAATCTTCAAACATAAATGTAATATTAGAAGAAAATTCATCGTAAAAATTTAACTAATAAAAAGTAACTCTGTTACTTATATATCTGACACTGCCATCCTTTGAAAACATTAAATAATTTCTTCACCTAAAGAGAAGTAAGGCTTAGAGAGGCTGTATACAACGTGATAGGTTCTTTATTCGATAGAGGGCGTTAACAATTAAAAATAATATTGCTATTAGTATTTGGAAATGTAAAGATAAGAAAAAAATTCAGTTGTTTTTTTTAGTTTTGACTTCTGTTGTTTTCTATTTAAAGATTTAGGGCTAATAATTTTCATTAATTCATTTACTACAATAAATTAAAATTAAACTGAAAACATGTTAGAGTTATGAAAAATATATTGAGCATCACAATTCTGTAACAATGCCCTCTGTCGCTTAAAAAGATAACCACGTACTTCACGCGAATAACATTTGTTTTTGCTTTGCACAATTTGAGCCGTTTGGTTACTTATTTAAAACATAGAGGGCAGTATTAAACATACTTCTTTAAATAACAGTGGTTCCGATTTTCATAAATATTATTATATAATTTACAGGAAATGTTTTAGTGTGGATTTTTTTATACTTTCATAGTATGTGTTATGACTGCTCTGGGAATGGTGTAAATCTATATTTATTCTGTAAAAGCAGTTTGAGGTATATACGTATCTCAAGAGCCTCTTAAAACTGTCTATAATGTAATGTAATCTACAATTCTTATATCTAAGATTCCATTACTAGATCTTAGAAATTATTACATATTGCAATAAACGACGTTCACATTAAAGTTGGAGATATATAAAATAATAATTCCTAAACTCAGTCTCAGTTTTGAGCAATGGAATTACTTTTTACTAGAAACCAAAACCTTTCGGAAATTTAAGCTATTTTTAAATTTAAGGATTAATTTGATAGTAAGGACTGGGAATAATAAATTTACTAACAGTATAACACAGGTTGCTTCCAACACTTCCAAGGCATTGTTCAGCATTCTTTAAGAAATGTAATCAAATCTACAGCATGGATAGAGCAGATAATAAATTCATGATGAACTTCTTTATAATTTATATTTATATTATTATCATGTAAGAATATTTAAAAACCATCATCCTGTATCATGTTTAGATACGTTGAGGAAAACTATTAAGATATTTTGATCTCTATTCAAATTTCAGACCAATTTATAATTTATACTCGTAATTAAAATTAATAACTTAAATAGAGTATTCGATTTACATAAATATAGGGTACTAACTCCAGTTTTTAGACTACCGTTTTCAAATTATTATTTTAACCATGGGTTTAAAATAATGTGTATCTTAAGTAAATAAAGTAGCTAAATTAAATAACATTGGCCTGCCCTTTGAATTGATTGTGATAGTTCTAGTTATTTATAATTCTCATTAAATATTGACGTTTGTGAAACATTGATCACGAAAGAAATATCCATCTAAATTTGTATGGTTTTTCTCAGATCAGGCGCTTTTGGAACACTCGTAGCCTTAATTTTACATTGAAGAGTGTCTTTAAAGAAGGCATAAATAGGCCCTCCAGATATTCCCATTTAATACACAAGTGATCACTGCTATTTATTCAAAGTGGAAAAGTTATAACTAAATAATTAAACAATAGAAGATAAGTGAAATGGTTGGAACCTTAAGAACAGATTAAAGACTATGACTATGACTATTAGATCAAATAAGTATAATAATATTAAATTAATATTATATAAAGCTACTGGGCTTTTGTGTAGTATAGAGTTTACGCTTGGAACACTTTTTGGCAATTTAAAATGTCAATTGGTCATAAATAATAAGTTTTTGCTACAATAACCTATATCTAAGTTCATTTTAACCTTTAATAATGACTTAGCTTCTCAAGGACACCAAGATTTTTGTTAGTGTTATTAAATTTTTTTTTAAAATTATATCATCCATATAAATAGCCGGGTATTAGCAATAGCTTCAGTCAACCGTGACGGTGTGAATCATTCTTGTATCTTTAACATAGATCACCACCATGAGAACTCTGCTGGTGTTGAGTGCTGTTTTTTCAGTGGCTCTTGCTGCCCCTACTGAAAGTGTAAAACCGGTGCAACCTGGTCATGCTGAGAAGAGATCTATTGGTCACTCAGTAGCTTTTGTAGATCCTGCAACAGTATATTTGGCTCCAGCACCATTCTACACAGCGCCCTCAGCAGTGTCCCATCAGTCTCGTGAAGATGTCCGTACTTCTCAAACAGTTGTATCTGGTACTCCTGTCGCCATACGTACTGTACAAGCATTCCCTTCACCAGCTGTAGTATCGCCTGTGAAAACTGTATTCCAAGCTCCATCGGTATATACAGTTCCAGCTGAAACTATTTACACTGGAAGTGCTGCAGTGTCTCACCAATCTCGTGTGGACTCTAAGGTTTCTTCTCTAGTAGCGTTAGATCCGACAGTGGTTGCTAATTCTGCTGTTGTCCAATCTGTACCAACAGTTGTGGAAAATGTACCATCTGTTGTTGACGCCCGATCTGTTTATGTTGCTCCCGCTTCTGGATCTTTGTACCAACCTGTCGTTTACTCCAGTTTCTGGTAATTAAAAATAATTTACTAATATTCTTTGTGATTATGTACTAATGTAAAATAATAAAAATATGAATAATTCTCAAATGCATATCGGTTTTTCATTTATTTATTTTATTTTTATTTAAAAGATTTTTTTTAAGAATTGATATCTATAGCATTTTTTCCATTTTTGATAACTTCAGTTAAATTAAATCATCAGAAGTGTAGGTAATACTTATACTTGAAATCCTTATTAAATAGATATAACAAAATAACTACTTCTTGATTGTAGATTTTAAAAAATATACTATTAATCGGCTATGGTAATCGACTTTTGTTACTAAGCTGCAATGTAACCACATTTACTAATTCAGCATTCACATATAACAAAACTATATTTTAATACACTGAAAACAGTCGTAAAATAAAAGAGTTTTACATTACACGAAAAACACACAGACAATCAGAAAATGAAATCGTTTTATTAATATAATTGTTTTATCTACAAATGTGGAGGTTTTTTTTTTGTATATTTCAAAATATTTATCTGTAAACAAAGTAAAAAGTAATTAACAAAAAATACCTTCTATTGTATGTTTAAATTTTTACGTTTGTTACAAAAAAAAACAGTATCAAGAGTAGGAACTTTTATTTTATTATTTCTGGTGTTTATAATAAAAAAATCTCCGTATAGCCCTGACTCTCAGAGCAGAATGTCGTAAGATTCTGGAAGTGTACAAAGTACACAATTTTTCTAATCATATATCCCTCCGAATTTGAAGTTTTAGATACTGGGTTAACATGAAAGTCCCAGTGTCAATATATATATATATATATATATATAATTACGTTTCATTTGTAGTTTAAACTACGTTGTTGTCAAGTTAGATATGTCTTACATATTTAGTAAATATTACGTAACAGAAACATTCAATAAACGAAATTTATATATTCATACTTTTAGTAATATGAATGCTATTAATAGGTTCAGGGAGTAAGGAATTATCTAGAAATGTAATAAATTAAAGAGAAGTGAGTTTTGGGAACTTTTAAACAGAGATCTTGGATTGGTGTTTTGGTTATTCTTGAACTTTTAAATAAATAACTAACAAACGTAACTTGTTGTCTATTGTTGAATGGGGAAAAATAGTGAATAAAAAATCTATGTGTTATTTACATTGTATATTTTTATAAATATTTTTTTATTATATTTTACATATTAATATTAGTTCGTCAGAGGAGCTCTTCACCAACCATGTACCAAATGGCCGGCACCATGGGCAAGAGGTGCATGAAGGAGTGCGGAGTGGGCGAGGGGAGCAGCGATAACACTGTGGGCTACTGGGGCTACATGAGACACTACAGCGGGGCTGGTGCGGACATCCACGCGGGATTGGTGTGACACTGCAGCAGGGGCGATAGCGTGGGCGTACACTGGAGCAGCGATAGCGTGTGAGACGACTGGGGCAGCCACGGCGTGGGACACAATAGCGGGGCTAGACACTACATCAACACGAGATTGATGAGAGACGGCTGCGGGAGCGATGATGGGTGCACTGTACGCATAGTGTCCAAGGGAACGCTTCTTCAGGTAGTGTCCGTGTCCGGCAAGGCTGAGGCCAGAATGACCCAAGAAAGGTGTGGCGTAAGCGGAGTGAGCATTTACTAATGGAGTCACAGCCAGAACTGGAGCAGAGTGAGCCACAATGGCGGGGCTAGACCTCACATCCACACGAGATTGGTGTGACACTGCAGCAGGAGCGATGGCGTGGGCGATCAAAGGGGTGGCGACCGCATGTGAGACCACGGGAGTAGCTACGGCATGGGACACGATAGCTGGGCTAGACACTACATCCACGCGAGATTGCTGAGAGACGGCAGCAGGAGCGATGATGGGTGCACTGTACGCGTAATGTCCCAGGGAGCGTTTCTTCAAGTAGTGTCCGTGTCCAAGACCAAAACCGAGAGCGGAATGACCCAAGTAGGGGGTAGAGTAGGCGGCATGAGCTGAGACCAATGGAGCTGCGGCAATAACTGGTGCAGCTACGATAGCTGGGCTCTGGTGAACATCCACACGAGATTGATGAGAGATGGCGGCTGGAGCAACAACTGCAGCGTGGGCAATAGGAGCTACTACTGCAGAATGGGCAATAGGAGCTACAATTGCTGAGTGGGCAATCGGGGAGTGCTCCAGAGCTTTAGCTTGCAGATGAAGGGCGCGAGCGTTGATCACTTCCGCGGTGTCGAGGGGACGTCCATGGGGGTCCAGCACTAAAGCGGGATGGTGAAGGGGTTGCGCCAAAGGCACAATGGAGCCGCAAGCCACAGCGGCGAGAGCAAATAACACCACCAGCGTATTCATTGTAAACGTGGTCTGTGTTTGTCTGACGAACAAGATCACTTCAACCCGTACTCGGTCGACTGATAATTTCAACTTGCTTACATGGATATTTATAGTGAATGCTCAAAATTAAAAAGTACAGTGATGTCTGTGAGTAATTCAATGGTAAAGCTAACACAATGTCAATAATATCTTTAACCTTGTTACGAATGTCAGTTGTTTCGTGGTTAGCGTGTAGTGGGCATATACTCGTATGTAAATATTTCCGACTTAGAGTATGTATAATATCATCAAACATGTAAAACGTTGAATTTACAATAAATTAACTCTATCGTTTATCGATTATTTTATTACTTGATTATTATATTTAATTTAATGGTTTTGAGTTTTGTAAAAATATTTTCGAATTTTTTAGTGAATGGTGTTTAAGTACATCTCAGCGCACACACATAAGAATTAACAGGTGATTGCAATTTACGTTTCAGAGTATGAATTTAGAATTTAAGCTCTGTTAAATAATTGGATCTGTTAAATATTTGAAGGAATTTATTTTTTCGGATCTGAAGATATTATGAAAATGTAAAAATATAAAGTAATAATACATATATGTATATGTATTTATTCCAGACATAAAAAATGTATATAAAAAATGAAATATTATATATTTAAATATGTTACAGTGTGAAACAGAAAGCTAGAAAGATATTAACATTAATTGTAAATAAGCGGACGAAATCCCGAGCAAAAGCTAGTATGATATATATTTTTTAATGTAGTAAAATTATATACATACATATATAATATTTTGACCGCACAGCCTATGTAAAAGTATCAAGGAACTAGCTTGATTGACCTTTTTTTATATTTGACATTTCCCTTTCACTTAATCATTATTGGCAGTTAATCATATTATTAACAAAAAAAGGGTTTACGTGACAACAGGCTCTGTATTCTTAATAATTTTATTTTTAAGCCCCGTAAGATTGAACAAATTTTTTTGTTATTACTACAAAAACGAAAATGAAGAACAAAGTTCTTTACAAGGGATTCTTTAATTTCTTTTAATACACATGTATTATTTAAATATATTGCAATAATAAAACTTGAAAATCATTTTTCAAACGCGTATTTTTCTTTCTTATATAAAAATACATTTTTATTACATCTCAATAGATATACAGTTTGATTCTTATATTAATATGTATAAAAAAATAATATAAAGTTACGTAGGTCAAATTCATTGCGTTATTATTTTGGTGTTCGTATATTTTTTGCGATTTGAAAATACGGCGACCGTGACGAGTGACGAGCGCACACCTACTCGCAATCTTCGAATTATTTCCGCTGAGCTATGTGTTAATTACATTATGTAATTAATATAGTGTTTAACACTTTAATTACAGTTAGTTCGTGTTTTAAGGACTTGTACACACATGTATATTTCATATCTTTTGTACACGATTGTACCAAAGCATTCATAACTGGAGGGAACTACAATAAAAAAACAAGAAATAAATTAAAATTAAAAATAGACGATTTAAATTTGTGTTAATAGTTGGTGAATATTTGTTTTACAAAATATAACATTAGCAGTGTAACCTATAAACTAAATATCCCTAGATGCTTGGTTAAAGATATATTACAATATATTTCAAAAACTGTAATTATAATAATGTAGATTTAAGAAGCTAATAGTCCTTTAAACAATGATATACACTCCTATGTATATACGTATATATATATATATATATATATATATTTATTACATAGTATAGCAGATATTACTAGCTTTAGTAGTTTTTTAATTATCTAGCTTTTGAAAGTGTTTGAGAGCTAGATAACCACTTAAAAAATAAAAACTTTTTGGTGGTAAATGAGTGAGTGGTTTTACTTTTTGTAGTTTATAGTATGAAATTTCATATTTCCTGTGTTAAAAACTAGATATAACCTCTTTTAATATCCAGTGCTTTTTGCTTGATAAACAAACCAAACATACAAACTTTCACATTATAATGTGGGGCAAATCTTTTTTTATATTCTCCAGGGTCTTATTTATTTGGATATGTTTAAATTTTACAGTTATATCCTTAATCTCTTTATTTACAACAATACATAAAAATGTACTTAAATTATTAATGACAAAATGTCTTTTGTTTTATATTTGCCAATTTTTTTACCATATCTACATATGGTACGGTATAAAAACTACATGAAAAAGTTTGTAACTCGTCATATAGTATTATGTTTTAGACAAATATATAAAATAAATAAAAAGAAATAGCTAATCTATAAGAAAAAAATTGTTTCAAATAGATTCTTATATATAAAAAAATCCAAAATTATTATTTTTTTTTAAGTAATGATTTTGATGTTCTATTTATTATATTTTTTATTGTCTTTAATAATATTTATAAACTTCATAAATAAAAAAGTTTATATAAAAATCGATTTGTTATAAATATGAAAGAAAAAATAACTATAAGTTTTTTGTCTAACCGTAGATGAGATGTATTATTTAGTTATAAATCTACGTGAAAAAGTAGGAATAAACCTAATTTTATTATCTTACACATTTAGGGAATAATTATAAAAATAAATTATACAAAGCTTTTGGTATTTTTATATAATTGTATTTTGTTTATAAATATTTTTTTATTTTTACATTTTGCATATTAATATTAATTCATCAGAGGAGCTCTTCACCAACCATGACCATGAGCCAGAGGTGCATGAAGGAGTGCTGAGTGCGCAAGGGGAGCGGCGATGATGCCGTGGGCTACTGGGGCTACATGGGACACCACAGCGGGGCTGGTGCGGACATCCACGCGGGATTGGTGTGAGACTGCAGCTGGGGCGATGGCGTGGGCGTACACTGGGGCAGCGATGGCGTGAGACACCACAGGGGCAGCCACGGCGTGGGACACAATAGCGGGGCTAGACACTACATCAACACGAGATTGATGAGAGACGGCTGCGGGAGCGATGATGGGAGCACTGTACGCATAGTGTCCCAGGGAGCGTTTCTTCAGGTAGTGTCCGTGTCCGTGTCCGTGTCCGTGTCCGAGACCGAGACCAAGAGCGGAATGGCCCAAGTAGGGGGTAGCGTAAGCACCGTGAGCGGCGACCACAGGAGCTGCGGCAATAACTGGAGCAGCTACGATGGCAGGGCTGGTGCGAACATCCACACGGGATTGGTGAGACACGGCGGCAGGGGCTGCTACTAATGCTGGGGCAACGATTGCGGAGTGAGCAATAGGAGCTATGACGGCACCGTGGGCAATTGGAGAGTATTCCAGAGCTTTAGCTTGCAGATGAAGAGCACGGGCGTTGATCACAGCTGCGGTGTCGAGGGGACGTCCATGGGGGTCCAGCACCAACGCGGGATGGTGAAGGGGCTGCGCCAAAGGCACGATGGAGCCGCAAGCCACAGCGGCGAGAGCAAAGAACACCACCATCGATTTCATTGTAAATGTGGTCTGTGTTTGTCTGACGAGATCACTTCAAACCGTGCACGGCCGACTGATAAATTCGAGTCGCATTCAACCTTATTTATACTGAACGGATATAATTAAAAAGTAAGGCATTTTCTGTGGGTAATTGGACTGTAATGCTAGAACAATGTCAGATGTCAATAAAATGTGCGACCTCGGAGCATGTGGCGGTCATAACGTAAGAATTTCGTGGTCATAGTATGTAGTGCGCAACGCATGTAGGTCTTACCTACGTAGATACCATCAGTTACCTAACTGACTACGTTTACGTATTTTTAATATAATATATTTGTAAAATAATGTACGTGTCTAGAGTTTTATATGTGTTTAAAAATGTGCAATAATGCAGTCCTTTAGAATATACAATGTGACCAGATTTAAAGTATTTCATAATGCGCGGTTGTACGCTTGTTTAAATTCAGGTTTTGCTAATAGGTATCCTATAATTCGTTCAATAGTATATTTGTATAGAATGTGAATAGAAAGGCTGCATAGTTAAGCAACTAGCACCGGGTGAACAAAGAAAGACATCGGTCAGTTAACCTCGCCACTGGTTATATTATTATAATTTGTCGAAGTAGTTCCGTTTTCTATATTTAGTTTTATCTTTATTCTTTTATAAAACATTTCAATTAAAAGATTTACTTATTAACTTTGCTTCTTACAAGCAAAACTCGTATTTCTTTTAAGATGATATCTTTATTTTGCCAAATGGTATTATAATAACGTAATTGTAAAGAACTGATTATTTATCATTTATTCTAAAGTAAAGGTAACAATAAATATTCACAAAGACATTCAACATTAGTCATTTAAAGTGCGTGTTTTATATAATAGTAAAAAACTATTACAAAACTACAGACAAATAGTTTTAATAACATTTCATTCTTCCGCGTGGTTACAATTGACTGCAAAATATTAAACAGATACGAGTAGTTTTTGTTTATGAGATAATTAAATAAATTCTATCAGACGGATTTAATTATAACATTTAATTTCAGACCTTGAAACAAACAATACATATTAGGTAATGTTTATTAGTACTCTAAGAATATGAAAGGGCGTGGGTGTAAGATATAGTTATATATATTGTCTAAGAACTGGTAGTCAACAAACAACGTTTGTTACTCAATTATACAAAATTTATATAGATAGATAAATATAGATATAGATATAGATGATATGATTTAGCATTAACTGGTAGATAAGAAAAAGGTCCGTGTCAACGTCCTGTTTAGCCGGAAAGCCTTAAGGCTGTTGGTACCATATCCGTAAATAAACCAGTATGCTAATATGTGAATGACAGTCTTAGATAGATATAATCTTTTAGTATACAATTTATATTATTGGAACCTTTATATATATATAATATACTAGTGGTGCCCATAACATATTTTTAAAAATAAAATTACCTTAAGTTACTCTCTATAACATGAGCTATTCGCCAGTGAAAGTCCTGTTTAAATTGGTTCAGCCGTTTCTGTGATTAGCCGCAACAAACAGACAGCAGAAAAAAAAGAAATTTTGTATAAGTACGGTATATGCTTAAAAGTTGTTAATTTAGAATTAAACTTCACACACACACACACACAAACACTTAAATTTTATTTATATATATAGTTCATATCTTAGAAAGTATTTAAAGTATTCTGTTTACAGAGACAACATATTACCGTTTATATATTTAAGATAACACCTAATATATCCTAATATTATAAAGAAAAAAAAGTTTTGATTGTATGTTTGAATATTTTGCGTAACACTACTGGATCGATTTCAAAAATCATTTGTCGTAACCTCAATTATCACCAAGTAACGTAGGTTACATTTTATCCTTATATGTTTACGGGACACGTGAATAAAACCCGTTTTTGTAGAAAAAAAGGCATGGCGACTAGTAAAATAAAATTCTTGAGTCACGTTCTTAATGACAATGAGGACGGGATTGCGGGCAACAGCTAGTAAATCTATATTTAGCATATGATTAATTATAGCATATAATAAAATAGTTGTCATACTAAGTTTTACAAAACGAATAAACAAAAGTAATATATGCACTGTAAAGATTTAAAAGAAATTTCATATATACCTTATAATCTATAATAATTAATATTAATTTATTAAATATTTTCTGCTAATTAATACATGAAATTACTTTCAATGACGCGGTATTCTCGTTATGGTAATTTATTAGCAAACTGTCAAAAGTTTTGGCTTAAGAGACCGCTTTGGTATCAGGTTGTAACAGCTTAATAACCGTCCCTTGGGTATTTTGGGGTTAACGAAATAGTTGAGGGAAAATGATTAGTTTATAACCAAACACCCGACTGCATTATCCAGGTTCAAGGAACTCTTGTTTATAAGTAATCTTTACAGGAATGACACTGCTGTATTTGAAGTTTTTAAACTTTATCTTCAACTAGCTGTTCCCGCGACTTCGTTCGGGCGTAATGTAGTTTCATAACGATATTATAATATAAAAATGGGTAAGTTTTACAAAAGTTTAAGAACGGTCAATTTGACCAGTACTGGTAGGTTTAGTGTTAATAATTTATATACGCTTAATAAAAAAATCTACCAAAATCATGCCTTTTTAAATGTTTTGATTATTGTGTCTCTGTCTCGTTATTATGTTATTTTGGTAAGATTTGAAGGTTATATTACATATACATTGTTAGTCATGTTAACGTTCAGTTAAGTGACAGTTAAGTTATTGAAAATTCTTTATTTTCGTACAAAAAATTGGATTATCTTTTTATATAATATATTTTTTGTAAATGGTTAAGTGTTCTTATCTGACTACTACGAGTTCCGTTATTAGGGTACCACCGTATACCGAAGATCGGGTTGACGATGAGTGAAAGGGCGAGATGTACAAAACTTGCAGATTCTTTTCTCTTTATCCTGAACCCCCTATTTGGCAAAGAGTACTAATTTTTCAACCCACAATTTCTCAAATTCATGCAATTGAAACATTCACACCAGGTCAATCATCCCAACTTCCACACAACATACAAAAGGGGGGCGTTGGGGTCACATTATTAATACTGTTTTTTTTGTTTTATTTTAAAAGTATATATCAGATTATAATATTAAAAATAAATGAATGAATTATAAAAAATCTTAACAGTTCGATTGAAGATACATTTATCGTTACGATAAAAAATATTTGTACTATAAAAATAAATAATACCATTAAGGGAGCGCGTATCCAATATCTTTTGGTGGAATGGTCGCAGATTACAGGGTTTGTCTTATTGAGCGTATACAAAAGGTCGTTAACCCGCCGTGAACTCAGCACTGTATAGAGAATCATTAATATTGATAAATTTATAAAATAAAACGGGGAAAAAGGGTTTAATTTACGTAAAAATCTTACTTAAATGGGGAAAAGTAAAGTACAGGTTAAGAGAAATATTTTATCATCCTTTCCTTAGTAAATCTTTTCAAGGAGAGTTAAGTACTTTTAATTAGTACTTTTTATTTCACATAAAAAAGATGTATATACAAATATTGTAAGGCAATTAAAACTAACTCAGATGTTTAAAATCTCAAAGCGATTGCACATTGTATTATTTTGGACAAGTATTACGAAACACTTGAATGTGTTCTTTAATATGTCATTGTCTTTTGTTTAAATGTATGTTACTTGTTTAATTAGAGTTTTGTTTAAATAAAAAAGTATTTACAACAGTTAAAAAGGTTTTTGATAATATATACTTAATGTACCATTACTAGTTAATATTGTATATATATATATATATATATATATTATTTTATATATATTATTATTATTTATATATATATTTGTTTATGAGTAATTCTCAGTAACGCAACAAGCGACCAGAATGCGTAGTTTATAAGCTTTTGCGTGCCGATTGCGACATTAGATAAAATATAATGTGTTTTACGATAGTGATAATGTGATTATGATACGAAATATTATATATAATATTATATTATATTAAATTATTAACAATGTTTATTTTCTTGATTTTTTATTTTGATTAAGAACAAGCTTCCTTGTATCTCGGAGGGAGTAATTATTGTGTAAAGTGGTTTCAGATTAATTAGAATTATAATTAAATTATAAATATAATATGAAGAATAATTACAATTAAATTCTGTAAATCATATAATGATTTGTAACGTGTGAGGATCGAACCTACTACCTTCGTTTCAGCAGTCAAGATCTCTAACCACTAGACCAATTGGTCGCGAATAAAGTTTTAAAAGTTTACTTTTATTAATCTTGCATATGCATATAATATAAAATGACTAAATTGTTCATAAATACATATATTTTAGAAGCGGTTTCAATACTATCCATATCTTCATCTTCCACTGATCTACCACTTGAATGTGGAACGAACTCCCTTCGGCGGTTTTTCCAGATCGGTAAAACATGGCTACTTTCAAAATAGGCGTTTACTTCTACCTCCAAGGTTGACAGCGCTCATGTGAATCCTCGGACGTTGCAAGAGTTCATAGTGATCACGTATCATCTGTGACCCGCCAATTCGTTTCCCCTCTTCTAACAAAAAAAACAAATCGGGGTCATCTATGGTCAAGCTTCAATGTCTGTAAACAAATTAAAGGGAAAGGGTTAGAAAAATCTTTCTACAGATCGTGACGTGGCTGATTTAGATAAATTGTATTTATTCACCCTTGTGACCCTGTAAGGGTTAAGTTACGTGACTGTGTCAAAATGTTTGTAGAACTGTTGTTTGTATTACTTTATATAATATACAGAAATATTTTTGCATTTCAATTCTTTTATACAATACAAAAAATAAATAACATTGACTTGCAAAACTAAATTTACTTCCGAGGTATATTATTTTTTATTTTTAACGCTATTACAATTAATGATACAATAATCATGATATTTTCAATGTTACAGAATGGTTTAAATATTTGAATTGTACGTTTTCTTGTTTAAAATTGAGGTTTCAACCATAACATTTAATATCATATTATTATACGAGTATGATACCTAAATGTGTTTATTTTTTATCAACTGCCTAAGGGAGACTCCTTTGTGACGTATTTAAACTATAGTCAATATAAAAATGAAATGAGAAAGGATATACCTTTAGTTTTTAATAAATTATTTTCAATGTTCAATTAACTAGGGGCGCCAACAAACCCCTTAATTTCGACTCGATGCTCTCGCGAAATCTTGGATGCCGTTTGCATATTGAGCGAAGCGAGCCCAGTATATTGACTCATCGTTTCCCATTGACTTTAATGGGATATCAGTTTTTTGACATGATATTAAAAAAAATAATTTTTTTTTGAGGATATTTTTCAATTTTTTTTAAAACCATCTCCTAAATTGTGTCTTTTTGATTGCAAAGTTTCATAATTTTCCGTCCAGCAGATTTCGAGCCAATTCGTGACAAAGAATGTAAAAAGTCTCCAGTAAAACGCTCCGCTCACTTCGTTCGCTTCGCTCAATAATTATAATTGTAAACAAGACTGGTATGACAACGAATAAAATACCTCTTTCATTTAATAAACTTACATCAATATATTAATATATTTCTTTGATCCAAAGTTATAAGTTATAAAGCATGTTTTAGTTAATTATCCTTCTATAGTTATGATACCTTGTAATTCTACGTATATGTTGTGTGAACTTGATTTTGTTGCATAATCTTTAACGGCCTTAGTGCAACGGAAAAAATAAATGTGTTTCTAAATTATATAATGATTTTAAATTATATAAGAATTGAATACAAATGCTTGACTACGCTTACAGCTTGAGATTCTCAAAAAATTGTGTTTTTTTAGTCAAAGTTTTTTTTTCTATTAGACATTCATTGCATTTATGAGAGTTCAGATTTCAGTTGCACGGTTCTAGAGGTTGGGTTTTGCGGACGCGGTAAGACACTGCCTGGATACATTTATTACTCTTTGAATTTATTACTGATTTACATTTTTATAGTATTGACTGTTGAGTCACAGTCATTGATATGTGAGAACATATTAGTATTCAAGTAAAGTTATTATCGGAGGTAAAGGAAGGCTGTAACTACAACACTACTAGTTCTATAGTTCTTATATTTCCGAGATATTATAACAATTTAACCTTTAACATTCTAGATAATATTACTTTTATGATAACTTTTTAACTAAAAATGATAAACTGATAAAATTGTCTCTCATTGATAAGGTATTTTTAAGGGATTAATATATATTTTTTAATTAATTAAACGTCTTATTATTAATTTTAATATTATTTATGCAATGACCTTGTTTAAATAAGTTACGTTTTCAAGTTTACATTCTATATATAAATATATATATATATATATATATATATTTATGTAAATAAATACATTGTCTCTCCTCTTTGTTAAGGGGAAAAGTTAGAAGCATACTTATTGTATTACGGAATTACTACTATATTTTTAGAACTACTAATACAAAACATGAAAAAATAATTATAATAATATATTTATGTTCTTTTGTAGAAAAGAGAAAAAAACATTAATTAACTTTTGTACACATTTGTCAAGAAATTATTTATCAATCGCAGTACGTAGTTGTAGATGTCGCATTTCATATGTAACAAAAGCTTAAGAAAGGACAAAAAGATAAATCTAGAGATCACATTTGATTCCACTTATGTTTATTATAAATTAAATTAAATCTTCACCCGTACTTGTACAATTCTTATTATTACCTACCAACATAAAAAATCTTAAATATATTCATTCAGCCTTAATATGGAGTATTTACTTTATTCTACTAATGTGGTGTCAGTTTATTACATCTCTACGTGAGAGGTTTGCAGTTCCACGATTATATGATTTGATAGGGATCATTTCTTTATTTGGAGAGAAACCGCTTTTGTTAAATAGAATTGTTTTATTGTATGTGTTATATAGATTTGTTCAATAGATTGGTGGTGATTGAGTAAGATATATTATATATGGGTGTAGTCGATTTAAAACTTTAGGTATTTATGGTTATATATATATATATATAAAAGATATATTGGATATATTATATTATATAATTGTTATAATTTAATTATTATAGATCGTTTTTGTTTATTAATTTAAATACTTTTGCGTTTAAATATGCAGGCAAATGTAATTGAATATTTTATATTTCTAGCGAAATGAAAATAATGTATACATGCAAAGAATTTTATTATTTATAACAATTAACTTAAAGCCTTGATCCTATTTTTTGTGTTTAATTTTTTCGTTATTCTTATATATTTTGTTGTTTCTATTTTTTATTATACCTTTATTATTATATTTTATTTTAAGTTTTTTTACAGCTTTTATAATATTATGCAAATATTTTTAAATATATAAAAATGAATATAATATATAATACTTCAGAGTAATTACTTGTTCATAATGCATAACTAAAAAGAACAATGTCAATGTGTAAGGTCAGTTCTAAGTTTATTTATTTCTCAATCTTTTAATGCCAACTCTAATGGAGTTACAGTCTCTACTAACTTAAGTTATGAATTGTAATTCTAAAATGGTCTTGAGTTACGACATATACATTTAGGATAAAATGCATTTAGAATAAGGATTAAACTTTTGTAACATTATTTTTGTATTCTAGATTACGTTATTAAAATAATAATTGGTGAATCAATCACGTAATTGAGCTGAGCGTACGCGAAGCTCTTAACCGTTTGGGAGACCTTTTTTTGTATTTAGTTGTCTCCAGAATGCGACGAGATAATAAGCTAAAAATTTTCTCATGTACGTTTGAGCCGAACGCGGATGTTATAGCGAAAACAGATTGAAAAATTTTTTAGCATTTCAAAAGTTATCAAGAAAAGATGAAAGGAGAGAGGTTCAGCTCAACATCCGCCGCGCACGGTTGGCGGATTCTGGGTTATTAATAATTTTAATTTATTTTTATATCAATATTCGTAACTCACAATAGGCTATAACCAATGGACTAACACTAACATTGGGTCTAAAATTGTCTTTTATATCCCGCCTTGAAATGGAGTAAAAGTTGTATGTTAATGACGCAATGATAAGGGTCATTTCGTCAGACGAAGTATGTACTTAACACTATATCTAATCTAATTTAATAACGCTTATTAATAAATACCTTGTATATAACTTTGTTTTTGAACCGACATTCTTTGATTATAATTTAGTGAACGGGTTTCCGTATCAGTTTTATGAATGTTTTTTTATTATATTTTTTATATGACATTCTCGGATCTATTTATAACTAGTTATGCTCATGGCTTTGTTTGAATATCAGCTATCTGGAGTAAGTCCTGTTAAAATAGGTTCAGTCGCTTCAGATTGCCAGAACAAACAGATAGACAGACAACAATGAAAAAAATGATTCTGTTTATGTTAGTATATAGTATCATGTGCATTTAGTGAAAGCTATTAATTTGGAATTACAAACAGAGACTGAATTTTATTTATACATATATATATATATATAGATTTGTATGTCTCCATTATAATATTATAATAAAATACTTATATATAATATCCCAGCTGCTTTTTTGCTATAAATGTTCAAACACAAGACGAAATGCAAATTTTGTATGAACAGGATCTTTGTCACTATTAAATGACGGACATGTTTAGTGACTCACTGTCACTTCAAGGTGTTTATCAAAGCAAATAAAAGCCTACATCTCTCTATTAATAAAACATTTGTTTTTAGGGTTCAGTGATGAGAAAACAATTTATTTAATGAATTAATTATCAATATTTTTTATTTTGCTCGAATCATATTCCTGATTTTTTTTGTTTTTATGCTATGTTTATGAATAATTTATAAAATAAATATACAGACAACATTACCGACGGAGAGGTGGAATTTTAGTTATATTTGTCTTATATAGTGCTCATCTGATGTAGTGGCTACCTTTTATAGAATATAATAGTAGTAGCTGTCATAGTAAACCACATATTAAAAGCCCAACTTCCTCCAGTAATTCCAGATATTCCTCTCCTTACTTCCCCTTTTCACGGACAGTAAACTGTTAACAATTATATTCAGGAGTGATTTACGACTCGTAAGCTTCTTAATAAAATGCACCTTAAAAGCGTAGAACGCGATTTTTTTTACCTTAAATTAAAAGATTCAAAATATCTATTTATAAACTATTTCCTATATTATTTAAACTTTAAAATATTAATACGGAACTGTATTCAAATGTTGAAACTTTGCTTGATTTTTTATTTAAAACAAGTTCCACATTTCTTGTTTACTAGATCAAGGCAATCCTCTACCCGATGCAATAGCGATCGCAAAAAGTCTACAATGTTCTTACGACTTTGTTTAATTTTATATATTTCCGTTTTCTTTGTTATGTTTTTATATAAGGCATATTAAAGTATATTTAGCTATAACCTTCCTTAACAATTTTAAACTCTAAAAAACTTTCTTAAAATGTAATATATATTTTTAATTAAATGGAGCATATTTTTTATAACTGATTTTAATGAAAAAGAAATATTTATATATATATACATGAATATTTCTTTTATATATATATGTATATAAATATTTCTTTTTCATTAAAATCAGTTATAAAAAATATGCTCCATTTAATTAAATCATAAAAAGGAAGTGAGGTTGTTGATTGGACGAGGTTTTTTATATATTGTTTTTTAAATGGCCACCTTAACCTTGAAGGTCTTTGTTGAGCGGAAATTGTTACATATTAAATTCTTTATTCCATATTATTGAACCATTCTATTGTGTATTGATTATTATTTATATTAGTTTTAAAGCAAAAAGTGACCTTCATATAAAATATATTTTTCTCTCTCCTCCTTCTCTCCTCAAAAGGAAAAATATTTAGTCGTTTTAGCTTCAATATTAATTTTCTTTTAAATAATCACTGGTATAGATTTTAGAACTATGTGATTTACGCCTGTTAGGTATCAAATCTCATTATTACATTGACAATATCTGCATTTATAACACCTTTTGTTGATATATTGTACAAAAATATTTTAGGGCTTTACCCTAAATGTATAGTCTTCCGAAATGTATAGTTTAATAAATAAATAGTGAAAAATAATTTACCCCGGTGTCCTTTTTTGTGTTCAAAAACATGTTTTCAAAGCTAATCGTTTTTTTTATAAATTATTAGACACAATCCAGCTCAAAGACTCAGTACTAGAAAGTTGTAGACATAAACATATACATTTGCCATGTCAACAGAATATATTGATATAGCATATATTGATAACGATGTTATATATATATATATATATATACATCTTGGCGAACTATCCTAAAGTGCACAAACAAATAAACAGATAAACAAATAAAAAAAAATGTGTTGTCGATATCAAAATTTATTTGTTTCCCAAATATATTTTATATATATGTTAAGTCTCGTTGAAATAATACTTTATAAATTGTACGAGGCCCTTGAATAGAGTAACTTACACTTTTTATTATACGTCATGTAGCAGTCACGTTTTTAAATAAAGTCATAGTGAAAAATGTCTGAATATTTTTTTTGTCAAAAATAATTTAGACATGGAATATTTTGTTATATAAATATTATTGTTGACAAACGATTTTTTATAATTTTATGATTGGTATTTATGGATGATTATTTACTTGAGGCTATCCCAATATTCCGTATCTTGAAGATAAATATGAGTGGAAATCAACCAAAATGAAAAAGGTTTAACAAATTTTGTTTAATATTAAAACTTAGCTGTTAGTTTACAAATAACCTTATGAGAGTTTTTATATAAGCTATACATCTACAAGATTTTATTACTAAAAAATACATTCACGACTTAAAAGGTATTCTGTTTTTGTTACTAGTGACTCACCCCAACTTTGCTTAATGCGTTTAGCAAAAAACATTTATTGTGTAAGACGTTTGTATGGGTATAGTTTAAGCTACATATTGTCTGTTGTCCTATTAATCTGAACACTACATCATTTATACAAAGTCATACAAAAATTTAAGGAAAGTTACTAACTTTTTCCAGTGGATTATACAAAAACATTCAGGAAAACACATAAATTAAAAGTGGCTAGCTTGGTGGAACCGTCTTCATTGTCTAATTGATTTTTATTGAAATAAAAAAACATTTGCATTCAATGTTAAGATTGCAATTATTATTCGGTCAAATTATTCACCAATTTCAAAATTTTGGTTACTAAGTTAAATCCTGTAATAATAAATTAACGCCATCTATCAGATAAAAAGTAAATAATCATTTGAAAAAACTGTACCTATATCACCATAATTGACCAATTATATGCAAATTAATCACCAAATTACTTTATAATAATTCAATTTAATAAAATACAAAAAAAAATATATAATGAATAATACAGACAAAATACAAAATACCATTACTTAATGTCTAACTACAACTAAACGTCACATGTGCGTATGTACAGTTAGTCAAGTTCAAGATATGTGTGTGTGCGTTAAAACTTCTGATAAGATAAAGTCCAAAAAGTTGTTTATTACAATGTTTTAAAAGAGATTTTACTCTATTCTTCTCTGTATTGGTTTAAAAAGTCTTAGCTAAAAATATCCTTGGCGTTTTTTCGAATGTATCCCATGTACGATAATAAGAAAAATTGAAATTTATAATATAAATAAACAAGTGCTAAAAATTTAACATTTGGGATAAATCCTATTAAAAATATTTTGAATTTAGTATACCTCAGTAAAGGTAGTTTTAAAAATTTACAAACTTCCGCTTGCTTAGATTTGATTTCATAATTAGTTAATAAGTTATGATTTTATAATTAGCTTATAAATTTGTAAGCAGTAGTTAGTACTTTAGAGTATTTTTTGGGGTTATTGACTGATTGCTTGATTGATTGATTGATTCCTATTCAATAGCCAAGGATTGGTGATGATTGATATCATCAAATATCATGTCTTTACACGTATTTAGTTACTTGTTTTAATATAAATATAAAAATCATGGTTGAAGTAAATTAAATTAATGTAAGCTTCTATTAATTATAAAATCCTTCATTGACTCACATTATCACGATAAAGATATCAAGTTGACGTTGTTATTCAAATATCTTACCATTTGTAGAACGAAATGGTAAATTGTTGTTATAAGACTTTAAAAGAGTACGATTTATTTATGAAGAGATGTTTTCAATTAAAACTTTGAATATAATGAAATTATTATTAAGTCATATTTAAAGTGTTAAGAACTCTGGTAACATCTGTTTCCTCTCTTCTATCTTAGGTCGTCTCAGTGAAGATTTCATTACCATATTATTTTCTTTCCAAGTGTTCTGAGCTTCTCCTGTAACCATATTTATAGTTAAGATTATTAATGTAATTGATGACTATTGTATATATTAATATTAATATAATAAATAGTACTTAATAAAGTTTTACATAATTATACCAGAAAAATATTTACTTAAAATGTCTTATTACTGGTGAATAAACTTGGGGTCTTATCAAATTTTTGTTATTATCAGTGACCGTTTTTTCCTTGATATGATATAGGCCGGAAAACCCAATATGACTCTTTGAGTGAAGTTCAATGACCGCCCCTTTTCCAAATATTTTATTAGAATGCTCCAAATTTTTTGTTTTCGAAGTATTATTTTATTTATAAAATTATATATTATAAAGTTGGTTTTTGGTAAAAAAAATTATATAGGAATAGTGAGCGGTAAGACAGACAGGGGGAGGCCTCGAGTGACCTTCGAAAACACAGTATCTATGATACTGGAGGATAGTCACGTAAAAAGCATGAGGACTCTGACCATGAGCATGTATGAAGAGGTTGATGTCTGTGGTCGAGGCGAAAGAGGTATGCAGGGACCTTAGCGTTTGGCGCTCCGTCGTCTCTGGCTACCCCGCAAGGGATATGGCGTGAAGCTAAATATAAGTTGGTTTAAGTTTTGTTAGTTAGTTTTTAACTATATATATGTGAAGACGATTTATATTATGTTAATGTGTGTTTGTTTGTTTTTTTTTGTATTGGTTTAGAGTATAGCACATGTTAAATACCTAGCCGTTTATTCCTTAGACAGAAGCTGTATATAAATATAATTTATATAGAGAAGGGGATAATTAAAACGCTTAAGACCTGTCTTGTATGGATCGAAATGAATATCACAAGCAGCACATATTGTAATGTGAACGATGAAATGAAAAGTGACGAGAATGGTTAAAACAAAACATGAGTATCTAAAAGGTAGTTTGAAAATAGAAGAAATTTAAAAATATTTAACATTAGGTCTTTACCAGATCTGGGACATAAAATCCTAAATTAGATTTTTATTACTAAAATTATATTATTTCTATATATAACTGGACATTTATATAAAATGTGTACGGTTCAATCGGGGTCAGCTTAAACTGTCATCTAAGTATTTCTGTATATAGTTTTTTGTATTTATCCTAAAAAATGTATTATCTTTTCCGAGTATGGAACAATTTATTTACTATCTATGAATTTCTTGTAAAAAATATAAGATTCCTCTCTACACAACTTAAGTACCTAGCTCACCGTAGTACGCACTGTGTGAGCTAGACACCTGGTAAACAAACTTAAATTTCTACTAAATACATACAAATAAAACAACACTTAGACCTTAAAAACACAAGTTTTCACCATACTTATATTTTTCTAGTGTGAGACTCGAAATGACTACATAATATAAGTATTAGTGTGTAATAAGAAATACTTAAAAAAATATATAATATAAATTATTATCACGTCTGTCTTTTCTCAAAAATGTATTTACTGATTTTCATTAGGTTTTTACAAACGCATAAAAAGATTCACGAGAAAAAAATAATGTTCATATTTTCGTGTAAATGGTAAGGTTTTACTATTGTTTTCTCTATATTTAATTATATATCAAAAAAGTTATTTGAACAACAGACGCCTGGTCTATTTGCTAGTGTTATAAAAAATAAATAAAACAAAGAAAAGATAAGGATTCGCGTGTTTTCCAATTTACGGAGAGATCGTTTGTAGAAAGGTCCGCGTTTGTTGACCCCGACTTTATTTCAATATTATTAACTTTATTCGAGAGGACATTGTATATATATTTAAGATATCAAGAAATACAATAATTATTGTTTTAAAATGAGTTTGTAACAGTAAAATATTAACAATTATTGAATAGTATAGAATAGTAATAGTAACTAAACGACATTATTCCTAAATTTCTTTTTTCTTAGGAATTAAATATAAGGAATTATTTAATTATAATTTTTATTTTATCTTTAAACTATTAACTGAGGTTTAGATATTTTTTTAATATATTTTAATTTAATTTAAAGAAAAATTTATTTTAATTCCATTTTGTACCAAAAAAATGTATTTTAAATTATTTTCTAACCTATTAACATAGGATTATTTCAATTTACCCTGAAATACAAGTATTGTTATTAAAAAATGTCTTGGGCAGGAGTACAGCCATATACACGGAAGCAATATATATATGGCAGTTATTTTATTTATATTTATTATTGTATTATAAATTATTATATTTTTCTTCTCATGGACCGCTATGGCTTATATATCCTATGATATTGCGGAAGACAGTCGGCTATGAGGATCACTTATCATCAAGTGACCCGCATAATATTTTCTTTTCCTTTATATAAAAATACTATCTTTATCCCTTGACTTCTTATGATAAGAATCTACATTTTCGAGATAATAGTTATGGGAGTGTTATTTAAAACAGTTGAGTTTCTGAAATTAGACAAAAAAGACAAAATATGAAATTTATAATAAAAAAATTAAAAGTTTAATTTCCGAAAATCGAAATCACAGATAGATCCAAATAAAATAAAACTTCACAGAATTGACCACTTTGATAACACAAGTGAGTAAAATAATTATTCGTAATAATACTTTATTTGTGATTACAAATTTATTTATGCAGTTGGACATATGACCGTACTGTATGTATATATATATGAAAATATTTATTTACTTGTAAAGTTGTTAATTAAAGCTTTTTCTACTTTTTACTTATATACTTTATTAAGATTGACTGTCCACGATTTCGTTGAAAGGAATATGTTTTTTTTTAAATAAAAGTAGCTAAGTTACTTTTTATAATATCAGTTATTCGGTTGAGCAATTTCAGAGATTAGTCGGAACAAACAGATAGACCAAAAAAAATTTAAAATATTTTTGTATGTTACAGTACTGTATATAGTTTCATGTGCATTCATTGAAAAACTATTAATTTGAAACCACAAACAGATTCTTTAACTTTATTCATATGTATAGATGATAAGAAGTCAAGATATCACTAAAATAAAGTAAATTAAAGAAAATAATTGTTATAATTGTAGGGAATAAATTCTTAGTCACAGAAAAAGCTTTTCGAAAATTACTAAACAAAACACAACTAACAGTTACTAAACATTAAGAAAAATACATTTTTTATAATTATTTATAATATACTAAATTCCTAAGGATAATAATGTAAAGTGAATGTTTCCTTATCACTTAAATCAAGGTGGGTTAGTAATATTGTTATAATTAGACTAGTACCGAACTATAAGGTTCAAATTGTCAAACATTGTCTGGAAATGTGCCTGCGCTACCCTTGTGTCGTTTTCTTTCCGAGTAAGATAAGTCGGCAACGCCCTCTCGCATAGTCACGTCAGAAATCTGGAGTAACGCCTATTACTTGTGATATAAAAGCTGGACAATACTTACAAAATTTAACAGTTGCTATCTGAACAGTTATCAACACAGACCATAATGTACAAACTGGTGGTGTTGTCTTGTCTGATCGCTTTGGCGAGCCCAAGTATCATCTCTCCTCTTTGGGGAGGTCACCTGGCTGGTCCATTGGTAGCTCCTTGGGCTGCAGGTCATGTAGCCGTTGCTGGAGGTCCAATCGGCGCTTACAATTACCGTGGTCCTCTTTCCCTCGGCCACGGCCAACCTGCTAGCATCTTGGCTGCTGATGGCAGGCCCTTGGATACTATTAGTGTGAACGTGGACCGTACTGCGCATTACACTGCTAAAGCTCTGGAAGGTGGTCATCATTTAGGGAAGAGGTCAGTCGTCGGTCCCTTGGCTATAGCTCCCTTAGGCTTGTCTCATGGAATTCCCGCAGCTCGTCTGATCGCTCCTGCTCATGTTGGCATCGCCCCAATTGCTCCCATCGCTCCTTTGGCTTTGGGACACGGTCACCTGGGACACTTATGGTGAAAGATCTGCGATTAATACTGACGATTTAATTATATTATAATGAAATAAAGAAAGTTACCGCCATTTTATGTCTTTTTTACCTCCTATAGTTGCCTTATTTAAATTAGATTTTTTTTGACAACAATATTTATTATGATATCTAGATTAATAATATATATCTATTCTCATTTTTAAATCAAGTTTTAACACTTTTTTGTTTGAAAATATAATATCTATCATTCTGATGAAAGAAAGAGACTAACTAGTTTCTGCTAAATAAAGGCTAGCATTTATTAAGATTTATTGGAACATGCAACACAACTATAATTTTGTTTATTGAAATAATTAATATCAGTAAAAAATAACTTCATAATATATATATATTATTATTATTATTTATATATATATATATATATATAAATAAATATATATATATATATAAATAAATATATGTATATAGCAAAGAAAAGTATTGGCATTTCAAAGAAAAAGTCAATTGATTGATCGCTTTGGACTTGTTACGATAAAATTATCCATTATTCATGATATGTAACAATTAATCTGTTTATCTGCAAAAGTACAGAGAAATCATTAAATTAAATATATACAGAACTTGATTAATTATCACATTATTTGAATATATTACAAATGTCATAATAATTTTAATTAAACTATCAATACTGATATTGGTGATATCATAAGTAAAAGTATAGGTATATATTTCTTTCAAAAGGCTGTTTGTCTAAACTTTTATTATCAGGTGCTGAAAAAATTATATTACATTTAACAAATGATAAAATTTGATATCCCAAGTGGGGAATTTATCTTTACTTCAATTATGGTTTTTCGGTTTCAACTTTCATATCCTTAACAATATGACTTTTTTCTTAAAATATTCTTAATGATATGATAATATCTGAACCTTATTTTTTTTTATTAAAAAAAAGTCCGTTCCTAAATAATAGTTCTATATTTAGTATAATATGAGCATGATTTTGCTCTTTAGAGCATTCCGATCTGAACGATAATAATAGGTTTTTGGATTTTAAAACTATTATTTCATTTATGTAAACTTTAAGGGTAAGAGATTGTATTCTTCATATTCAGTTTTATTTACACTCCATAATAAGACAATATATTAAGACGAACCTAATGACTCCAATGTTCACTATCCAAATAGGGTTCAAACAACCAATTTGTGGTTACACCGTCAGACAGCGATACGATTTTATTACACTACTATTTCATATACATACACGAACTGATGAAATTTTATTATATAGGTACAGACACCAAAAATTAAATAAATTAAAAAAAAACGTTATAAATCAATGCATAAAATAAAAAAGCTCTACATTTTTTAGATTTCAGCTTCATTTTTTTATTTTAAAACTTAAAAACTTAGATCAGCAAGCAGAGTAGCAAATTCACCTCAGAGCAATGATTTTGTGTGATAAGAGTTCTGCAAAAAAACTGGTAGTCGATTCGTGGTTAGTGACCAAGAAAACCTCCATATACCAAATCAGATAAAAATTGGTTGTTTTTTTAAACGTCACCACTTATCACGTAGTTTTGGCCGCCATATTGGTTTTTATTCGTTTTAAAAAAGTTTTACCACATACATTTTAAAAATAGACTTAACATCACCATTTGTCACATGTGTTTGGCCGCTATATTGGATTTTATTCGATTTAAAAAAGTTTTGAGTCTTATCATTAGACCTTTCATTATCGGCGTTAAGGACCTAAATCGAGTTCACGATGCACGTTTTATAATGAATTTAGAATAAAAAAAATTTGAATCACATGGTTTTGTCAGTCATATTTATTCCACGATGTTTCAATGAAACTGCCATTCTAATTGAAAAAGTAGATTTTTTATCGACTTCATATAAACCTTTATTAGACTAAACCAACTTTATTAAGCATACGGTAATAGGGATAAAGAACGACACATATATTAAAAAAGAAATACATTTTGCATTCATTAATCAGATCTTTATAAATAAAACAGAAATAGATTATTTAATAAAAAGGCGTCAGATTATTAACAAGCCTTAATTGAATACTGAAGTCGTTACATTCTAGACTTAATAGAATGCTAAGTACATGGTTGTGAAGTGATATAGAAATAGCCATGACATTGTTATAAAATAACAAGTTTCTAGGTAAATTACAGCCTGGGGACTTATTATTAAAATGCTATATTTTAATTGTTTATTCTTTAGATTTTAAACGTTACAAACAACTAAGTTACTGTCAATATGAAATACAATAATATATTCAATTTATTGTATTTCATATTATATAAAATTTCTGCACAAATTTAATATTATTAATAGACTAGCTAATTCCCTCTCACTTCTCTGGGCACACTATTAATTTGGATGTGAACTTAGGTTGCTATGATAACCTTTGTTATATTATCCGTTGTCATCGTAACCGTTACTATGGTAACCGTTGCTATAGTAACTCTTACCCCCGCGTTAAGTGTATAGCTTCTACAGGTTTAAAACTTGGCGAAATGCAAAAAGTTGAAATCCGTTGGGATAGGAAATCCGTAAAATCCGATCTTAGTGGACGTCTACGTCACAAAAAAAGTAACTATGTAAAATTTTAAGTTAATCGCACAGATAGTTTCGGAGATTTCGTAATTAGTCAGTGAATGGTAAATCGCTTATATATATATATAGACAGATATATAATAGTGACGTTGACGGATGATATATGTTTTACGGATTCCTGGCAGTTTTGTTTACATTAAAAGTTATAATTTAAGAAGATAATAAAGGAACTTTCCAGTTATTACATTGTAGAAGTACTTTGTTATGTTTTGAAGGTAATCACGTATATTATAAGTTATTGATTTTATAAAAAGTTGTTATACCTTATTAGATAATATTACTATTTATCTATTTTATGTGACACGATCAAGTAAGGATTTATGAAAAACAAATTGAATGTTATAATAAATCTGGTAGTTGTATATATTTGAACATCACTATGACACACACACCACCACCAACATATATTATGTTAAATAATTAGTCGGCAAATGTAGTACCTAAAACACTGATATCTTATAAGTCTGGTTTGTGTAATCTTGAATGCTGAGTTCAAGGTATTTTTTTTTTCTTTTTTTTTTTTTTTTGTGGTTCTCTGCTGTTTGCCCTACTGGCCATGACAGCGTCACCGGTGGAATGGACGGTTGCAGAGACCCGCCCTTAAAAAAGGGGGGCCTGAAGGGCCCTAGGGGAACGCACGTCCTGAGGGCGCCTCCTGTGAGGCTCGGACCACGGCTCAGGATGCCGTTAGGTGGTAAGCGAGGGTTGGATATGGGTTAGGATTTGACACTAACGTCCTCCGACGGCAGAACGCCGGAGCAACGTGCTTGGATGGGGGCCTCGTCTTCGCCGGCGAAGACGCTGTGTGTGTGTGTATGTGTAGTATTTATGTTCGCTTTGCCGCTTTTACGCAGCGTTCCCTAACGTAATCGCGTCGTCCGGATCGAAAAGTACCGACTTGGGTCTTCTCTTTCTGACTTTAGGAGTCTTACGGGCCCTGTATCCTGTGGCCTTAACCACCAGCGGGTTTGGATGTCCCACAGCATTGTCAAAGTAGGTTTTGGAGAGCCCCTTGAAATACTGTGCGATCGTCGGTAGGTTAGAGCTCAAGGTAGGGTATTCGATTCCCATACGGGAGAGTTATTTGTATAACTCACGGACAACAATCCGAGCCTTTGTATTAGTTATTGCTATGTGTGTAAAACACCCCTGACACAGTGATGACTATTTAATGCCGAAGATTTTATTTGTAAAATATATATGTTTAGCTTTATACCGCGACTCCTTATGCGTGGACTGTATTACATATTTGACTATTATTTCAAAAAATAATGATTTTAATTGAGAAAAACTATTACACCGTTTGCTATACTTTTGTAATCGACACTTCAAGTACTTTGTTATATTTTATCAAAAAACTCTTTTGAGAGACATTGTGATAGATAGCCACAGTGTTTTGGTATATAGCTTATGCTAATAATAATAACTCCATAAAAATTTACCCTAAACTACCAAGATATTTTTAAAAATTTGAGATAAGATATTATATATATCTTAATTTAAAATGTTTTTGTCCCATTTGGAGTGGGTAAACATCAAGTATACTAAATTCCATCAAAATCGTTCCATTAATTTTGTTGTAATGTATTTAAATCAAAATCAATTCTATTATGATGCTACTAATATGTGCAAATGTGAAAGTTTTTGCGTTATGACTACTACTTTTGTTGATCTTTGTAAAGTACATTAAAATCTAATAATATTCAAGCAAAATCAATTCAGTAGTTTCGTTTTATTGTTGTTTACTCAAATCAGGTTTAGTTTTTAAGCATAATTATCGTCGTAAAAGTATTCACAATTTTAATTTGGACAATAATCTACAAAAACACTAAATTTCTTCTAAATCTGTCAAGTACTTTTTGTGTAATGCCCGAACAAAAAAATAGACAACCAAAAAGTGAAAATATCTAATAATATTTGTTGATCTATCATAACTTAACTAACCTAGAAAAAACCTAAAAAAAATTGTAGGTATATTTTTTTTCTCGGTTTCTATAGTTTTTTTTGTTTGATTATTTTGTTATTTTGTCTTGTTATTTTCATCGTTAATGAAAGTTTTAATTAAATACTTATTGGGCATCGTGTAGCTGCTGTAAATAACTATGTGCTTTTTAATATATAATTTTAAATATAATATATATCTAGATATTTTAAATATTTTAATGTTATTATTATTTATAAAGTGAATGGACCTTATCATACAGTTCAAGGTAGACTTAAAGTATAGAATTATAATTGTTAGTTTACAATTACTATACAAATTCTAATATCTGAAACCGTAAGGTTGAAATTTGAAAGGAATTTAATTTGTAACTCGTAGGTAATGGTGTCTGGAAGCCCTTGCATTTATTTCCTTGGTAGTATGATGACAAGTCAGAGTTTATTGCATAGTTGATTTTGACGTCACAAAGGTATCTGGAAAATTGCCTACAAATTCTGCAAGTATAAAAGATTAGGCTAATAAGAAATAAACATCAGTTACTCTTCGAACAGTTATCAACACAGACCATAATGTACAAGCTGGTGGTGTTGTCTTGTCTCATCGCTTTGGCGAGCTCAAGCGTCATCTCTCCACTCTGGGGAGGGCACTTGGGTTCACCTTTGGTTGCACCGTGGGGCGCTGCAGTTGCTTCTCGCATCGTTGCCCCTGTAGCTGTTGCACCTGTAGCTGTTGCTGCTGCACCTTTGGCTATCGGTGCACCTAACTACAGAGGGCCGCTGTCTCTTGCCCCTGGACAGCCTGCCAACATCCTGGCTGCTGATGGCAGGCCTCTTGATACCCTCGACGTAAATGTCGACCGTGCCGTTCACTACACTGCCAAAGCTCTTAATGCACACGTGTTGAAGAAGAGGTCAATTGTTGGTGGTCCCATAATAGCTGCTCCAGTCGCCTGGTCTCACGCTGCAAGCCTCTCTATCCCTGCTCGTGTGATAGGTCCCGTTGGAATCGCTCCTTGGGGATTGGGACACCCTTGGTGAAATGTTCAAAGGATAACAGTTAAAATTTACAATTTTTTTTGAATTTACAATCAGTTTTTGAAAAATAAAAAGAGAGTTACCATATAATTTGTTTTTTTTTACATTACGCTGAACCCCAGCTATTTCTTTTATAATTTCTACAATTGACATGATAATAATTAAATTTTTGATAAAATAGCATTAACAATTTCTGAAATACCGTTGAAAGTATTAACATGTACTATAAACTTACTAATGCTCTTAATTATATATGTTAAAAAAATATCGACACAGACAAGAGACTGTGTCGATCATTTTTGTAAATGCTAACTCTGCGACAACAGAATGTCAATTAAATTTTAATTCTATATTTATTTAAATTTTAATTTTAACCTTTTTATGTTTATTTTTAACATCAGTTTGAATTACTTTGATTTAATTGTTGTATAATTGTGTATTATAACTTAGAGTGACTAATTTAACAATTAACTTGTTATTGATCCTACTTTATTTTCAAGGTAGTTTCTTGTTAGCCAATGTAACACTAATTACTATATTTGATAATATCTATGTAATAATATGTATTTTTAACGGTTAACAGAAAGTACAGTTACTGATAAGTTTTAGTGTCTATTTGAATTCAGTGCTCCAACTTTACCATAGGCCAAGTTATATAAACCAAAATGATATGGTAAATGGATGGAACTCAATGTTAAAATCTCAAAATTATTGATTCTTTAAGCCGGTTTTCTGCTTAATATGTTATAGAGGCATTCGACTAATATCGAAAAACAATACTCGGTCAACAATCCGAGATCCGAAATAAATGTTAGATTGCTTCATACAAACGCTATCTCTAAGTATTTAGTGATAATAACTTGAGAAACGGATTTTAATTTATTTTTTTTATCATTTAATTTTACTAAGATTGATTAGTTATTAATTACGACAGTTAATTATTCTTTATAAATAATAGTTTTTGTATTTTAAAATTGTAGAAAACAGTGGTTTCTAGCTTAACGGCTAAGTTAACTGAAAACAAAAATAAACCTAAATCTTCTTGTACGTACTGTAATAATTTATAATACTAATTATGTTTAAAAAAATGTATAAAGAAATATTTTACGTTTGTTTGGAAAAACTTGTAAAAATTGTAATATTTTAAATAAATAAAAACAGAGTACTTTCTTGTGACATACTGTAAGAGTAGCTTCATAGAATAATTCAAAGTAGTCAAAATTAAATTAAAAAATAATATATTTAAGTTATCGATATTTTCATATATTGATTTTTTTTACACAGGTTCAATTTCATATTTTTGACTGAAACTTAAAAAAAATTAACGTTGTTTTTTATTTATGTTATTTTCAAGAGCTCTATTTATTATCGATTTTTGTAAACGTAATTTCATAAATCATATCAAAGGTTACATACATACCTTTGATAAAAAAAATATTTTCAATAAAAAGTCTATAAATATGTAATTATATAATTTGATAAATAATCTAGGGAAGAAACATAACACGATAATATAATTGTTCATCTAAAGTCAATAATAACTTTTAAAAATCATTATAAATAATATAAAATTTACAAGATTTACAAGACATTATTAATTACTTTTAAGAATTAGCAATAAAAACTGCTGAATGCAAGATGAATTAGCTTTAGAAGTCACAGATTTAACAAGATTAAAAAGCATGCGTGACGAGAATTGTGATTCTGTCTTGAGTCACCTAACATTAATCCTTATGTACTTAAATTAGCTAGTTATTATGACGACTTTAATTTACAAAAGAAGTTGTTGGACATGTATCATAAATTAATACTTTCAAAGAAGAATAGACTTAAAAATCAATCGCACAAATATTATTAAATAATTTAAATGTAAATTTCGCATTATGTAACTAAAATAATAGATAAATATTATGTATAGACAAAAAAATATATATTTTATTATTAAATATCTTTAAGTAGGTAGCTATGGTGCAGAGTGTGTGGTATGGTACAGAGTGTTCAGGGGCCTGCGGTCAGCATCAAGAATGTTAGCGGGCTGGCCGGGAGAGAGAGACAATGGTTCACGGTAGTTGTAGGGCTGCGAAAGTGGGGTAACGTAGGCATAGGGTGCGATAATTGGGGCAGCGAAGGAAGCGATGAGGGCTGGCCACTTCTTCAATATGTGGATGTGTAGTGATCAGCACGGTCAAAGTTTACTTTCAAAGTATCGAGAGGCCTTCCATCGGCAGCCAGAATATTAGCGGGTTGTCCTGGAGCGAGGGAGAGGGGTCCACGGTAGTTTGATGCCTGTATGTAACCCGTAGTGTAAGCCAACGGGGCTAAGTATCCAGCAAGAAGACCGACGCTGACGCTGCCGCCAGAATACAAGACAACACCACCAGCTTCATCATTTTTAAAGTGGTCTGTGTTGCTTTCTGTATTCGAGAACATTGTTAATTGCAAAAGTATTTCTTTAGTTTTCTGTTTGATTTTTATTGATATTTTAAATTGTTATTTTCATCGTTAATGTCACTTTTATTTTAATACTTATTGGGCATCTTGTAGCTGCTGTAAATAACTATGTGATTTTTTTAATTTATTATAATATATATTTCAATTATTTTATATATTTTATTATTTTTATTATTTGTAAAGTGAATGATAAGGTCCTTATCATAAAGTTCAAGGTAAACTTCAAATATAGAATTTTAATTGTTAGTTTACAATTATTATACAAATTCTAATATCTAAAACCGTAAGGTTGAAATTTGAAAGAAATTTAATTTGTCACTTGTAGGTATTGGTGTCTGGAAGCCCTTGCATTTATTTCCTTTCTAGTATGATGACAAGTCAGCGTTTATTGCATAGTTGATTTTGACGTCACAAAGGTATCTGAAAAATTGCCTACAAATTCTGCAAGTATAAAAGATTAGGCTAATAAGAAATTAACATCAGTTACTCTTCGAACAGTTATCAACACAGACCACAATGTACAAGCTGGTGGTGTTGTCTTGTCTCATCGCTTTGGCGAGCTCAAGCGTCATCTCTCCACTTTGGGGAGCGCCGTTGGGTTCACCTTTGGTCGCACCTTTGGGGGCTGCAGTCGCTTCTCGTATCGTTGCCCCTGTTGCTGTTGGCCCTGTTGCTGTTGCTCCTGTTGCTGTTGCATCAATTGCTGCTGCACCTTTGGGTATCGGTGCACCTAACTACAGAGGACCACTGTCTCTTGCCCCTGGACAGCCTGCTAACATCCTGGCTGCTGATGGCAGGCCTCTTGACACCCTCGACGTAAATGTCGACCGAGCTGTTCATTACACTGCCAAAGCTCTTAATGCACACGTGTTGAAGAAGAGGTCAATTGTGGGCGCTCCCATAATAGCTGCTCCAGTCGCCTGGTCTCGCGCTGCAAGCCTCACTATCCCTGCTGCTCGTGTGATAGCCCCCATTGGAATCGCACCTTTGGGATTGGGACACCCTTGGTGAAATGTTAAAAGGATTACAGTTAAAATTGGCATTTTTTTTAATATACAATCATTTTTTGAATAATAAAAAGAGAGTTACCACATAATTTGTATTTTTTGTATATTATATTAAACCCCAACTATCCATTTTTTTTAAATAATTTTTACAGTTGAATGTTAAAAATTAAATTTTGAATAAAATAACATTGAGTATTTTTGAAATAGCTTTGACAGTATTAACATGTACTATAAACTTATTTATGCTATTAATTATATATGTTAACATATTAAAAAATTATCGACACAGACAAGAGATTGTGTCAATCATTTTTGAACCTGCTATCTCTATATTTAAATAAATTAATTCTATATTTATTTTAATTAAAATTTTAATCTTTTTATGTTTATTTTTAAAATCAGTTGAATTACTTTGATTTTATTGTTGTATAATTGTATATTATAACGAAGAGTGACTAATTTACCATTTTGTTTTCAAGGTTGTTTCTCGTTAGCCAATGTAATCTAAATAATATAATTTTATAATATTTATATAAAAATATGTGTTTTAACGGTTAACAGAAAGTTTTATACGTGTTTTAGTGTACTCCTATATTGTGCTCAGATGTAAGTGCTCCAACTTCACCATAGACAATGTTTATTTTAATAAGTTATATAAATTAAAATTATGTGGTAAATGGATGAAACTCGAACTTAAAATATCAAAATTATTTATTCTGGAAGTCGAATCTTTGCTTACTGGGTTATGAAGGTATCCGACTAATATCGAAAATCAAAACTCGATCTACAATCCGAGATTGAAATAATATGTAGGTGGTAGAGCCTAGCTGTAGTTATGTGACTGCAGTTCGTATTGGGCTGGCTCCACCGGGAAAGGACCACCCTCTCACAGAAGAGAACGTGTAGTAACTAAATTTATTTGGTTATGTTCCATCGGTGAGTGAGAGAATCCGGAAGTCCAACTTCCTCCCCTGCCAAGCATGATAGCGATGCCTTCAAAAAGTATACCCGAGGATTCTACCGGACAGGGGATTGGGATGGAATGCGGTCGTTTTTTGCATCCTACCCATGGAGGCAGATTTGTTTCCCTTCCAATGATCCCAGTGAATGCGCTGCGGCTGTAGCTGATGTGATACTACAGGGCTGCGGCAGCTGGCAAACGGCAGGCTAATCAAACTTGGGTCAATGTGTTAGTCACTAAGGATCCGAACTCTAGAGTTCTGAAGGAATTCTGAGGAAATGCGAATTGCTGTTTGAAGAATCTGAAGGCACGGGTATTCCTCCAGATTCTTCAAACAGCAAATCGCTAGAGCAAAGTTCAAGCATGTCGTCAAAATTGGGGATCAACTGGTAAAGTAACGGCCTGGCACGCGCAAATTCTGGGCGATTTCTAAAGCCACTCTGGCCAAATTTAGCCAGCCGTCGCTATCGTCATTGCACATGGGGAATGACTCTCCGGCCCACACGGAAAAAGAGAAAACCGATCTCTTGGACACTCTTTTTGCCTCCAATTCACTTTGGACGACCAAGGGACGACACTGCATATCATCCCGTGGTGTTAGAGCTCAATGCCAGAAATAATATTTCAGCATGAAACTATCAGGCAGTCTCTATTTTCCTTGGACATTCATAAGTAGAGTGGACCGGATAGCATTTCTCCATTGGTGCTACAAACGTGTACCCCTGAGTTGACTCAAGTGCTAAGGTGTCTATTTCGGCACTTCTACCTTAAAGGTATTCCCGGTCTGTCAGAAGTGTGCCCTTGTCCCTCCGATCTCTTAAAAAGGCGATATCTCGGACCCAACTAACTACAGACCTATCGCTATTTCCTCCCTTCTTTCCAAAATAATGGATATTATTATCAACCGACAGATCCTAACGTACCTCAAGGATCACCAGTTGATCAATGATCGGTAGCATGTCTTTCGCCATGGTCGATCAGCTGGTGATCTTCCTTTATACATTACGCACCGTTGGGCAGCGGTTATTGAAAGCAAGGGAGAGGGTTAGTCTGGATATGGCGAAAGCCTTCGATCGTGTATGGCACAAGGAGCTTCTTTCGAAGGTACCTTCCTATGGGCTTCCCGAGAGTTTATGCAAGTGGCTTACTAGCTTTCTCACTGAGCGGAGCAAACAGGTTGTTCTCGATGGTTTTAGTTCGGACCCTAAGCTCATGAATGCTGGTAAACCCCAAGGCTGTGTGCTATCCCCAACTCTGTTCCTCCTGCACATCAATGGTATGTTGGATAATCCCAACATACATTGTTATGCGGATGACAGTACTGGAAATGCGGTATATTCCGGTCATGCAGGTCTCTCTCGGGAAAACGTCGAAGACTGCCGGCAAGAAACTCGTGTCTTCTATAAAGACCTCCCTGGTGATGGTCTCTGGGTGGTCTCTCGCGAACTGAACCACGTTCAGTTAATTCCCCTAAAGACATAACGCTAAAGACACAGCGCGTTTACTACAAAGAAAACCCAATTTGTCGTATCACCGCTCTTCGAGAGCACTCCTCTTACTGCCTCGCCAAGTATCAGAATACTAGGTCTCGACATTTCGAGCGATAGTCAATTTCGTGGTCATCTGGAGAGCAAGGCCAAGTTGGCGTCGACGACATTGGGAGTGATCAATAGAGTGAGGCAGTATTTCAAACCTGGCCAAAGACTTGCGTTTTATAGGTACTTCATGTGTGGCGCAGGTTCGGCCACACATGAAGTATTGTTCTCATCTCTGGTCCGGATCACCCCAATATCAGCTTCTACCACTTGACCGCGTACAACGGAGAGCTGTTCGAATTGTGAGGGACCCGGTGATCTGCGAACGACTGGACTCTTTGTTTTATGTATTATGTAGAGACGTGACTTCTGTGTGCATCTTTTATCGCATTTACAACGGGGAGTGTAAATGCGTTGATCTATTCTATCTGATGCCTACCGCCAAATTTCATCACCGCACAGCTCGCCATCGTCTCCTTTATCATCCATGCCACCTGGATGCGTGGCGATCTTCCACTGTGCTGTTTTCAAGGACTTTTTTCCCACGTACCTCTCGAATGTGAACCGAACTTCCTTTGGCGTTATTTCCAGATCGATACGACATGGGTACCATCAATAAAAGCATGTACTCCTATCTCCAAGGCCGGTAACGTTTTTGTGAATCCTCGGATATTGCAAGAGTTCATGGGCGGCGGTGATCACAGATCAGTGGTGACCCGCAAGCTCGTTTGCGCTCCTCTAACATAACAAAAAAATTAATTGAAATAATAAATTCACAGGTCTGCTGGAAGAGATTTCATTTTGAAATAAGCAGTGCCTTTGTACGAATCGTTAAATAACTCTGTTTTTTATATATTTTGTGTGTACATAAATATTAAATAAATAAATAATAAATAATTGCTTCATATAAACGCAATTCCTAAGTATTTTGTGCTAATAACTTAAGAAACGGATTATAATTGCAATATTTGTTGCTTTATATATTACGACTATTAATTAATTTATGTACATGTAACTAATAGTTTTTGTGTAAAATAGTTTAAAATTGTATAAAACAGTGGTTTCTAGCTTAACAAGTAAGTTTACTGAAAATAAAAGTATAAAATACTATTTATGTTTCAAAAAAGTTATAAAAAATTTTATACATCTGTTTGGAAAAACTTGTACATATTTAAATATTTTACATAAATATAATTTATGTAACATATTCGTTAACTTTCTTAATAAAAACAGAGAGCAAATTCTCGCGACGTACTGTAAGAGTAGTTACATAGAATAATTCAAAGTAATCAAAATGAAACTGATAAATAAAATACATAATTTCTAATTCAACATTTGTAATATATATATATATATATCCATCAGCATTTATTGATCTTTTTCAGTGAGTTTCAATTTCTTATTTTTCATTGAAAATTTTATTTTTGCTATTTCCAAGAGCTTAAATTTTTATCGGTATCTGTAAACTTCATTTCATAAATCATATTAAAGGTATGTAATCAAAAATATAATCTAAAGAAGAAACATAACACGATAACATAATGTTCGTCTATAGTCAAAGATATTAACATATTAATTACTCTTAAGAATTAGTATTGAAAACTGTTGAATGAAAGATGAATTAACTTTAGAGGTCACACATTTAACAAGAATAAAAAGCATCCGTGCCGAGAATTATGATTCTTTCTTTATTGACCTAATCCTTATGTAATAAAATAAGTTAGTTATTATAAGGACTTGGGTTTACATAAGAAGCCGTTTGACATGTATTTTAATACCCTCAAAAAGGTACTTTAGACTTAAAACTCATTCGCATATACATTATTACATAAAGTTAATGTAAATTTCGCATTATGTATTTAAAATAAAGGATAATATTATGTATGGACAAAAATAAAAATATTTTATAGTTAAATATCTTTTAGTAGGTAGGTATGGTATGTGCCATATACCATATACCATAGTATAGCATGTGTTTCAATGATTCTGTCATTTATAAGAAGCTTAATTGTAATCTGTAAAGAAATAAAAAATAAAATTTATCTGATTTATAATACAATTGTTTTACTATTAGTTTAGGGATAGGACTGTAAAATCAAAGTAAGTAAATATTATCGATATCTTTATAGTTTATTTACAGTTGGTTGATAAATTGGTTGTAGTTTTACAGAACGTGAGCGTAGCGAGGGTATGCGAAAGGGGTGATATGTGCTGCGGCGATGGGAGCAGCGTACGAGTAGCTGGAGGCGATCAGTGGTGTCCGGGCGACAGCGACGGTGCGGATTGGTGCGACGTAAGCCAAGGAACGCTTCTTCAACAGGTGGATACCACTGTCAAGGGCCTTAGCGGTAAAGTGAGCTGAACGGTCCAGGTTTACATCCAGAGTGTCGAGGGGCCTGCCGTCAGCGCCGAGAATGTTAGCGGGCTGACCGGGAGCGAGAGACAATGGTCCACGGTAGTTGTAGGGCTGCAAAAGTGGGGTAGCGTAGGCATAGGGTGCGATGATTGGGGCAGCGTAGGGAGCGATGACGGCTGACCGCTTCTTTAATAAGTGAAGTCCATTGTTGAAAAACTTAGATGTATAGTGAGCAGCACGGTCCAAGTTCACCTCCAAAGTGTCGAGGGGCCTTCCATCGGCAGCCAAAATATTAGCAGGTTGTCCTGGAGCAAGGGAGAGCGGTCCACGGTAGTTTGATGGCTGTATGTAACCCGTAGTGTAAGCCAATGGGGCTACGTATCCGGCAAAAAGACCCGACGCTGACGCTGCCGCCAGAACACAAGACAACACCACCAGCTTCATCATTTTTAAAGTGGTCTGTGTTGCTTTCTGTATTCGAGAACACTGATAATTTCAAGAGTATCGCACATGTCTTTTATACTAAATAATAATTGTTAATTGGTAGGGAGTCTCCATAAGGATTTTATTTGGCCATGAGTGTGAACAACTTTTCATATGTGTTCAAAAGTTCATTTTAAAGGGCAAAATTCTTAATAAATTGTAACAACACGTTTATTTAATATAAAATAAGAAATGTTTACGTGTATAAAAGATATTTTGTAATAAGTAATTCAATTTGTTGTTCAAAAAATATAAGAAATATCTTTTATTTCATATTTAGAGCATAAAAAAAATATATATTGGACTCTGAGATTCAGCTATTAGATATTCGATTTGATTACATAAGGCTTGTTTGTTTGCATAAGTGGCAATTTTTTGTATTATTTCGTTTTCTGTGTATGAAAATAGAAAGAAAAAAGATAATAATACATGAATTGATTTTTAAAATAATTAATATGAAAGTTATTAGTTTGTGATTAAAAATAAAGACATTTTTGTATTTTTTAAATTAACCTAGTGCAGCTTTTATAATATTTGTTTTAGTTGGCAATATTTAATTTGCTCATGTTAGATATTAGATGGTCTGATGGTTCAGTTGTTAATAACAATAACTGCCGAGCCAAGTTGTAGGTTCGTATCGCTCATATTTACACGTGTATTTTGTGTCCATTATATGTATATTTGTGAAATCTTTTGCCATTCAAATATTACATATTTTATAAATATGCTTTTGAAAAAAAATATATAAAAATAAATATTATGAGTACAAAAAGCACGTAAAATTTAAATTTACTATTTGGGGGTTTATTTTCAAATTCAGTTTAGACATTTGGAAGAAAAAATGATTGAAGAAAAGAAAAAAAATAAAAAAGAAAACAAATGATAAATTTAAAAAGATGTGTTTTACGGAACCCATGGCTACTTTTAATAAAACTAATTTATTTTATATATTAAATTAATAATATATCATGTGTTTGTTTTTTCTTACACAGGTAGAAAATTTTCGTAAATTAGGCAGCAAATAATGCAAAAACTATTTAAATTATTCATAATTATTGACTCAAGTAATAGTTTTTTAACATTTAAATAGTTGTCGAATAAAAAATATACATCCCTATAATGACTATTATTATAGAATGTAAAATTAGTCAAAATATGTAACGACACGGTTGCATAGTTGGTAGAGTGACGGGATGGGATCTCAGTGAACGCCGGTTCGATCCTTATTTATGTTGATTTTTATTTATTCATTCGACCATTATTTAAAAAAATAATTGTTAAGTATAAATAAAATAAATGTTTTTATTTATTTATTCGTGTACCTCATTTTTACATAGACACTTAAACTATAAATTATGTACGTAGGATAGCTTATCTCAAGAGATAAGCTTCCAAGGGAAAGATCTCTTCCAGCTACCACTATGTTCTAAATTTTAAACAGATAATTTCTAATTATATAACAGTTAGAGCGGAAGTATTGTTGCAAGTGAGGGTTTTTATGTAACTATTTAAAACAAGTGTCCTCAAAAAAAAAATTGTTTGTTAACGTTCAATAAGTAGCATGTATACGGAATTGATATACAATTATGTATATATAGACTCTATAACCATGCGTAATAAAATCATGCATGTATATTATTAATTTTTACCATGGTCACCTACATATAGCTCCCTCGAAGAAGATAGCGAAGGGCTTAACATGCATCGACTTCTTCGAAGTAATGCTTAACATGCATCGACTTCTTCCACTGTTCCAGTCTCATGATTTCTGTTGTACACTCTTCTTATGACACAATTTACTAAGTGAGTTTTAACTAAAATTTATAATTACGAAAGTCATTGCATCGTAATTAAAACACTTTGGAATCTAAACCAACGAGATGAGACCTAAGTTCTCTTAACATTATAAATGTAAATTTGAACATTTAAGAGTTATACATCAATGTAGATTTCTTTAACAAGATTTTAATATTCTAATCATAAAATATTTAAATGATTTTATTCTGAAATAGCAGAGAATGATACACCTGTTAGTTAAGTCACTTATTATTTTTGGTCTACTTTTGCTACCGACTTTAACTTGAACTTTCATTTCTTTTCATTGAATACTTAATTCATATGTGCTTATATTGTCAATACATACTATGTACAGACGATTTCGTTTTAAACCTCAATTAAAGGTTTTAGAAATACTAAAAATATAAAATAAAATGTTTATTAAATATCTTGTATATTTTGGATTTTTTTTTAGTGTTTGTATTATTAAGAATATCTATTATTCAATTTAGTTTAAAGAAAAACAGTTTAATATATTTATATTTTAATAATGAAGTATGGGGTTAACTGAAGTAAAAAAAATGTCGGTATTTATATTTTTATTGCTAGAAAGCTTTATAGAACGTGAGCGTAGCGAGGGTATGCGATAGGAGCGATATGTGCAGCAGCGATGGGAGCAGCGTACGCGTAGCTGGATGCGATCAATGGTGTCCGGGCGACAGCGATGGTGGAGATGGGTGCGACGTAGGACAAGGAACGCTTCTTCAAGAGGTGAAACCCATTGTCCAAGGCCTTAGCGGTGAAGTGAGCTGAACGGTCTAGGTTTACATCCAGAGTATCGAGGGGCCTGCCGTCAGAACCAAGAATGTTAGCGGGCTGACCGGGAGCAAGCGACAATGGTCCACGGTAGTTGTAGGGCTGCAAAAGTGGAGTAGCGTAGGCATAGGGTGCTATAATTGGGGCAGCGTAGGGAGCGATGACGGCTGACCGCTTCTTCAATAAGTGAAGTCCATTGTTGAAAAACTTAGATGTATAGTGAGCAGCACGGTCCAAGTTCACTTCCAAAGTATCAAGGGGCCTTCCATCGGCAGCTAGAATATTAGCGGGTTGTCCTGGAGCAAGGGAAAGGGGTCCACGGTAGTTGGAAGGCTGTAAGTAACCCGTAGTATAGGCCAACGGGGCTACGTATCCACCAAAAAGACCGGACGCTGACGCCGCCGCCAGAACACAAGACAACACCACCAGCTTCATCATTTTTAAAGTGGTCTGTGTTGCTTTCTGTATTCGAGAACACTGATAACATAAATTCTTATTTCCATCTCTTTTATACTTAATAAATATTGTAATTATGTTATTAATGCAGGGCGTCTCCGGAATGATATTATGTGATTATGAGGGTGAACAACTTTTTATATAAAAAATAAAAAGTTCGTCTTAAAGGGCAGTACTTAATAATTTAATTCTAGGCATTTTTTTTTACGAAAAGTTAAAATTTACTGTATGAAAATAATGTGAATTTTAAAGTATTATACGTGTATTGTGATAAGTATTAATTTATTTATATAAATATAAAAATAGTCATTTGAAATTTGTCACTTTTCTTAATATTGTAAATATAGGTTTCATCAAATATATATATATATATATATATATATATATATTATATATTTTACAGAAAATCACGATCTGTATTGTATAAGACTTTTTAATAAAAGGAGCTATTATATTTTTAAATAGATAAAGTGTTATTATATAAATTAAGTGTTAATTATTTTGATATAAATTTAATTAAAAATAAAGTATATTGATATTCATAATAAAAATTAATATTATTCACGTAGGTTAAAAAATTACGCTAAATAGGTATAAGATATTGGTAAAATATATTTTCAGGTATAACAAAAGATAAAATACAACAATGACAATAAATTATTGTACTTAAAAATCTTGTATTACATACATAAAGGCCATTATTTTGAAGGCCATTTTCTCTAGAGAAGCTTAGGGTCAAAAAACATGTAATACGATTCAAGCAGGAGATAGTCCATTAATGTCGTGAGGTTCAATACTTGGGTACGTAAATATCAAATATCACATGGGCGATGGGGTTATAGTGAGATATCAAGTGTTTTTATTTATTTTTTGTTGAATACACAAATGCAATTATTGAGAAAAGCGAGCTAAGCGCTCTACTGGAGACTTTTTCACATTCTTTGTCACGAATAGGCTCGAAAACTACTTGACGGAAAATTATGAAATTTTGCAATCAAAAAGACACAAATTAGGCGATGGTTTGAAAAAAAATTTTTGAAAAATTTTTGAAATCCGACGAATCTCTTTGTTTTAGCTTAAGACAGGTTAATCAAAAATATTGTTCACCCATTAGTGCTAAATTAAATTGAAATTATAAGTATTTAAAATGCATAATACGAGTAATTAATATTATTATATGATAATAATGATATGTTGGATATTTCCAACATACATTGTTATGCGGATGACAGCACTGGGGATGCAGTATATTCCGGTCGTGCAGGTCTCTCTCGGGAAAACGTCGACGGGTGCCGAAAGAAACTTGTGTCTTCAATAGAGACCTCCCTGGGGATGGTCTCTGAGTGGGGTGAACTGAACCACGTTCAGTTCAATCCCCTAAAGACACAGGTTTGCGCGTTTACCACTAAGAAAACCCCATTTGTCATATCACCGCTCTTCGAGAGCACTCCTCTGATTGCCTCGCCAAGTATCAGAATACTGGGTCTCGACATTTCGAGCGATTGTCAGTTTCGTGGTCAGCTGGAGAGCAAGGCCAAGTTGGCGTCGATGAAATTGGGAGTGATCAATAGAGCGAGGCAGTATTTCAAACCTGGCCAAAGACTTGCGATCTATAAGGCGCAGGTCCGGCCTCACATGGAGTACTGTTCTCATCTCTGGTCCGGATCACCCCAATATCAGCTTCTACTATTTGACCGCGTACAACGGAGAGCCGTTCGGATTGTCGGGAACCCAGTGCTCTGTGAACGGCTGGACTCTTTGGTATTGCGTAGAGACGTGGCTTCTTTGTGCGTCTTCTACCGCATTTACAACGGGGAGTGTTCCGAAGAACTATTTGATCTGATGCCTACCGCCGAATTTCACTACCGCACAGCTCGCCATCGCCTCCTTTATCATCCATACCACCTGGACGCGTGGCGATCTTCAACTGTGCGGTTTTCTAGGACTTTTTTCCCACGTACCACTCAAATGTGGAACGAACTTCCTTCGGCGGTATTTCCAGATCGATACGACATGGGTACCTTCAAAAAAGGCATATATTCCTTTCTCCAAGGCCGGCAACGCTCTTGTGTATCCTCGGATGTTGCAAGAGTTCATGGGCGGCGGTAATCACATACCAACGGTGACCCGCAAGCTCGTTTGCCCTCCTCTAACATAAAAAAAAAATAAAAAAATATTTTATTAAAAATGTTTAACTATCTGCCATACCTATCTCATTCGTAAGTTTAAGTGTTCCATGTTATTTACTAAAAACTTTCTACAGTTATTTATATAATCATTTGTTACAAACTTGGATAAAAAAAATATTTAAATTTTAAATTAACTATTCGGTTTTGATTTTTGCTTAATATCGACTGTAAGAAAACCCGACGGCCCTCATAACAGATGTTCTCTTTCCGTTACCCTTTAAATAGTTTGCTTCAATGTAATATAACAAAAACCATAGTCACAGCAACGCATGGCCGGGTCTGCTAGTAAGACTATATTTGTTATGTGTTAATTACAAATATATAGGTTTTGGATCTTTTCTTAAACTTGTTCTTAAGGTACGAAACCTTAAAGATATTAAAATATTAAGTATCAATAAATTACACGTGGTTTTGGGTAGAGGGGAGAAGGAACTTAAAAACTTATCAATTATTATCAGAAGGCAGGGAAGTTGTAAAAATTTGCTTGAAGTTGCCTGATTAATGGACGACTACTAACTCAACAGGTTACAACAATAATCATACATATAAAGATCTACATACTAATATATAGATTTAAAAAAAAATCTGAGAATTAGATTTTATTTAATTTATTTAAATAAAAATAAGTTTAGAATATAAAAATATAAAAAGAATTAAGTATAATTTATATTTATTTATTTATTTAACTTCACGCCATATCCTTTGCGAGGTAGCCAGAGACGACGGAGCGCCAAACGCTACGGTCCCTGCATACCTCTTTCGCCTCGACCACAGACTTCAACCTCTTCATACATGCCCTCCGGGGGGTCCTCATGCTTTTTACGTTACCTTCCTCCAGTATCATAGATACAGTATTTTCGAAGGTCACTCGAGGCCTCCCCCTGTCTCTCTTACCGCTCACTTTTCCTTTATAAATCTTTTTTGCCATTCTTTCATCACTCATTCGTTCAACATGCCCAAATCACCTGAGCACGTTCTTCTTCATTCTCACCGTGACATCTTCGCTAGTGATTACGACGAGGGAAAGAGAAGAGGATGCATTTTTTGTATAAATGTAGTAAAAGGTTAAAATATCTTAAGGTAATATAAAAATATTATGAAAATTTAAATAATGTTATTTATTAATATTAGAATAAGGACAGTTTTCGTTCTACGATTGCTAAATTAAGTAATGAATGTAAATTTACTCAGCTTGGTTTTCAAATACCTTGGTCCGTAACATAAAATATATTATTTTAAATTTTGCAGGTTGTTTAAGGAATCTGTACATTATATTGTGCATACGGAAAAAGATAAGTAAATTGGAACCAGTAGTACATGTAGGTGTTTTAATAATATCCAATATATTAGAACAATGAGCTAAAAAGGTAAAATCAAACTAGAAACTATTTATAGGTATCTACATTTATTTACAGTTGGTTGATAAATTGTTTGTAGTTTTACAGAACGTAAGTATAGCGAGGGTATGCGATAGGAGCGATATGTGCTGCGGCGATGGGAGCAGTGTACGCGTAGCTGGAAGCGATCAGTGGTGTCCGGGCGAGAGCGACGGTGCGGATGGGTGCGACATAGGACAAGGAACGCTTCTTCAGATGGTGGATGCCACTGTCGAGAGCCTTAGCTCTGAGGTGAGCTGAGCGATCCAGGTTTACATCCAGAGTGTCGAGGGGCCTGCCATCAGCGCCAAGAATGTTAGCGGGCTGACCGGGAGCAAGCGACAATGGTCCACGGTAGTTGTAGGGCTGCAAAAGTGGGGTAGCGTAGGCATAGGGCGCGATGATTGGGGCAGCGTAGGGAGCGATGACGGCTGACCGCTTCTTCAATAAATGAAGTCCATTGTTGAAAAATTTAGACGAGTAGTGAGCAGCACGGTCCAAGTTCACCTCCAAAGTGTCGAGGGGCCTTCCATCGGCAGCCAGAATATTAGCGGGTTGTCCTGGAGCAAGGGAGAGGGGTCCCCGGTAGTTGGAAGGCTGTATGTAACCCGTAGTATAGGCCAAGGGAGCTACGTATCCGGCAAAGAGACCCGACGCTGACGCCGTCGCCAGGGCATAAGACAACACCACCAGCTTCATCATTTTTAAAGTGGTCTGTGTTGCTTTCTGTATTCGAGAACACTGATAAGGTAAAGTGAAATTTCCATCTTTTATATACTTAATTAATAATTAAAGCAGGGCGACTCCGGAATGATAATATGACTTTGAGGGTGAACAACTTTTCTTATAAAATAAAAACATCATCTGAAAAGGGCAATAACTTGTAATTCAATGCAGTTTTTATTATTAAATGTTAATATGTAATCCATGACTGTTATGAAAATTATAAATATAACACATATTAAGAAAAAATATCAATTATGTGGATATTACACAATTAAGTTTGTTATAATATATTTACATTTAGTAGCGGACTAGTTTTTAAACTTTATTTTTAATTTTATCTTCAATCAGTTGTATTTTAGGTTAGACCTCCAAAATATAAAAAAAAAACAAAAAATGCATGGAGGTGCGAAAAAATATTCTATAAAGGATAAAATATATAAATAAATAAATATTACTAAAATTATGTGGTTTGAATACGATGCTTTTACTTTTATAATTTCTTACATTATATTTGCTATTATACGCTTGAATTATATTTTTCGATGTTTTTTATACTTTAACTACCTTGATTTGTATTATATAAAAATCTTTAAATTACAAAAACCAGTTCTAAATTTTTATTATCAATTAAGTTGTATTCTTTGAAGTGAATGTAATAATAATTTATTTTTTATACTTCTCATTGTCTGTTTGCAAAAATGTTGGGATAAAGTTCAATATTGGAATGGCATATTTCGAATTGTAATAACAGAACATAACCAAATAGACTATAATATATTAATGTTATAACCAAATATTTGGGTAAATTTACTCAAAAATTATTGTATATAAAACTGAAATTATTAGTTCTGTAAGTGTTGGAAATATTGTTACTTCGTATTGTAACACAAAAAAACATGACGGAGGCATATGACTGTGTTAGTTGGACCAAAGCTGCTTTTGTATGTCTGTCCGTTTGTTCATCTATAAACAGTTCGCATTTCTCAACCGTATCTTATAAAATTTTGTGAGCAGATTGTATAATTATGGTATATTACATGACGATTCAGGTTTTGGATTTTTTAAAACGAAAGTATGTCTGTTGAAATCTTAAAAAAATTATATTTCAGACATAAAACTTTTCATTTAACACCTATTAAGTGACAACTTTCTTGCGCGAATATTTTTTTTATATAAATATTAATGAAAGAAATGTGAAGGGGTGGATCAAAAAGAAAAAGCTCTCAATTGCCTGTTTGAGACATCAATTTGCGAGGTCGTCATAACACAGGTTTGTGGTACGTAGCGAATAACTTTTTTACGAGTGACAGAGGTGCAAAAAAGGCAATATTTAATTATTTTTTTCTTTATGATACTAGAATACTATTTTTTATTAACTTATCTTAAATAAATGTATGTAAATTAAGTTCCGTTTTTAAATTGCTAATACGTAAAACATGATGGTTTGTATAATTAGTTCTGTCCTGTTACTAATACTTAGAACAATCCGATTCAAGTATCCTGTTACGAGTAAAAAATATAAAAATATTACTGTATAGATTTGCAACGTAATGTAAATATGTTAATAGATTTTTATGACTAAGAGATTTTTTTCTAATACAAGCATATGAGAGTTTAATTATAATATTTAAAGAGATTATTTCCAATTTTTACAATTATCCAAACCTCTTTCGAGCCATGAAATAATATTCAGACTGACGGACAAAAAAACAAAGATATTAAATATATAAGTTGGATATTTGAGCCATAAAATGGAATTTATATACTAATAAACGGCTATTTATGTATTTATTAATGTACATAAATGTTTGTCTTGGAGAACTATTATTATGTTCCTAATATATATTTAAATTTGCAAGTTTTTTTAAAAATATATTCTTGAAAATTTTAAACATAATTATAACATCATGCCTCTAAGTCATTATTAAACTTACCAAAAATATAATGGATTATACAATTTTTCTTTCTTTTCTATTGCAATTGGACTATAGAGGGAATATAAATTTAAAAACATTTTTCTCGGTATCTATATTTATTTACAGATGGTCATTATATTGATAGTAGGATGATTTACAAAACGTGAGCGTAGCGTGGGTATGCGATAGGAGCGATATGTGCTGCGGCGATGGGAGCAGCGTACGCGTAGCTGGAGGTGATCAGTGGTGTCCGGGCGACAGCGACGGTGCGTATGGGTGCGACGTAGGACAAGGAACGCTTCTTCAGAAGGTGGATGCCACTGTTCAGGGCCTTAGCTGTGAGGTGAGCTGAGCGGTCCAGGTTTACATCCAGAGTGTCGAGGGGCCTGCCATCAGCGCCAAGAATGTTAGCGGGCTGGCCAGGAGCGAGCGACAATGGTCCACGGTAGTTATAGGGTTGCAAAAGTGGGGTAGCGTAGGCATAGGGTGCGATAATTGGGGCAGCGTAGGGAGCGATGACGGCTGACCGCTTCTTCAATAAGTGAAGTCCATTGTTGAAAAACTTAGATGTGTAGTGAGCAGCACGGTCCAAGTTCACCTCTAAAGTGTCGAGGGGCCTTCCATCGGCAGCCAGAATATTAGCGGGTTGTCCTGGAGCAAGGGAGAGGGGTCCCCGGTAGTTCGAAGGCTGTATGTAACCCGTAGTATAGGCCAAGGGAGCTGCGTATCCGGCAAAGAGACCCGACGCTGACGCCGCCGCCAGAACACAAGACAACACCACCAGGTTCAACATTTTTAAAGTGGTCTGTGTCGCTTTCTGTATTCGAGAACACTGATATGGTAAAGTGAAATTTCCATCTTTTATATACTTAATCAATAATTAAAGCAGGGCGACTCCGGAATGATAATATGACTATGAGGGTGAACAACTTTTCATATAAAATAAAATAAAAATATCATCTCAAAAGAGCAATAACTTCAATGCAGTTTTTTATTATGAAATGTTAATATGTACTCCATAACTGTTATGACAATTATAAATATAACACATATCAAGTGAAAATATCAATTGGGTGAGAGATATTTCATAATAAAATTTCTTCTCAAATATTTAGAATTAATAGCGGTTTTGTTTCTAAGCGTTATTAGATTTAAGACATCCAAAATATATAAATTTTTCAAGAAAGGTGAAAAAGTGCGAAAATATATTCCTTAATATTATGACATTTATATTGCGGCGTTATATTTTTTATACTTGGAACTCCCTTGATTTGTGTTGTATAAAAAAATTTAAATACAAAACCTAGTTCTATATTTTTATTATCAATTAAGTTTTAGTGTTGAAAGTAAATTTAATAATTATTTATTTTTTTCTTCTCATTGTATGTTTGCAAAAATGATATAATAAAATTCAATATTGGATATAATAACAGAACATAACAAATCTTTGGGTTAATTTACTCAAAAATTATTATTTATAAATTTGAAACTATTAATTCTGTAAGTGTTGGAAATACTGTTACTTCTTATTGTAACATAAAAAAACATGACGAAGACATATGACTGTGTTAGTTTGAGCAAACTTGCTTTCATATGACTGTCCGTCTATTCATTTGTAAACATGTCGCGTTTCTTCTCGTAAAAAATTGTGAGCTGTTTGCATAATAAAATGGATTTTATTTGACCAACTAGTTTTTGGGTTGTTTAAACCGTAAGTATGGTTGTTGAAAACCTAAAAAAGAATATTTCAGACATAAAACTTTTTCATTTGATACTTATTAAATGACAACTGTTTTGTGCGAACATTTTTTTTATATATAAACTTTGATTAATGAAATGTGAAGGGGTGGATCATAAAGAAAAAAAACTCTCAATTACCTGTTTGAGACATCAATTTGTGAGGTCATCATAACACAGGTTTGTGGTACGTAGCGAATTACTTTTTTACGAGTGACAGAGGTGCAAAAAAGGCAATATTTAATTACTTTTTTCTTTATGATACTAGAATACTATTTTTTATTGACTTATCTTAAATAAATGTATATAAATTAAGTTCCGTTTTTAAATTGCTAATATGAAAACACGATGGTTTATGTAATTAGTTCTGTCCTGTTACTAATACTTATTATAGAATAATCCGATTCAAGTATCCTGTTACGAATAAAAAATATATAACATATTACTGTATAGATTTGCAACGTAATGTAAATATGTTAATAGATTTTTTATCGCTAAGAGATTTTGCTAAAACAAACACAAGAAAGTGGAATTATAATATTTTAAATATTATTATTTTAAATTTTTATAATGTCATGTATACTAAACTTCATTATAATTGTCCAAACCTTTTTTGAGTCATGAAACATATAGACATACAGACATACAGACTGACGGACAAAGAATCAGAAAATAAATAAATAAATTGGGTATTTGAGCCATAAAATGGAAATTGTATACTAATATTTATGCATTATGTAATAATGTACATAAATGAATGTCTTGAAGAACTATTATAACGTTCCTAATATTTTTTAACATATTTTTGAATATTTTACACACAATTAGAAAATTAGGCCTCTAAGTAATTCTATTTTTACGCTACCATATAATTTTTAAATTACCAAAAATGGATTATACGATTTTTCTTTCTTATTTATTTCAAATGAATTATAGAAGGAATATAAATTTAAAATCGTTTTACTCGGTGTCTATATTTATTTACAGATGGTCATTATATTGATAGTAGGATGTTTTACAGAATGTGAGCGTAGCGAGGGTATGCGATAGGAGCGATATGTGCAGCAGCGATGGGAGCAGTGTACGCGTAGCCGGAGGCGATCAGTGGTGTCCGGGCGACAGCGACGGTGGGGATGGGTGCAACGTAGGACAAGGAACGCTTCTTCAGAAGGTGGATGCCACTGTTCAGGGCCTTAGCTGTGAGGTGAGCTGAGCGGTCCAGGTTTACATCCAGAGTGTCGAGGGGCCTGCCATCAGCGCCAAGAATGTTAGCGGGCTGGCCAGGAGCGAGAGACAATGGTCCACGGTAGTTATAGGGCTGCAAAAGTGGGGTAGCGTAGGCATAGGGTGCGATAATTGGGGCAGCGTAGGGAGCGATGACGGCTGACCGCTTCTTCAATAAGTGAAGTCCATTGTTGAAAAATTTAGAGTAGTGAGCAGCACGGTCCAAGTTCACCTCCAAAGTGTCGAGGGGCCTTCCATCGGCAGCCAGAATATTAGCGGGTTGTCCTGGAGCAAGGGAGAGGGGTCCACGGTAGTTTGATGGGTGTATGTAACCCGTAGTATAGGCCAACGGGGCTACGTATCCACCAAAAAGACCAGATGCTGACGCCGCCGCCAGGACACAAGACAACACCACCAGCTTCATCATTTTTAAGTGGTCTGTGTTGCTTTCTTATTTCAGAAACACTGATGCTATTGTATAGTTACGATCGCCTTTTATACTTGTTTATCATATTTGACTTAATAGGCATTGATACATATTGTTGACCATGAAAGGACGACTTTACCGAGAAGCGAAAGCTGCTTAATTTATCAGGACAATTTTATTCGCCATATTTATTATACTAGCTAATACCCTGTGTTTTTAATTTATATATACCAAAATAACATACACAGAAATCGTATGTAAAATATTATGTTATATATATGTAAATGAGTTTATTAATTATATATACAATAATTAAAATTATGCATTTTATATAGAATTTATTCATCCTTACTGTTATCATGAATAACAGGTACTACTTAATAATATATGTTCTACTTTATATGTTTCACTTCTATCGCTAGTAAATCTCCTCTACATTTTAATTTGAAAATAGCCTATCATTATAAAATTAAATATGTCTTATTCAATTATTATCTTACATTAAATATGTATATTTCAAATATAAAACTTTCTTTTTTAATACGATATCGTTTTGAGAAATTATTTTGTACTCAATTTTATTTTGGGACAAAACAGTTAATCGTTATTCGTAGAGTGAATATCGCTATATTGGACTTTGATATTCCTGCCTTAACTGCTACATGTCTTTGTTCCAAATGTAAAATTTTCGTCACTTTTTTTTAATTTTTTGCTAAATATTTGATTATATATTAATAACTGATACTATTCTCATAACTTAAACTTTTTTATATTTAAATTTATCACGTCAAAGAATTATAAATGTGATAATGTATTTTTTATCTATTTATCTTAGAAAAACATCATTCAATTAAAAATATATTTATTATTTCTAGATTAGTAATCAAAAACGACTGATAAAATTACTTATATAATTCCAAAATACGTCCGGAAAAGTGTAATTGCTTGACATTTACATATGAAGATAAATAATCTTTATACAATTTTTATTTTATATAAATAACTCAAATTTGACGATCCACTACGTCACTTATATAACATAACTTGTGACCTAATTCACTAACAAGTGCTTTGTTCAACACTGCAGTACTTTAGAAAAATTCATTGTGTCTATTTTTATGTGAAGATGACGCTGGAGTATCCGATTTTATAGTGTTAGCTTTGTTTGCGGCTTCGCTTGCGCATAATTCCATATGATTTTACATTACCCATGATTTTGTGAGTGGTTTTTTTATGTGGCCCGTAATGAGTCTGTTCGCTTTGCGCACAACATAGAAACACAGAATAATAGATTATTGTGTTTTTTTTACCAAATACTATAGTGTCTATCGACATCCTATGAGGTCTAACATTTATTCCATAAATTTTTTTAGTATATGCTATTATATTTTTTATTAAAATCAGTTTAATGATCCTCGTTTTATAGACATACTGACATAAAAAGTATCTCTTTAGATAGACAAAAGTAAACAAAAAATAGGGAAATTCGAAGGCTTACAAAAAAAAATATACAGACAGAACCAATATATATATATATATATATATATATATATAGTAATATACATTAAAACAGTATCAAAATGCACCTCAATTTTTAAATGAAGGAATCTCATTATTATCAAAATATTTATTCTCTTTGTCAAGTTCATAATGTTATATTTTTTATGTCCTTCCTCATGCTGTTTGTGAATTGAATTGCACTACATGTGTATGGGATATGTTAATTATTTGATATAAAACTGTACGAAGTACCTTAAATATATAAACAATTCGTTTTTATGTTTAAGACTTATTAAAAATTAAAACTTAACTATTATTAATTGATTTAAATCAGTATTATTAAATTTTAATTTTATGTTCTTATAAATATTTCTTATTAACTGCCCTTAATATCAAGTTTTGAATTGTTTATGTTTTTACTTAATAAAATGAGGAATTAAAACGGATAAAATATATTTTTAATCCCCGAATCGCTGACCTTTTCATACCAATTATGTATTCAATCCGAAGCTTGACCCTAATGAAGAATTAAAGTGTAGTATCATATTATCAACATTAAACAATACATATTTATATTATGTATTCTTTGAGACAAGTGACTTTACTCCTTATTTTAATAACATTATGGTTTATTTTAATTTAATTTGATTGCTTTTTTATTACTTTTGTTTTTCGTCCTTATGCAGCTATCACAATGATGATGGACTGACAAGAGGGAATTTCTCGGCGGCCTTGCTCTACGCAAATATCAGCTTCCTGGACGGCCTTCTTGCACCGGTTTACAATACGAGATCGCCCTTATTTTTTGAGATAACTATAAATACAATGTAAAATTGTATCGGGCATCAGTCGTTCCTCATCCGAACAACACAGACCACAAGATGTTCAAGTTGGTGGTGTTGTGCGCTTTCCTCGCGGCAGTGGTGGCTGAGCCCAGTGCAATCATTGCACCCCTCGCCTACTCAAGCAGTGTGATTTCACCGGCTACAACAACAATCAACCACCAGGCCAGCAGTGTCATTCATCCATCTCCTCTTGTGTACTCCACACCCTTGGCGTACAGCTCACCCTTCGGCTACGCTCACTTCATCAAGAAGCGGTCTGCAGGATTTGCGTATACCCCATACATTGCGCCAACCACATATCTGGCCAACGCTCCTCTGACTACTTACACCGCTCCTTTGGCTACTTACACCAATGTTGCACCTTTGGCCACAACCTACTCATCGCCAATCTACACCACCGCACATTTAATCAAGAAGAGGTCCGCCCCAGTGATCGTGCCAACCACCTACTCTTACGTAGCTCCTACAACATACGCCGCTGCTGGAACTTACGTGACTCCATACGCTCATTCCGTTCCTGTTTTGTCCTCCCCCGTCGTATCCACTGCTCCCCTTGCCTACTCTCATTTCATCAAGAAACGGTCTCTTCCCCTAGCTATTACTTATGCTGCACCAGCTGCATACTCTCATCAATCCAGACTAGACGTCCGTACCTCCCCGGTTGTAACTTCTCACTTCCCTATTGTTCACTCTAGTCCCATAGCTATTGCTGCCAACTATTACTAAAAAAATCCCCTGAATTTAATACAGAATTGTAAACCATTTTTCAAAATTGTTGTCTTTCCACTTTCAATATGAATGTACATACAGATACTGTAAATAAAGTGAAAGTATAAATATATGTTTTTTATTATTTTATTTTATATCAAATTTAATTAGATTAATTTTACTAGCTCGATGCAATATATAAGACATATTCTTACATTACACTATAATATACACTTTTGTATCACCTTGATATTCAATTTGATGAAAAAATTAAATTCTTATATAAAATAATAAGTAGTTTTAGTATGACAAATAAAATATGATATAGGTCTATTACACTGTTAAATTAATTCATAATTACAATAATAATTTTGAAACTTTAAAAAATATTATTAACATTCTTTATATTTTGTATTATATTTACATTTTGTCCTTATCTTCCGTGTCACTATTTGAATTGACATCTGAATTATCTTGTTGTATAAATACGGGGTTTTCCAAAGCTCTTGCCAATGGTAAATTATGAAAAAAACTTAAAGTAATCGGTGTTAAAACAGCATCACTTAGCACTGGTTTGAACTCATCACTATTTTTATCCACTTTTCCAGGATAAGTGGCGTAAACAGCTGGACTGTACACAAACGGTGTTATTATTCCAGGTGAATTTTTTATATCAATCCTCGATTGGTGGGACACTGCGCTGGGTGCAGCATATATTATAGGTAATTGACAGTTGGCCTTGTAAATTAAATAACAAAGAAATATCCACCTGAACATTTTGAATATTAATAATCAATTGCAACTGCGTCTGATGATTCATAGCTTTATAGACGAATAACGGTAGATGAGAATGCCTTGATCAAAGGGTCAAGTTCGGGCGATCAATAAACAGGTTGTTGCATCATTTGATAGGGGTCGATGACCGGATTAAGATGCAATACATGTTTATACTGTAGGCTTTTTAACCTAAGCAGAGATTTATAATATTAATCTCATTTATATAAATAATATTGAGTCGGTTTTAACTTGTAATATTGTATTATTAAAAGTTATCAAATAGATACTCAATGATCATTTACTTATTTTGAATCGAATTTGTTACATTTTTAATACACTTTTTATGTGATAGTAACAATATTTTATTGTATATTTTTTTTTCTAAATAAAAACAGTTAAATGAAGTTATTTTTACAGATTTATAATAATCTAAAATTGATTTAATTATATTTAAATAGTATATGATTGAAGCTGTAATGGTTTAATAATAACTATTAAAAGAAAGCTAACTTGTATTTATTATTATATGAACAACAATATGTATGCATTAATATTTAGAGTGAGATTTTTTTTTATAATAAATTATAAATGTGTAGAGGAAAATTTTTTAATCTTGATAAATAATATAATTATAAAATAAAATAAGTTTCCCCATGTAGAAAAAAAATATATTATAGGCACTTCTAGTAATACTTTGGGTAAGTAAACGCTGATATATCCCCTCACCTCTGTTACCCGAAGACGTAGAGTACGCTATGTAGTCAAGATTTTATAAATTCGTATCGACTTCCGTATCTCATTGTAAATCGGGTCTTATTTTAGCCGTCATCCTGGCAATCTTACACCAGGTTTAGGTGGAAGAGCGATCTTCAATTATTATTTCATGAGCTCTCACATTCCACTCTTGTATACAGCTTTAAGCTAAGACACTATTACATATAATTCATGCATGAAGTGAATATTAATAAAATGCATATAAAATATTGTTATTGAATCTATTGCATAATGCTTTGTTGATACTATATATTGCTTTTATAGGTGTGTTTAATTTATTTAAATGTATGTATATATTAAGCACTAGAAAATTACTTATTGCTGTTACTTAATGTATTTCAACGATACATTTTGTTGTACAAGTGTATCCTTACCAAATCTATACATATAAATAAAATTGGAGTATCTGTTTGTTATTAGTGGCTTTTCACTAAATGCATATGATAGTATATAGGATGTTCATATATATATATTTTTTTGTTTTCTATGTCTGTCTATCTGTTTGGTCCGACTAATATCTGTAACGGCTGGACCGATTTTAAAAGGACTTTCACTGGCGGATAGCTGATGTTATAAGAAGTAGCTTGAGCTACTTATTTCAGTTAGTCACATATATATCTTAATTATTATTATTATTATTAATATATTATTTAACTTTTAGGATTATTTTACGATAAATACACCATTGCATTCATAATATTCATTTATTTTGGCAGTGTTGACATAATTATAGTTTACAAAAATCCATCAGTCGTTAAACAGGTTAGAATCGTTCATTTAATTACCAAGGGTGTACGGAGTATGCTTTTGGTAATAAAGTCGAGTAACCCAAAGAGGATACTGCAGAGGGGTACGCGGTGACGTAAGGAGTAGAGTAGGTAGATACCAAGGGATTGGAATAAGAAAGAGGGGACACTACACTACGAACTAAGGGAGATACGGGAGAAACAACTGAAGTGTATGTCACGGGAGATACTGAACGCTTACGAAGATGGTGGACATTCAGGGCCTTAGCTTGGTAGTGGGCTGCGCGAGCGGCGACTACTTCGGGAGTGTCCAGAGGTACTCCATTTACAGCATCCAATACAACAGCGGGCGATTTGGGGGCTTGAGCCAAGGTTACACTTGGTACGATGGCTGTGGAGTAAAGGCCGGGTGCGTAGGCTCCATACACTCCTGGTACTAATGGTGATCCATGAACGAGGCCACTGCTGTACTGAGACAATGAGCTAACTGATGACAGCGGATAGCCGTAGCTGTAAGCTAATGGCGCCACCACGCTGGGCTTAGCCGCAGCCAGAGCAAGAACCGAGAACAACACCACCAGCTTGAACATTGTGGTCTGTGTTGTAATGAACGAACAACGAAATAAGAGCAACTGATGCTACTCACATATTTCAAACGCTTTATATACGGAGTGCCGAAATTACTGGGTAGCAAAAAAGAAAACCGAATCACCTTCAAATGATAGTCTTTAGGCACATTGTCAATTTACATTGTCAATCTAATATTATTACATGTAATTGTTGTTCAGTATATTAATTAGTATGACATTTTTTTAAACGGAAGTCAGATCTCTATAAATATCAAGGCGGTTGAATGGATTAGTTTTTTTTTAGGCTAAAATTATTTTGAGCTTGAACATTGGAGCTATTTGTCTTTAGAAAAAAGTTTTTTATTGGCTTTATCTTGTAATAACTTAGTTATTCAAACTATTTTGCTTTTTCTGTGTGAATATTTTCTATTTCATTATTATAACTATTACTTTATTAAAATTACTGGATGCACTTATAAATTGCAAAATATTCATGCGTGGAAGTTTAATTTTCAATAAGATATATTTTTAAGTTATTAATAAGTAGATATTTATGATTTTATTGTCCTGTATAATGTAAATTGTAATTTGTAATATTATGAAATCCAGTATTGAATCAATGAGGGCTTATTTATCTATTATGATGTTAGAGATAGAGATAGTTGTGAGACAGTTGTTTTGCGTATCTCTTTGTTTTTAAATAATATTATAATAGTGAATAGATTTAGTGAATTGTTTGATAATTTGTAAATTACTCATATTTAATTACTTATAATAGATGCCACAAATATCTTGACCGTCTTCGTTAGGTTTATCAAAAATATTCTGTAATATTTATTTATATTATTATTGAGAAGATATTAAATATATTAAATATTATTAATCAAACCTCACTCTAAAGAAAAGTAATAGCTTATTTAAGAAATGTAATAATAAATTATCTAATTGTTTCAGTGTGCTCAATAATCTAAAAAGAGAACGTAATAACTAAAATGTAACCTAAACATATATATATATTTTTGATCATATTGTATAATTAATATGGTACTGGGTAATAAAACAAAAAGCGTATAACATTAAATATAAAAAAAAAATCCTTGCTTATTTTAAGACCTTTCTTTATGTAACTAATTATTAAGTGGTTTGAATCTATTTTCACATATCTATCCATTATTAATCCACAAGTCAAGGAATTTCTAGTCGCTTGTTTTTCTTGCAAGCATGACACTTGTGTCCGACATTTTAATATTACAATTTATTTATACATTATATAATTTCAAACGATTTATTTTGAGTTCTACTTTCTTAGAGAAAACATTTTGAATTGTAGTGTAGTATGCCTAAAATACCGACCTTATTTAGAAGTCTAAGAAGTAAACTCTAACATAAGAATGTATTTTATATAAAAAAGAGTATGTTATGTATAAAGAAAAATGCATTCAGTTAAGTGTTAGAATTCTCTTATAGCAGTAAATAAGATGTTTTTTAAGTAGTTTTGGGTTGGTGATTTTGACGATATTTTCTAACAATCCTTAAATGAAATAGTATGTCGAATTTATTATTAGGTACAATTTTGTCAATTTGTTTTAAAATCGGCAATATAAGATTATTATTTATTGGAAACTAAAAGTAGAAAGATATTTGGGTAAAGGAAAATCAAATTTAAATCATATTGTATTAAGTAGTAGTAGTTAAGTTTTTTTAACACTGTACATATATTACAAGTTCAGTTCTAGGTGTAGTGTCTTTTTTTAGTCATGTTAGTTTTGGTATCTCCTCCCATTCAGATTATTTTGCACGTTGGATGTTTTAGAGTTGTCTTTAGCGACTTAAGGTGTCCTTATCGTCTTATATAAGTATAGTAACTCAGTTTTATTAGTGCTGTTTTCACTCTGTATCTGACACACACATCAGACTGACTAGAATGCAATCTTCATTAAGACAAAATTCAAATGTTCAAGGAATATTTATTGTTATAATGTAATGTTAATAAAGACAATATTCTTTTAATGGCTTAAGCCTACATTTCTGCTTTTTTTATAAACAATTTTAGTAGTAGTATATATTAAATATAAACGAGGCAAAACAACTATGAGGATAATGTTAGTATAAAAATAAAAATATGATCATTGCATTCAGATTATTTATTTATTTTGGCAGTGTTGACATAATTATAGTTTACAAAAATTCATCAGTCGTTAAACAAATTAGAATCGTTCAATTAATTACCAAGGGTGTACGGAGTATGCTTTTGGTAATAAAGTCGAGTAACCCAAAGAGGATACTGCAGAGGGATACGCGGTAACGTAAGGAGTAGAGTAGGTAGACACAAAAGGATTGGAATAAGAAAGAGGGGACACTACACTACGGACTAAGGGAGATACGGGAGAAACAACTGAAGTGTATGCCACGGGAGATACTGAACGCTTACGAAGATGGTGGACATTCAGGGCCTTAGCTTGGTAGTGGGCTGCGCGAGCGGCGACTACTTCGGGAGTGTCCAGAGGTACTCCATTTACAGCATCCAATACAACAGCGGGCGAGTTGGGGGCTTGAGCTAGGGTTACACTTGGTACGATGGCTGTGATGATGATGACAGCGGATAGCCGTAGCTGTAAGCTAATGGCGCCACCACGCTGGGCTTAGCCGCAGCCAGAGCAAGAACCGAGAACAACACCACCAGCTTGAACATTGTGGTCTGTGTTGTAATGAACGAACAACGAAATAAGATCAACTGATGCTACTCACATGTTTCAAACGCTTTATATACGGAGTGCCGAAATTACTGAGCAGCAAAAAAGAAAACCGAATCACCTTCAAATGATAGTCTTTAGACACAGTTCATATTGTCAATCTAATATTATTATTTGGAATTGTTGTTCAGTGTATCAATCACCACGACATTTTTAGGCGGAAGTTTCAGATCTATCTATAAATATCAAGGCGATGAACTGGATTAGTTTTTATGCATTGACTATTATTTTTAAGTTAGAACAAAGAACCCAGGTTTACAATTACGATAAGTGCTTTTTATCAACATATTAGTGTTGTCAATACACATTAAATTTAACGTATCGTTGTTTTGATCATATTATATTAAAATTATGACCGTTTTATATATTATATATAAAAAATATGTTCCACGTTATGGATTGTAAGGGAGTTGTTTATATTTAATTACGTTATTATATGATTAGTTGTATTATTTCAAAAACACTTCCTATTTATTTCAATACATTTAATTATTTGAGTTAATAGCATTTATATTTCTATTACATCGTAATACCGATTAAATTTTTTGTTCTATTGTACTTCTGTAATAAAGACTGTTAGTGCAAATAATTGTTGTAAAGATAATAACTAATAACCCTTTTAAGAAAGATACTTTATAGCAAGTAAACGTTATCATTAATATCTTTCAAGGAAACGAATAACATATTTCAGCACTTAAATGCTGTTTCAAGTGCAAGTGATCTTTAAAATTCAATAAATAAGCAGACCAACTATTCGTACCGACACTTTGTTTTTTAATTTATATTTTGTTCGTTGTAGGTTTCCTGCGGTTAACTTTTTTATTATACTTTGCTAATAATATTGTAATATTTTATTACAAAACAAGCCCACAAACAAGTTCCAAGAATTTTCATAAATAACATTTCATATATATATTCGGAATATATATTGTATTGTCTCTGCTGTTAGCCCTACTAATCATGATGGCATCACCGGATTCATTTTAATTTTGACTATAAATATGGTCCATGAATCTTTATACAAATAATAGGTAAATTTACTAAAAATAAATAGAAATAGTGCTATAAAATAAAGGGGGAGTTGTTCTGCAAATTATTTTTAAAAAGATTCTTTCATCTTTGTTACAATGTAATTAATTTTTTTTTCATATGATTTGTCCTTAAGCGCAGCTTAAATTTGAGCTTACTATGCCTCTTATGTTAAGGAAATATTTGAAATAATCTGTCTGATCAGATAAATCTTTGAAACGACTGAAAGGCATGCGTTTCCTTCATTCCAGTCTTCACATATGGCACTAAGAGGGAATAATGGTGCTCCTTTAAATACTACTCACTTTGATTATAAACATGTCTAATTTGTCAGTCATCAAAATTCAATTCGCCATAATTGCATAATTCTTTGCAACTTTTTACATTTATTTACTTGATATTATCTGTTCCAAATTTCGCTCTTCTTTTAGGAAATTTTCATAAAACTTTTTGTTTCAAATATGATTATAAAGTATTGTACTTTTAACTTCATTATTCTATTTTAATCTTATTATTTCAGTTAATCAATTTAATTAGCTTGGTTACTTTTAGAACACTATTTTAACCTTACTAATATAATAGTATCTCATTAGTTCGATAATTATAATAAATTTAACATTATTTGAATACCTCCTCGTTATATTCATATGCCTCGTGGCTAATACATCTTTAAAAGAATGCAAGTCTAGTCTGTAATAAAATTTGACGTCACAAGCAAGAAGATACTGCTTTTCATATAAAAGGTTCTATTATGTAACATTCAGACAGCACTTCACTCTGTTTTCTACTTATTTACCTTATGTCTAGGTCACACGTGTTATGGAAACAATACGTCTAAGACTCGTGTGCTGTGCAACTCTGAATATACTTAGTATACTATTTTATGCGTACCATAAATTAAAATGAGTATGTATTTTTATATTTTTTCTACTTTGTGAACTAACCTTATTAAGGAAAAGCATCAGTCTCAAATTGTAATAATAAGTTTTTGACACTTAATGACAGTTTTTTAATAATTCGTATAAATATTTAACTTATTCAATATATTTAGTTGTATATTGCGAATTGCATATTGCTAATTTGTTCTTGTTGATTCATATATTTTAAAGTTTTTGGATGTTTTAAATATCTTCTATGTAGTATCTTTTATTATAAATGTATAATTTATACAAGTACACGCATACAAAAAAAGTAAACTAAACTATATCATTGAACTTATTAAAGATTTTATGTATTGCCGAGTTGGTGTATGAAATTAAATAGAGATATATTTTCTATGATTTATTAATCACTAAGAATAATGTTTGCTTCAAATGAACTGAGGAACAATGCCCTCGTTTTCTTAATGGCACTTAGTAGGAGTGGATGCTGTAAGCACTAGGGATGATGGGGTTAGATACGGCCAGAGGACGAGCTATGGGTGCAGAGTACAAAAGTGGGGACGCATAGTTAGAGATAAGTGGAGACGCTGAGTAAGTTGATACAACTGGAGCAGCAGCTACATAACCCAAGGAGCGTTTGTGGATCTGGTGAGATTCTTCAAAAGCTTTGGCTTCAAGATGGGCGGCACGAGCAGCAGCAACTTCAGGGGTCTCAGTTGGAGCGACTGGTAGCTCCGGATTGATAGGTGCAGCTGCTTCTTGGCTAGATACGGCAACAGGTGCGACTTCAGCTGTCTTCAACAATGCAGCGGCAGGAGCAATGGCAGGCGCGAAGAAACCAGATGTGTAAGCTGCGGCAAGTGGTGCACTGTATGCAATATTGGCAGCGCTCAACAGGGGAGCAGCGGCAACGGTGCTTACTACTGCTGGTGATGACTTGATATCAACACGGGACTGAGTTGAAACTGCTGATGGGGCGATGGCAACAGGCGCAGAGTATAAGGCAGGAGCTGCATAAGCAGCTGGGGCAGCATAGGCTACAGGTGCTGCGAAAGCAGCAGGAGCAGAGTAGGCAGCAGGTGCTACATAAGCAGAGGGAGCAGCAACTATTGCTGGGTCAGCAATGACCGTACGTGCGACTGGTGCCACTATTTTCTCTGAAATGATGGCTGGAGTTGATTTGATATCCAATCGAGACTGGTGTGAAACTGCTGCTGGTGCTAATGCTAGGGCTGGAGCAGCATAGCTTATAACACCAGCCTGGTAGAGGGTGGATGGCTTGGCAGCTACCAACGCCATAACAGAAAACAACACCACCAGCGAGTTCATCGTGGTCTGTGTTAGTTCAGATGCAAACGACTAAAAGATCGAAACTGATGCTTTCTTTCAGACGACGAACATATTTATACTCATGATCCTAAATGTTATGAAAGTCAAGTTCAACATGTGTGCTTATTCATCGCGTCAATTATTTCCATAGGGCGAGATTGTTGATGCAAAACAAGTTTTTGCATAAAATTCCACATAAATTTAAGTCACTAATGTCTTTATATGAATATTGTAGAACTTTAAATAAATACACAATCAACACTAACAGGATTCGAACCTGTTATCACCGGGCATAAATACTGGGAATATTTTTATCATTTCTATATATCACTGCATACAATATTTTTTTATGTGATCAAATTAATAAATTAAAACTATAATGATTTTTATAATAGGTACCTACAATAAAAGTTATTCACTATGATATTTAAAAAATATTTTGAGATAAGTGAAACAATCTAATTTTAATTTTAATAATAATATAATGAAAAGCCAAGTTAAAGAATGAAATGTATTTCTTTTATAGAAATAAGCTTTATTATAAGTGTTGATAAAATATCTGTCTTATTGCTTATAATTATTTATTAACCATTAATGTGACTATATTTTCGTCAAAATTTATCACAAATTGATATAAACGAGAAATTATCTTAATTCGGATATAACAATTTATGTTTATTTAATAATTTTATATGTATTTTATATTTATTCGGCTATCACGATGTTATGGAGGAGCCAAGTTTTTTTCATAAGAATATATCAAGTTTTAAGTTCAAATATATTTATTTCAAGTTATATATATATTAACTAACTTACTGAGTTATTCCTGACTATATAAAACATATTTTCTAATAAGTTAAATATTTATGACAATGTATTGAGCGAAGTTGTGTACCAATATGTTAATAAATATATGTAATCACTACAATCTGTTGTGTTCATTTAACATATTCAATATCTTATAATATATAATAAATATTGCCTATACAATTTACTTCATAGTATGTATTTAAGGTAAATGATATCTGTATCTGTTATTATATCCTTTTACTTAGGTGCTTATATTGAAAGAAATAAAATAATGTCTACATAAAAAATATTTTTTATCCTGTTTATAAATATGCTTCGAAAATAAATTTCAAATTAAATGTAACACATTGTATACATTTGATTACTGGTTTTAAGAATAACGTAAAGAAGAAAGAAAAAACCTTAAAAATAAATATATATTTTTTTTAATAAATTGAATTCCTGAATATGAAATCAGAGTAATTAAATAGTGTGTTACGAAAAAAAACAGTCTTGAGACTTATATATAGGTAATATAATCTTCAGGTAAATCCATAAACCATTCATATAATATAGAAAATTATATTTATTTATATAATATTATATACTTAAAATAAAAACTATAATATTTTATAGCAACCATGGGTTATCTATAAATAGATATCCTTTTAAATCGTATAATTGTAAATAAATGTCGAACTACTCGAGTTAGTGGTCAGTCAGTTGTTTAATGTCTGGAGATTATTTCTTTTTAATGATACACTATAAATCGAAATGTTAAGGCTTAAGACGCGGCCTTGGGTGCTTTCGCTCTGCAACTGGTCTCAATTTGCGCATATCTGTATAGAGCTGTTATTATATTATAGCGTTGTTATATTTTTTATATTTATTTATTTATGTATTTAGCTTCACTCCATATCCCGTGCGGAGTAGCCAGAGACGACGGAGCGCCAAACGCTACGGTCCTTGCGTACCTCTTTCGTCTCGGCCACACATCAACCTCTTCATACATGACCTCCGGGGGGTCCTCATGCTTTTTACGTGACCTTCCTCCAGTATCATATTTTTATATATCTCTGTATGTAAAATATTTTGTGTTCAATCAAATTAAGATAATATTTTAAAAATGTTCTTAATATTAAGAGAAAAATTTAATTATTTTATTTTGTGTTATCGTAAATCAGTTGGATAGAAATAACATGTGTTAATAAACGTGTGTTTGTATAATCTAAGATTAGATCTTGTAGTTACATGATTAGGATTTAAACTCAAAGTAAGGTCTAATAGTTGTAGATTAGGTCTTATTGTCGAAAAAGTAACAACTTACAACCGAATTATTTTATCTTAAATCAAATAAAGTTACTGTTTTCAATTTTTTTTTATTTACTTTTTAAAACTAGGAGAAAATTAAACAATTTTATTTAGGTTTGAACTAACCTACATTAGTAATATTTTTAATTATATTTTAATATTTTATATATGTATATTATCAGCTCTAAAGATATATGTATCAGAGCAGCACTAGCTGTGGAGCGGTATGCGGAACGTGATCTTTATATGGGCGTCAGTTAATTCACAACTCCTGTGCACAATGCGTAATTTATTTTATTAAAAATGAATAAAAAATGCTTTTGTTCTTAAGAATACGATCAGTATTTCGCTTATAGGAAACAGGATTTATCCTTTTTTATAATTCTGGAATGATGGGTCGTATATCATTCAGTTTTTTAGTATAATTATAATTATTTATGAACAGAATAAGAGAATAAATTAAATGAGAATTCTTAAGGCAGGTTAAACGTTGAACTATTCAAGTGTGTAAATTGGAATCTAGTTATTGTAAAAATATAACTCTAAATAATATGAACTTGTTATAAACAATCCTGGATTAACATTTTAACAAATGTAATTCCTTTAAACCCTACTGGAGAAAATAATTAAATAAAAATATGTTTACGTTGTAACGTTTCGTTAATTATTTGTGGAGATAAATAAATAAAAAATATATAAACATAAAATTTAACTTTTATTATCCAAACAATTTCCAATTCCTTAAACTACGTTTTAAATAGGTTGACTGTTGCATATCTTGACTGAGGCCAAGCTGTTGTTGGACAAGTGGTAATTTATTACCAACCGTGGGCTAAAGGTGCGGCAACAACTGGAGCGTGGGCAACAACTGCGGCTGGGGAGGCGATCTGAACAAAGTAATATTTATATAAGAATACAACATTGGATAATTAGATTTTATTACCGCTTTTACGCTTTACAACAAAATTATTTTATAGCATGTTTGTTATAATTTTATAAATAAGTTAATTTATATGTAATATCTATGAAATTTCATTATTAACAAGTGATAACTTCTTCGACCTATTAAATATCTTACCCTGATGGTATTAGCGTATGAGGTGGCTACTGGAACAGCTTGCTTGACGATGGGAGCACTAAGGATGGGAGCGCTAACCACGGGTGCGCTGACTAGACCTGATTCCCATCCTCCGTGTCCCCAAGGAGAAGCGATGGGAGCCACAAGTCCAGGAGCGGCGGAGGCCACAGCCAGGAAGGCGCAGAGAACAAACTGGAAATTCATAATACATGTTTATTGATTAATAGTATAATCTCATTATAAGTTTTCAATAGATCATATAAAATGCAGAGAAAAGATGTCCAAAATTTCGAAGTAACGACATCCGTCAACATTTTCACAGTAACTGGAATATTGTTTCTCAATTATGTAAATTTTTAAAGGGTTAGAAAAAATCTTATAAAAATGCGAAGAAAATAAATATTATTCATGTTATTTCTAAGCAATTATCCTTAAAGTAATAAGTCTTATATCTATAATCAATATCAAGCCAGCGTATAATATTGGCTGTCAATTTCTAATAATGTGCAATAACTCAATGCGTGTAAACCTTAGCAGTCTTATGGAGGTCTGCGGTCTAATTACATAAATTCTTATGTTGTACATATATATTATATTATATTATATTATATTTCTCAATAAACAATTTAAAATGATAAAATATATATATATATATATAATATTATATATATATATATAAAGTGAATTGAATTGAATTACGTATCACTTATTGGTATAACCTGGTGAATTTTAAAATAATATATACATATCAGGACAAACAATACATAAAGGTTTATTTAGATTTTATTCTGATGTCCAATTATAGTAATCTTATATTTTCTTTTAATTAATTGGCTATCTTCCTTATTAACTGATCTTAAAAACAGGAAAAAATTACACTTTGATATATTTATAATTATGATATATTTTTATTTCACTGTCTATCAAAATTTAGTCATGTTAGAATATATTTAGAGTAAGCATTGAGAGAGTAAACCAAGTCGTGTATTAAGAAAATATATTTTGGTGATTTAAAATAGAATTGACGAAGAAGACCACCAGTTCTTAATAATATGATTGTCACGTGTCGATAAAATATCTTGAATGTTTTTTAATGGTATCATATTTTGAATTCCATGTTTTTGTTTGACTTTAGGAAATTTTGTTGTTTTCAATGAAATATTCAAATAATAATATTTTAAATTCACATCAATAATTTAATATTATATTATATTAAAATAAAGTTACTAGAAAAAATAAAACCTATATATGTAACCTAACGACCTTTCTTTGAAGTCTGATCTTAAGTCCCCACGATTATTTACCGCTGTCTGTTATAGATCAATTATTATGAAACGCCAGTAAAGTATTATCATATACTCACCCGGAAATGTAACTCAAACGTATCGTAATGTATATAGTTTATATAGAAAAACAAAATACAAGAAAAGACAAATTAGTTTTAAGTTTAATCGACCGCCTTTGATCTGAATGTGGGTAACAAAAACTATTAAAATAAAAAAAATTATATCGAATTTAAATCAGTACATCGGGTTTTCTATCAAGCGTTAAAGAATAACAAAAAATGAATAAGTCTAACCACAGTCGTGGCCTCGGTGGGTCGTTGACGCTACGGAATGTCAAGTTCATTACAAAAACCACTGTAAAAATAAAACAAAAACACTTTCACGGATTACATCGGTAATAGAGATAATATGAAATAGATTTTATTACATAAAAAATAACTTTACTATAAATTATAAAAAAAATATCACCTTTAATATGAGATATTTTTGTTTTTGATTTTTTTAATATGATAAACATCTTAAAGGTCATAAAATATTAATTACAATAAACATATAACATACCCATATATTTTTTGTCACAACACTACAAAATTTATGAATGTCAAATTTATTAATTATTATAATTTATTTAATATAAATTGAAATTAAAATTAAGTGTTTAAAATATATAAAAATAAGCCTGTACTTTTATATCGTAATAAAATTAAATTGATATCATAATTATTGTATTATAATAATTGATTATGATAATGACATTAATATTTAATGATAATAATCAAAATACTCTCAAAATATGAGGCTTTAAAATAACCTTTTTGTAAATTGTTGTAAAGTGTAAAGTGTATAATGAACATTATGTAATTTACACCGTATGTTACTAGAAATCATAATTTAGAAAACTCAAAAAGATTCTATATGCGTTTAAGTTTATAATGACTCAATTACTTACTTTCATTTATTCAGAAAGTATATAAAGTTATTTGAATAATCTAACAACATCGCTAAATTTCCTTATAGTATTATATACATCAGATATACTAATATTAAAAAATGGAAATGTGTAAGTTAGTGTGTAGAAGGTAATTTTCAACTATTCTATATATACGAGTACTATACATACGATGTATTAAATATTTTAAAGGAAAAATATTTTTCTTACGCCTCAAATAAATAAAATGCCGCTCTTATATATCCTGATTTATGTCAACGCGGATGGAGTGACGGGCACTCACTAGTTATGCACAGTGAATATATACTGAAAATCATAAACAGACTTATGTTGAATCAACTGCAGCGTAATTACATGAAATATAAGTAATTAGTATGATCACGCAACGGAGATATGGCTAACATGTAACGAGGAATCTTAAAAATGATTATTATAAAGGGGGCGACCGAAGGAGCCGTGAATGGTGTGTGAATAGAAGAAATGACCAGACTATCCCCGGCCACACATAATATGGAGAAGTACAGGTGGATGCTAAATTATAAAAAATTATCTAGTAGACCGTGATCAATAAACATTTGAGCTATTTAGTTAAAGAAAAGTAAAAAGAAAGTCAAAGTCGAATCTAATAATTAACAACCTTTTTCTACTGCAAATATAAGTAACAAAGACAAAAATAACCAGTTCATAAATAATAAATAACTAATAAAAGATATAAATAACTTTTATGTAAATATTGAAATCAGTAAAGTCTTACCAGTTTGAACATATTGATAAGGGGGTTGATTTCTTGAAGGCGATGAAGGTGTGTAACGAATGTGTATAGGGCTTAGAGGTACAGAGCTTTTATAGTGCTTAGATACATAACTCGGTCAAATGTGTCCTAGCTTCGGACCTAGGTCATTGATATTATATGTGAGTACAGATAGAAAAAAAATATTAAAATTAAATACATACTATTAACAATATAATGTAACTACAATTTGTACTTTGGGCTTTAAGGTATATATTTTATTGTTATTTTTCTTACATTTACATTACATTACACATCTACCATCGATCTTGACGTATTGGTACGAATTGGATGCAAAGTTTACACTCTGACACTGTCTTCTTCCAAAAATTTATATTGTTTAAATAAACAAAGATAAAGAAATCTAAAAAATCTAATATATGTTATAAATTTATTTCAGTGAGTAACACAATCGAAATCGTAATATTATTCTGAATTGCGTCATGCGTGAATTCAATCAATAAAGTTATATAGTTTCATATTTTTTGTTCCCAATAATTTTAACACACTGCATTCCGTGAAATGTGCTTTAAATATTAGTAAGAAAGCCCACTCATTACATCATTGTCATTTGAATGTCCGCAGGCAATTTAAGTAATAAATACTTTACGCAATTTACATTTACCTCTATATAACATAATAATAATCTATATATATATATATATATACATATATATATACTAGGAACTAAGTAATAGTTTAAGTTAATTGGACACATAGTTTCAGAGATTTCGTGATGATTCAGTGAGTGCTAAATCACTTATGTATATATATATATATATATATAATATAAATATAATATAATATAAATATAATATCACTTATGTATATATATATATATATATATATATAATATAAATATAATATATATATATATATACATAAGTGATTTAGCACTCACTGAATCATCACGAAATCTCTGAAACTATGTGTCCAATTAACTTAAACTATTACTTAGTTCGTTCTTTTGTGACAACGTCCACTAAGAACGGATTTTACCGAATTCCTATCCCAACGGATTTCAACTTTTTGCATTTAGACGAGTTTTAAACCTGCAGGAGCTATACACTTAACGTAGTTACCATAGCAACGGTTAAGTAATTAATAGTCTGTGTATAATATATAAAAGAAATGTATTTTATTTATTTTATTAAACATTGTTTCTTGCTGACGGTACTTTGAACACTTAGTCGCTATTTGAACTCATTTTTAATATGTCCATATTTAGACTATAATAGGCTAAAACGCATAAACAGTTTTGATACAATGTTTGATAAGGTTATACTTTTTGTAACAAATTAAATGTTTTACAAACAAATTAAATGAAATAAAAGAATTTTTAATTAAAAGAAAATTAATCTATGTTTTTTATGGTAAATTTAATTCTATGTCAGTTCAAAATTGTCCAGTCCAGCTATAAAGTAGTACAACCTAACTTAAATTTATCTCTTGTATTCTAGATATATGAAATTAACGAATGTAGTTGTAACGTACGACAAACTGAATGTAAAATGTAGAGTATGTCTTAACAGAGACATTGACCACAGAGCTTTAATATTTTGAGTTAATTCAAGTAATATCGAAGAACTTTTAGTATTAGTGTAGACATATATTATATATAACATGATAATAATGTTAAAAAGTTTCTAACAAACAAAACTTATTATTTATTTTGTGATATTCCTTGATTCATAGATCATTAAAATTTATTTATTTAGTAGTATTACATTTGATAAACTTGTCGTGGGTTTTGCAAGAATGTACCCATGAGTATAAAATGTATTAACAAATTTTTAAAAGTGGGTTTATATTCATTTCTTTATCTGTGACTACATTGTGATTGGGGGCAGGGCGTTTCAATGACACTAATATCTGTTCAGCTGACTTGTTACCAATTTATACTATGATACAAACATATTATTATTTACTTGGAACGAACGTTATATGTATCTACTTTAGGTTACTTTACTAGGTTGTGTCAATGTGACAATTATATCACAGATAATGATAATCTAATATAAATCTTTGGAGACAATGTTTTTTATTTTGTCCATTTTTATAATATTTTTAGATATTTATTTAAAAGGATATTAAAAAAAATAAAAAATAAAATAGAAATTCGTTTATATTATAAGAAAATATATACACAAACATAATAATTATAACACAGCATTTTTGAGCAAGTCACGATGGAATAAAATCACCAAGATTGGTTTATAAGTAGTAGGGAGAAGATACGTATTTGGCGAAGTAAGGTGATGCAGCAGCTACATAGGGGGAGGAGGCGACAACTGGAGCAGAGGCAACAAGGGGAGCAGAAGCAACTAATGGGGCCTGAGCCACAATAGGAGCAGCCACTGCATGGTTTATGGAATGCGCTGAGTAGGAGCTAGCATAGGGCGCTACGGCATATGCCGCTGGAGCTAAAGCTGGAGCTACCAAAGCTGCTGGTCCAGCTGCTAATGGCAGAACTCCTGCGTTTGTGGCGGCGATGGCGACGGTGAAAATAACCTAAAATAAACACAATATTATTTAAATGATTTACAGTATTAAATTTATTTATATATATGTATCTTCTTTAACTTTTATAATATTATTAAATAAAATAATACTTACAACAAACTTGGCGATCATTTTGTTTGGTTATGTGACTGCTCACAAGTGAATACAAGAAAGAATACGATTGACTGTGTCGTCTTCTGTAGATAGTCACATTTTATACCAAGTAACTATTTCATTGGGCAATAGCACGTACAATGAATTCAAAGTTGATGCGTAGGACATACTTGGCACCACGTTTTTTGACCCAGACGCAGTTTACGAACAGTGCATTCTAATTTAAACTCTGTGCACATCAATTTCACTATTCGTTATATAACGATAGAGAGGGAAAACCATTGCCTTAAAAATGTTATACTAATTATATTAAATAATGGCTGTGCCCATGTTTTCTTTCTTAAAATATAAATATTCTAAGTCACTAATTATAATTACGGTAGTAAAAGTCATGTTAAAATTAGTCCATCCGTTTCAGAGATTAGCCGGGACAAACATACAGACAGACAGATAATTGTAATTTTCTGTAAGTATATAACTTTCATATGTATTTAGTACAGAGCTGTTAACTTGAAATTACAAACAGACACTTCAATTTTATTTATATGTATAGAATTATTTTTCATATCAATGAACTTTAGTCATTTTTGTTATTTCCCATGAAATTCCTATAAATTCCTATGGCATGGCATAATTATAACATGAGTATAATCTTAATCGTAATAATTTTTTTGTTAGCATAATTAAAAATTACTATATATTACATATAAACAAGTTGATAAGGTGATTTTTTAGGCTTCTTTTGTTTATGATTTGCTTAGTATACGAGTATCTTCAAGTCATATTAATGGCACTTCTAATTTTATAAATACAAATTTATTTATTCGCTTTTTTTATTGTTAATAAATAGTAACTTGTGTCGACGATATCTTTTACCATTCGTCTTATTATTCATATAGCAATTTGGGTTCAACATTAGTATGATACTGCAATATACACAAAATTTCACAAGCGAAAAAGTTTCCCAATGTGATCCATTTCTCCTCGCTAGCCTTTGCGAATCCCAATCGAGTGACCGCAATCCGTCAAATGTTTATTTTGTGGCACGTTATCTGAATTACAATAAACATAGTATAAAAACCTAAAGCATTTTCTTGTTTGTCACATTACACATCCTCTTTTCAATAAGGAAGGTCCACTTCTAAAATAAGCAAAATGTTTTCCTTTAAATCTGTAAGTATAGATAATTAAAAGTAAAATATTTGAATTTCAGAAATATATATAATTTGTATTATTTTACAGATCGTTCTCATCGCTGCAGCATTCGCATTGGGCGCTGAAGCTAGTGGTGTAGTACCCGCAGTTGCTGCTCCTCTGGTAGCACCAGCTCATGTAGGCTATGCTCACGCTGTGCCGCAAAACGTGGCTCCATATGCATCACAAGTCAGCGTAGTCACCAAGGCGTTAAGTCCTTATGTAGCTGGACCAGCACTAGCAGCGCCACTTGCAGCACCTGTCGTTGGTCAATTTGGAGCTCCCATAGCAGCTAGAGTAGCCGCACCCTATATTACTGCACCAGGACCAGTATTGGCTTCACCTTACGCTGCTGCTGCTTATTCTGCTACCGGATACGCCCCAGTGCCTTATGCAAGTGCTCCCTATGTCCCAGCCCCGTATGCAGCGGCTCCTTATGCTTTGCCTGGACCAATCGCCGCTCCAGCTGCTTACGCTGCTCCAGCTGCTTACGCTGCTCCAGCTGCTTACGCTGCTCCCTATGCAGCTGCTGCTCCATTAGTTCGTGCTCCATTAGGCGTTGCTCCAGCATTTGTTCGATAGATTTTAAGTAAAGCTCTAGTCGACCTTCCTCCAAAAAAGACTTGTTATTAGAATAAGAATATGTATATTGTTATGTATATTTCTAATTAAAAGATACTTTTATACAATTTATCTTTAATTTCTTTATAACCCTCAAATCGGTACAAATTATTAAAATAATTAAACGATAAACTAATATTTATATAAAATATGTAATCTTTTATATTTTCATAGATAAGTTTAGGAAGACCAAAAATTATATAAATTTTTTATTATCTTTAATTATCTTTATATGAAATATATTAAATTATGATAGTTCAAACTCAATTATACTATCATGAATCATAGCTCAATATTAGTATATTAACTTATATTATACTGTATAATGTTATTATGTGATGAAAAAGAGTAGGATTAAAATTTCCACATACATGTATTTTAAGTTACAAAATAAAAGAAATATGGTCAAAAAAACAAACTGTCTAACTTAGTCGTACAGAAAAACTTCTATATAAATTCATGTGGTTACCATATAACCTTAATTTTATATCTTGTATATTATTATTATACTATAATCATAAATTACCCTACTATACATTTTATACAACATTTAAATATATTATTATAATAATAAATTTAAATGATTAACAATATTATTAAAATAGGTTTTTTTACTATAATTATTTTAAATTAAATTATTTAAGGAATTAAGCAAAGATTATCCTATCCTATTATTATCATTAAATAGTTAAGATTTAAACTTAGAAATTTGGATTAAGGATTTATGAACAAAAAGAGTTTTGTGTTCTTTATAGCATTTGTATATTTACAGGTATAAAAATGACTTACAAAACTATCATAACAGTTAACGGTTTTTATACAAACATAACAATATTATATCTACTATTAAAACTAATTAATCAACTGTTACTTCCACACTTCTTGTTTTACCAAATGTTGTGGCAACAAGTGACCAGGGCCTCCGTAGAGAGCTTTAGCTAAATGATGTTGAGGAAATATGGGGGCTGTTCCGAAAATTGGAGCTGGAGCGGGAGCAAATACCGGGGCTGGTGCGGGAGCAAATACTGGGGCTGGAGCAGGAGCATACACAGGGGCTGGGGCAGCAGCATATACAGAGGCTGGAGCGGAAGCAAATAAAGGAACCGGAGCGGGAGCAAGTGCTGGGGCAGGAGCGGGAGCAAATACTGGGGCTGGAGCGGGAGCAAATACAGGGGTTGGAGCAGGAATTAGTGGAGCAGGAGCTACCGGCCTTATAACTGGTGAGAAAGGCACTGTTGCTAAAGCAGGTAGGGCTCTTGCAAATACTGGTGCTACCGGTGTTGCAGGAATGTGAGCATATCTTGGAAAAGCTGGTAAGACTGGAGCCGGAACCGGTAATACTGGTGCTGGTGCAACTACAGGAGCTGGTAATGGAGCAGGTAAAAATGAGGCTCTCAGCACTGGAGCTGGAACGGGATATAACGTTGGTGGGGCTGGTAAAACTGGAGCTGGCAACGGAGCTGGAGCGAAGGCACGGATAGCTGGTGATACTGCATGTATCGATCGCACATTCGGAAAACTGTAGAATGGTGCATATCTCACTACTGGTACTGATTTTATTGCTGGTATGATATGTCCGAGCCCACTAGCTTTACAGCTAGCTATTATGGCGACTGTGAAAATGATCTGCAAAAAGGAATATACATTGAATAGAATTTTGTTTTGATTGTAACTTAAACTAAATAATAATTTTATTTAAAATGTACTTACAAATCTTGGTAAGGACATGTTTATGTGGCGGTCGACTTGTTTAGTCGAGTTGAAATGAAGAAGTATATTCATATATGTGTCACAGTTCGTTATATACTACATACTGTTGCAAGCATGACGTCTATATTCGTAATAATGGTTTCACTTTCCATCGTCAGGACATGTGCATACTGAATTGGGTGTCAATACGGACATTAATGTATGATACTTGACCATCATAGGATGGGTTATGTAATGGAGGTAGAATAATTGTTCTGTGATATCATTTCTGTTATATTTTATGTTTATACTAGCTGTGCTCACGACTATGTCCGGTATATGTTTTTTAAAATAAAAGGAGCATGAGTTACTCCTTATAATATTATATTAAGGCGCTATCCGCCAGTGTAAATTTTGTTCAAATCGGTAGAGTTTCAGAGATTACCCGGAACAGACGGACAGATAGAGAAAAGTTTTTAAAATAGTTTTTTTTTAATAAATTTATAAACCATATATACTTATTTATAATTTACAATTACAAACAGACACTTGATTTTTTTTTTATACAATTTTGATTACGATACCATAACTAAAGTTTTTTTGGAGTATTTTGTACAATGACTTTATAACTAGAGTCTAAACTACTACTACTATTTAACTCCGGTATTAATAATAAATAATTAAAACTAAATATGACACAAATAATATAGTATATAGTTTCTCAATTAATATAAGTTACTAAATTAAGTATAATGTATAATGATTTATCGATCTAAGATTTAATATTACAGTGTATATTTTCTTGAATATATACATTTCTAGAGCTTCGAGTTATCCATAAATAGGTCATGGCCGCTAAATATAAAGAAAATCAGAACGATATTTCCATATACGTGAAGAGTATCTAATGAAGTACCGTATGAATGTAGTTTAATGATTTGTATTCAGTCGGCAAAGCGCTTTATATAATACTATAATGTAGGGATTAGTAATTGGTAACGAATTTCATTGGATTTTAGGGATCTTAATTGTATGATGTACAAATCATATCTCATTTCTTCGTTGTTTGTCGAAGATTTTAATAAAAAACGGAACGATTTGGCTAAAAAAATTTAAATTTGACATTTTTTGTTATTATTTATAGATTAAAAGATATTTTGTTAAGGATTTTTCACACAGTTTTGTGTTTACGTACGTCTTTTGCTTTATTACGAAGGAAATTAACAATAAATATATAAAAACAGTATCTTTGATGTTAAAAAGAACTCGCAGAATTGACAATATAAGTATTTTATAGTATTTTTTTACTATTATACAAATGTGTTTTTAAAGATTGTATTACTTATATGACAAAGGTTACCATAGCAAATTAATAGTGTGCCCAGCGAGGCGGGATTGAATAATCTAGTATGATTTTAGTAATATGTACTAAATATTAAATATTAAGGCACAAAGACTCTCAATGCTCACATTTGTCAAAGTATTCCTTCATTAAAACTTAACAAGTATTACGAAGTAAGTAACGCAGTTCGTTACTCAGGAATAAATTTATAGTTAATTTATACGCTGTAGAAGTAGAAGCGAGAGGTATAACTGCAGAATCTCACTACAACTTACTTTAAGATCTCGGCCTGTCTAGAACTATCATCAGTTCATTTCTAGAATGTATTTCAAAGGCAGCTTTAGTAGTTCTTATGATATTTGGTTAGGTAGGGAAAGGAGCGTAGATAGTGAAGGTGAGCGTGATGCGCATAGTAAAAGGGCCCCTTAAACTTACACCTGGATCGCAAGTCCTAGGTATTGTTTGCGCTCCTCTCCTTGCAATGCGATGGGCCCGGCACCAGCAAGGTGAATCTATGGAATGAGAAGAAGCTTCGTCTCTCTTTAAGGTATTGAATCTGGGTCTGTTGCTTTAGTGGTAAGTGATGCTGAGTCAAAGGTTTGGGATATTTGTTTGTGAACTGTTCTGAATCTGTTTACTTCTCGTATGTTATTTCTAAGTTTGTAAAACGAAATATATGGAATAATTGCCGAAGTTATTATCATATAACTTATGTATAATTAATGCAATTATTTTAATATTCTTATAACGATTTCTCTTAAGGAATGGGTTTTGAAAGTCATGACTTAATCTGTTGAGGAAAAATTATTTGATATTGTCATATCTTTTTTTTATTTTAGAAATATTTTTTTATATATTTGTTCATGTAAAGTAAGGTTACATTTAGAGTTAGTCTATTATATACATATATATACATGACTTATATATATATATATATATATATATATATATATATATTTATTTGGTTTTAAAATATATTAAAAGCAAGTATGTATATATTTTAATTTCTCTTCTTAAAATTCCTTCAATTATTGTAGGGTTCTGTTTTTACATTCTGAGAGACTTAAAAATAACTTTAGAGAGCTTTTTAATTATTATGTAATTGTCTATAATTTATTTAACGGTTCCTTTATAAATGTCCTTCAGTTATAAATTATTTAACCCTCTTTTCGTACCTGTTTGAGAATATTTTAAAGTCAATATGAGGATATTTTGCATATGAATGGTGATAATTTAGTGATGAGTTAGTGGATTTTAGATTAGAGGTTTTATTAAAACAATTAATAAAATTAACAATTTTCCTTTATTCGATCACAAATACTAATTCATTTATTTAAGGGCAACTAATGGGGCAGATGGCGCATAATAAGGAGATGCAGCAGCGACTAGTGGAGCAGCGGGGGCAACAATTTTAGCTGCTGGAGCGTAGTAAGGAGCGGCCACTGAGTAGGGCGCGGCTACTGAGTAGGGAGCGGCTACTGAGTAGGGTGCGGCCACTGAGTAGGGAGCGGCCACTGTGTATGGGGCTGGTGCAACTAACGGAGCTGATGCCACAAGTGGAGCAGCGGCGACTATTCCATTATAATTTCTAGAGATATATTGAGAACTGGCAGATGTAACCACAGGAGCAGGTGCGGCCACTAGTGGAGCGGGTGCTGCTATAAGCGGAGCGGCAACTGGTGCCAAGCTGGGTTTGGCTGTCGCTACTGCGATAACAGCGAGAAAGGCGATCTGTAAAATGAGATAAAATTAAAACACTGTCTTTACCCACCGTTAAAGGTTTATTGATAAATATAATACCTTTCCGAACATGTTGGTTGGGTGGTGTTGTGTTGATCAAAAGATCTTAGTGGTATGTGAATTTTGGTAACAATACCTACCTTTTATACAAACAGAGATTCACCTTGTGTGTTTCGTCACTAGTATTGCGTTGGGTTTATTAGACGCTGTCCACGTGTGGATGCGTGCTTCACGTACTGAATTGTGAGCACAGGGTCTGAATTAACAAGTAGTGGTTGATATGGATATGAATTTTAGGGTTTAAATAGATTTTGATGTCACGTGGGTGACGAAATTTCGACGAAAGATTATGACGAAAATTCTGTAACATATTCCACATTGATATATAATATATATTCTTGTGTTTATAGGGAATTTCATTATTAAAATGATTTAATACCCTTATGTAAGTATATATACAAGATTAATCGACGGTATCCACTGTAAATAATAATAATCTACAATTTTTTGTTATTCAAATCATTCCTTATGATTGTGATTTACATTAGATTAAGTTTAGATAAGATTTGATGTAGAGATTCATATGTACTAAAGTGTCTTTGAAATGCAAAAGGTCCAAATATGAACAAATATGAACGTATCAATGCTTAATATTAAAGTTATTATCAAAATTCTAAACGACGTTATATCACATCTCAAAAATATCTGAAAGTTCTCTGAAAGTCAAACTGAATGAAAAACTTTATTAGAATCAAAAACTATGACTCAATGGATCAAAGCTGTATTTAAATTACTTTTCGTTATGAAAGTCAGTGATTGTGTCTTAAGATATAAATATCATTCAAGTAATGTAGGCAAGAAATCGATTCTTATATATATGTACAATACTAAAAATAAAGTCAAGTCAAAGTCAAAGTTCTAATTTCTATCAGACAAAGAAAACGTGCGGAAAGATTGCGTCTACTTCACCTACGCGGGTAAAGGGTCTATAAAGTCAATAGAGTCAAATATATACAAAACACCATTATTCTATTTATACCATATATTGTAAATATGCTTAATATATATTTTAAGAATCTTGCTTTTAGAAATAAATGCGTATAAATACAATTTCTTAAAAGATAAGTATAATAAATGCGCCGGTCAGTTTTTAGTTAAAAAGTTTTATACTTTTTCATAATATATGCATATTTTCTTCTTAATATTTAATTTGGAAGAACAAAATTTTGGTGTGAATTATTAATATCTCAAAAGTTAAGTTGTAAGTCGGAACTTACAATCCCAATTTAGGTAAAAGTTACTGATGATACAACTTGTAAAAAATTACAATACGTACGAGTATGTAAGGAAATAGTTCATTATGGTCTGATCTTTTTATTTAAAATCTTATGTTCTACTAAATCCAGTTTTCTATAAGTATGTATTATTTTTATTTAGGTATTTTTAATTTATATATACTTTTACTTGTTTATAGTGTAAGTATATTAAATTTATATTTTCGTCTTAAACACAAAAAAAGATAATTCTTTTAAAAGAAAGAGTTTAAATATTTGGAATAAAATAATAAAAAATTATAATTTAAAATTATAGTACAATATTTGACTAAAACTAATATTATATTAAATATGGTTAAATTCCTATGTTTTAGAAAGTAGCTTCTTTTGAATAATAATCAATAATTAATTGATTAAGTCGATTAATTGTATTTATAAAGGTAGATGGTTAAAAAAAAATAATTTGGGTAAAAAATATAAATATATTTATTCTATTTACATTGTTTAAAATTTAAACTTAACTTAGTGTAAAAAGTAACAGGTGTTTTTGTCTATATTACATTTACTTTTAAATCAACAAACATTCAAATAACTAGACTCTCGGTTTAAATGTCGGTCTGTTTATCGTTCTAAAGGTAGTTGGTTCAACATCACGGGCATTTAATCTGATATTTTGCGAATAATTTTGTGATACTTTCTTTATTAACTTTGGTGGTCCATAAGTCACTAAACCAGCTGGTGTCCGTATCACTCTTGTTCTTACAGGACCAGATATCGGCCGAATTATAATTTTGTGAGACTTCGGTATAAATGAGTGAAAATGTGGCACCACTTTCAAAGCCTGATGGTGATGATGATGATGATGATGCTGGTGATGATGATGCAGATTAAGTGGTGGAGGTGCAATATATTGTAAAGGAACAGGCACAACTTCCACAATAGTTTTTAACTTTTGAGGTTTTGGTGCAGAGGTTGTTGGTGGTGCATAGTATTGTCTAAAATTATTTTTCTCATTTGAAGGTAATGCTTGAGCGAAACTGCTTGCTTGAGCGAAACTGCTTGCTTGAGCGAAACTGTTTGCTTCAGCGAAACTGTTTGCTTGAGCGAAACTGTTTGCCTGAGCAAAACTATTGTCAATATTTGATGATGCCGGTGTTATATTTTCCTGCTGACGTTCTGTTGTTGTCTGAACTGTTGTACTTGTCCTTGTAGTCATTTCCCTGTTCTCGTTGGTATTTTCCAAAGGTACTTGTGCTGGCTGTGGTATTAATCCAAATGTTGGCGGTAATCCGAATGGATATGGAGGTAAAAGAATTGTAGCGACAGGTGCAGCTGCATGAGCAGTTGCTACAGCTATGGCTACATTTGGTTCTACAGGACTGTTTTGCGATTGTGGTGGATTGGTTGGATTTACAGGAACAGATGTTGTTCTAATTGCATCAACTACTTCAGGTAGAGCGGGGGCAACTGGAAAAACTGGTAGAATAGGCCTCGCTGGTGCAACAGCAATTGGTGGTGGTAAAGGTACAGGAGAAACTGGTAAGAAAGGTTGGAAAACCGGATTTGCTGCCACTAGACGGTTAAAGGTCCTTTCAAAATATTGTGAACTGGCTGCCGTTACTATCGGCGCTGCACCAGCTGGAGCTGGATGCAATCCAGAACTGAAGACCATTCCACATAATGAACATAAAAGTAGAACCTGCAATAAAAAGCAATAGTTTTAATTTATTCGTGATATGAAATAGTATTTTAAATATAATTCATTTATAAACACACCGTAGCAAACATGATAGTAACGTCCCCCACAGAACCACTTAAAAATTTAACTGCGCGCGATAGGAAATGGGGTGCTCGCTTTTATATAGGTGTAACAAATTTTGCATTGTTGTGTGGCAATGTGGCCTGTGTAGCGGAATACCTAATGGTTCAATGGGTAAGGACATGAACCTTGATGGCTACAAAAATCGTATTGAAATTACGACCAAAGAATAATAACTAGACATGGATGAGAAAGTCTATAGTGACATATCATGTTAATATTTAATAAAGTTTTTAATGTAAATTACGTAATGCATTTTTGTCTTTCAAAAATTTTTAAATTTTATTTTTATGCATACATACAACGTATTTCTTAACTATTTTTTGTCAGTGGCTTCGTCTGCACTGTATAGGTAGGAAAAATAGTCTCATTGGATGGTAGTCTTAGAGTATTATTATGAGTGAGCAAAATTTCATGATCAGTTCTATAGTTAAGATGCGTTTACAAACAAACATTACATTTATGCTCGTGAACGGGTGCGGCTTGCGGTGACTGGTCATTGTGCTAGCCACAGATTTCCTTTTTCTTATTATTAATTACCATTAGGACGGCTTATCTGCTAGTTCTACTTCTTTGTTCTAGTTCGACGTTCTAGTTCTTTGTACATTGCTCACTTAATATATTGACGTTTGTGAAACAGTGATCAGAATAAAAAAAAACCGGCTGAGTTTTTTGTGTGGTTCTTCTCAGACCAGGGCGCCTTTGGAACTCTCGAAACCTTATTTTACGTTGGAGAGTGTCTTCACAGAAGGGCCAACTTTGATACGTACGATATCAAAATAGGCTCTCCTGTCACTTCCATTTGACGTACACAAGTGATCACTGACTGGTATGGATTCAAAGTGGAAAATATATAAATAAATAAAAATAAATATAGGTACAATATTATTTAGTAATATTCTACAGGGAGACAATAATTGAATCTACGCTTTGGTATTATATTATTTTTGAAAGTTTACTTCAAATATAAGATCAGATCCTCTCTTTTTTTAATACACTTTTGTTTAAATCTTGTACGATTAAGAATTCTGAAGATTTTTATTTCTAATATTATAATAATACTGGCTCGACCTCCACTTTGGGTAATTAATTAAGGAGACGGTTTTCCCACAAATTGGTGGTTAATTTGAGATTGTTATCTAAGTTTCGAAGTTCGGTGACCTTTATATTGTTATTAAATTTATATAATTTTTCAATATATAGCTATACACATTGGAGATTCAATGAATGACTAGAACACTACTACTACTATAGAATTTATTTTTATTTAAACATATCTTCAGTCTATCAATAACATTGAATTTAAATATTCAAATGTGTTTGTAAAATCTTTTTTATTGGCAGAGTTTAGTTGTATTGGATTTGGGATTATAAAGATGGCTACCATACGTACTGTGAGAAAGAATTTCATTTCGATATAAGAGGCATTACATATGTTAGCAGAAAAAAAGATTTTGTTTTACTTGTTCATATTTCGATTTATTATATATTTAACAGGTATATATATTGGATCACGATTTTTATTTTTATGTTAAATTAAAAATTATATAATTGAAATTCCGATACTCTCAAAGTAGATTGAAAAAAATACAATGAAATACGAAATTTGCCCAGTCGTACTTTTCACGAAGGAACTTTGTTTGTTCTGTATTGTTTTCACTTTTCTCGGATAGATGTATGGATGTCTGTGGACAGGAAAAATTTTCATTACTGTCGAGAGATGGCGCTGTTTTTAATTTACTGATTTAGTTTATTATCATATTACTATTTTGTATTATTATTAATCACACTTTTTTGTAATTTTTTAGTAATTATAAATAATCATGTATTTAACATTTTCTTTTCTTCAATAAATAATAATCATTTTACTTAAAAATCCATTGTTTTTTTATTAACATTTATAATTACGTCAAAGTTCGTTCGGGAAATACCCTCGGTATTTGCATCTTCACTAGTTTAATTTCAAATAATAAAAATCTGTTTTAAATATTAAAAAGGCACATGTGAAAAAACTAAAAAAGTTTTTGAAAGTAATTTTTCAAACGCTGCGACTTTTTAATTTCTTTTGTTATTTTCAAATGACGACCAAAGTATATAAACTTTTTATATTGGGAACTTCATTAGTTACGTCTGAAGTACCCCATTAGATAAACTTCACCCCGTTTTTTCTTATTTTACATTAAAAAAAGCTTGATACACGGAGAATATTATAAAAAAAAATCTTACATTTTCTGTTTATGTCATGTGTATGTCACTAGCTTTTCTCGTGACTTCATCTGTTCTTGCTTTGCATAGATACTTTATTTGTATAATGTATTTTATTTGCGCCTTTCAATAAATAATAGCAAAGTACTTATTAGTTTCAATTACGTTATGAACTTTAGAGAACACTTTTTACAATACAAATGTAAATTAAATGAATATCTATATTAAATATTTTATATTATATATTTTTTTTAAAGAAAGATAATAATAAAATATTATTATTCAATACCGCGTCGTTTAAATATAATTACATCTTCTATAGTAATAATAAATATAATATTTATTGTAAAAAATAAAATATTTATACAAATATAAAATTAAGAAAATATCACAAGAGCGTTCAATCATCTAATAACTTTATTATGTCGCAAAATATTTGTTATAAAATATTATATAAAGAATTTTAAAATATATAAAAAAATAATAATTAAATTATTAGGAAATTATTTTCGTGGAAATGTAGTTTCCAACCTCATTGTAACTCTTTTAATTTTGTATGATTTTTGGCACATTTTTTTTTAATTCTTAACAATTGATAAAATTTTTAGAAAAGTTTTCAATATCATCGAAACTTAACCGGTATAAACATTTTTTGCAAAAAATAATATCAAAACTTGATGCTTTGTTTCTTAAAGTAATAAAAAATATTTAATTATTATTTTAATGTTTTCAGAGTGTTGTGACCCTTCTTAACCTCATATCATATTTCATTTAGTTTTTCTTTGTAACAAATTATTGCTGTCAAATTTAATGTAGGTATCAGCTACGTGAAAATTAATCTCTCACTACCTAGTAATGTTTTTTTCTATTACCTTAGGACGTTGATCCTAGTTTTTGTCAGATTAAAATAAGTAAGGCTCAAAGCAAAACAAAAATATCTATTAATTCTTTTAATATATACTATCACAGTGAAATCGCTTCATTTAAACAGCAACAACAGATGGGGCAGCTACGTAGGGGGCCGCAGCGACATAGGGTGACGAGGCGACATAGGGAGCTGCAGCAACATAGGGAGCCGAAGCGACATAGGGAGCCGAAGCGACATAGGGGGCTGAAGCAACATAGGCGGCGGGAGCAGCGACGTACGCAGCAAGACCATTGTTAATGCGGTGATAGTACTGCGAGCTGGTGGCAGTTACCACTGGAGCTGGGGCAGCAATGAGAGGTGCGCTGACAATGCCTGGCTTGGCTGATACGAAAGCGCCGAGCGCAGCAACGAGAACGATCTGTAGAGATATTTATCTTATTACTCATATAACAAAAAAAACTTTGTTTATTATAACACACTTTACATACTGTAAATAGATACAATAATTCATTTTTATATATTTTTATATTTAAGTTCACAATAATTTATTTTTATATATGTTTATACGGTACATTATAAATAATAATATTTAAGATAACTTAGAATCTAATAAAGATCTAAATACTTACGACTTTCATCATTTTGAATTAGTTTGTTATTGTTTCTTGGTAGTGCAAAAAGGCAAATGATACTGAATATTAGCTTCAGACCACATTTTATAGTAGCAAGTGTCGCAACGAGTAAGAGACGTATCGTCTCTGACATTGAAAGACGCGTGATTTGAATCGAGATACCAATTTCGTCTGGCAGTAAAGGATTAGGGAAACAAGAGTGTGACATCATAAAGAAGATGGCTGTCTTCGTGGCTTGTATGTTGAGAAAGTATTTCCATTTGACATTAGGTGTACTGTCAAGTCGTTTGTCTCCTACTATATTAAAAGAAACCTTATAAGCCCGGACAAGTGTGAAAAAAAAGTATTGTTTTACAGTTTGTTTTTTATAAGCTGTAAATTTTTTAGTTTATCAGCTGTTTCTAGCCAATCTATTAGTAATAATAATTCTTAACGGTTGTAGATGTTTACTAAATATGTAAACACAATTGCAATTATAATCCTCAACTTTTTTGTTTTTCCTCTTAAATATTCAATGTTTTTTCAGTATTAAGTACAGTCTTAATTGTTGAAAAGGAAAATAAACCGTTATCACACAATTTTCATCAAAATTTGTGTTAACGTTATTCTTGGGAAATGACAAAATACACAAAAAAAAAATATTATAAAATATATATAAATATTTATATAAAATAATTGTATATTGTTTTTGATAACCTAACAATTTATTGTATAAAATTATATATTAAAACTGAGTAATTCTCTATTACATTATACTATGAAAATTGTTTACTTACGCCTTTCTATAAATAATAGCAAAGCAGTTATTGGCTTTAATTGTATTAAGAAAACATGAGAAAACACATCGTACTTTACAAAAGTAAATGAAATATATATGTCTAATGTGTTCCGGCTCGAATAATAATATATTTGTTAATAATATGCAGGAAAAGTTTTAAAAAGGAACAGGATAATATTATTAAATATCAATAATCACATTGTGTACAGTTCTACCAGATGGAACTGTAGTCTGTTTGTCATTTTTTAAGAACTTTTTAACCTTATTCCCAGCACTATATTTATTGTAAAAAAAAATCTTATATAAGTATAAAATTAATAAAATATTACAAGAACCGTAATCATCTGATAATTTGTCCTAAATTATATATTTGTAATAAATTTACTTATAAAGTATTTGATAAAAAAATAGGTTTAGGTTGTTGAGTTATTTGCGGGGGCGATATAATGTATACATCTAACATTGTTAAATATGATTTAAAAAGAGCAACTATTGAGTGTCTCGCCAGCTCTTCTCAGCAGAGCAACATTTTGAGCTGGTGGTACCTTACTCACGGAGACACTACACTGACCTTTTTAATGTAATAATTGACGATGCAAAAGTGCGTGTTATTTATTACCTACTTGAATAAAGATATTTTGAATTTGAATTTGAATTAATTACAAAATTAGTTTTCCGACTTCATTGTAGCTCTTTTAATTTAGTCTGACTGTATGCAGATGTAATTTTCTCATTCAAAAGATATTTCTTTAATGCCTTTAACAATTTTTGTTCATAATATTTTTAGTACAGCTTCCAATGTTATTAAAATACACAAGATTTTTTACGCCAAAAAATATACATACATACGTACGTACATATTATCAAGCCTCTTTCCCGGAAGGGTAAGAAGAGACCAGGATTTCGTCTTGCTACGATCTTAACACACTTTTTTCGCTTATTCTACTCTTATAAGTCCTTATATACATGCTCCTCGGTTCCGAATACGCTTGACCTGTCCCTTTTCAGAACATCCTCAATCTGATTAACAAATGTTCGCCTAAGCCTTCCTCTTCCAAGCTTTGCATCCACACATCCCTTTTTTATCCGACTTGTCAATCTCGTATCCTTCATCCTCATAACATAACTAAACCATCTAAGTATTCCTTTCTCAATCTCTCTCCTAGTCACCACATCTTCTTTTACATCACAACGCTCTCTTATTTCAGAATTCCTTAATTTATCACTTGATCTCACACCTATCATGCTTCTATGTACAGACATACGAGCCTTTTGAGACCTTTTGACTATTCTTAAAGGCGTGCAGTGTTCTTTTTATCATATCATCTACATTAACTCTCCCTTTAATATCCATCTCAAATCTTCCATACCTTCTAAGCACAAAACCCAAATATACGAACTCACTTGTACTCACTCACTTGGGGGCCGTTCAATTATTACGTAAGCACTATGGGGGGGCGGGGGGGGTCTTTGCTTTGCTTATTTTGGATGACATGGGGGGTAGGGGAGTCTAGATGATGATTACGTCATCGGTAGTTATTTTCTTTTTTACACGAATGGCAACCCACACATTGTCTTTGCTTGAAAACGAAAAGCATTTTCGGGGATTCCCGCAAGTAATACATACATTTAGTGAACAGTGCGCGGTAATTCCCCTACTCGCTTTAGAACCGAGTAAGGGAATTACCGCGCGCTGTTCACTTGTCTAAATTTCCTCTATCAATGTATTGTTTCGTTTGGCTGCTATAGCGAGTAGACGTATTGTAAGCATAGTAAAGCAAGTTAACATTTGTGTTACCATTCTTTCCATTATCCAAAGTTTAATGTTTAAATAAGATGTCATTTCAAATAGACAAATCCAAGTTATACCAAAAATTGTTTGAAAGTTTTAAAAAATCTCATACAAGTGCGAAAGTACAAAATGTACAAAAGTTAGTTAACGAAGTGTGGCGAAATTATAAATTACAAGCAAAATCCGACAAGGAACTAGATATTATTGTATCTAAGAGAATCGAAGAAGAATTGCAAGCAGCGACTAAGAATAAATCCAATTTACTACATTTTTTTTCTAAGGTGAGTGACGAAATCATTTTAGGTACCTATGAGTACCTACTAGAAATATTAGAAATCGCCAAAAAGTTTCTCTTTGCTAATTAGAAAATATTATGGCCTATCTTAAAGTATAGAGGTAATATTCATTATATAGATTTATTTCTTATAATTGATTCCGTCAATTGGTCACAAAATACAGGATGTCAGTTTTATACATATATATATATATATATATACCTACAGAAAACTATACTCTATTCAAATAGGTATTTAACAGAATGTAAACAATCTTTATATGTCTTTTTTATTGAAATATGTGGTTTAAAATTGTAAACTGTGTAAAATCTGTTGTGATTCATTTAAAAACTCAACCAATATTAAAAAATTGCTTTTCTGTAAGTACATAAAGGTGCGTACAAACATCGTGAGGCGTGCGCCGCGAATGGTTCGCACGTATACATGTGCCGTAGCATGCCTCAGGTTGATGTATAAGAGACGAACCATTCGCGGCGCAAGCCTCGCGATGTCTGTACGCACCTTTACAGATATCTGATTTTATAATTGCATATTTCAATAAAAAGACATATCAAGATTGTTTATATTCTTTTAAATACCTACTTGAATAGACTATAACACCCTGTATTTTGTGACCGAAACGATTTGCTCGTTTAAAGATATTAGATTTAAAGCCATAGGGTTTTGTATTTACCATATTTATTGCCATACTTTGTATTTATGTAGCTTAATAAGAGAATCTTTAGCAGAACCCATAGAAAGTTTTTATTTTTAGTCAACCTGTAAACCTGCAGAAAAAACACAAATTACACAGCCAGCTTCAAATATTAAAAAACAGGAAGAAGATAAAATAAAAACCGGTAATGAATCTCAACAGCAATGCGAAATTAATAAAAATACAGATAAACAGAGACCAAAACCTTCTCAGGAAGCTATGAAAAATAAGATTGCTCTACTCGAAAAAAATTTGAATGCTTTGTATTCTGCCAGAGATACTATGTCAAGCCGTGCTGAAGTTGATAAACAGATCATTAAGTTGCGCGAGGAAATAAAAACAGCAAAACAGTCTTTAAACAGGAAGGTTCAAAACGCAGTTGCCCAGAAGAAACACAGGGATGGTATGAAAAGAAAGTTAGAAGATATTTGTCATGAAAATCCAGAAATGAAAAAAAGACTATCTCTGAGGGATTCAGTGGGACGTCCTAATCGTGAAAGCAATCAACCTTTACTATTGAAAACAATCGCGGATATAGCTTTATTTGGGAGTGCAGCAGATGATAGAAGACGAACGGAATTAATTCGCAGCGTAAAAACTCTTGATGAACTCACACAAGAATTACGTAAAATGGGATTTGACATTAGTCGCAGTGGGACATATCTTCGTTTGATTCCCAGAAAATCTAATTCTGCAGAGGGACGAAGACATGTATCGACAGTCCCTGTTAAGCTCATTCGGGCTCAAACTGATCACCACAAGAGCCACTTAGATAGCAAGTTCGCTGAAACATCAATCCATTATTTAGAGAACATAGCATCCATACTAGGACCAGATCGAGTATTTTTCATATCTCAAGATGATAAAGCTCGAGTCCCTATTGGCGTAACTGCGGCAAATAAGCAAGCACCTCTTCTAATGCACATGGAATATAGAATCAAATTGCCTGATCACGATTGGGTAATCGCTGAGCGTCATAAATTAATACCATCTGTTTATGCTGGTATCAAAATCACTTCCAATATGCTAGGACAACCGCAAGCCGTTGGATATTCTGGACCAACATACATCGCTATTCGAAGTGGAAAGCATAGTTCATCTACTGCTAATACTCATGCTCAGGATTTCGAGACGCTTCTCGAACTTGAAGAGTTTCGACCATTAGCTAAAACTGACCATGGACTAGTAAAACCAGTGGTAATCATGACGGTTGATGGAGGGCCAGATGAAAATCCGCGTTATCAAAAAGTCATAGGGTTTGCTGTACAACACTTTAAGCGACATGATCTCGATGCATTGTTTTTAGCTACCAATGCTCCCGGAAGAAGTGCGTATAACAGAGTAGAGCGCAGAATGGCTCCTCTTAGTCGGGAACTGGCTGGTTTAATATTGCCTCATGACCATTTTGGGTCTCATTTGGATGAACGTGGCGTTACAATTGATGAACATTTAGAAAGATCTAATTTCGAATTTGCAGGAAAAGTATTAGCTGAAGTATGGAGTTCAATGGAAATTGGTGGCTATAATGTTAATGCAAAATATATTGGGGCAGGTGAACAAGATCTTCCTGATTTTCCAGACATTAAATGGTATGCAGAACATGTGCGTGAAAGCCAATACTTGCTCCAAATTGTAAAATGTAGAAATACAGAATGCTGTCGTCCAAGAAGTGGACTATTTAGATTACTAGACAACAGGTTTCTTCCACCACCTGTAAAAGTAAAACAAACAGTTGATGACTTGGTTTTAGATGAAGGAGGGCAATTTCTTAATCTTCCAGTCAATTTAGCTCTACGATTAAGTGCTTCACTCAAAGATTTCCTGCAAATGCCATACGATTATTTTTGTCCGACGGTACAATTGAGGCTATCAAGTCGAACATGCAAAACGTGTGGTCTTTATCATGCTTCCGTCAAGTCACTAAATCGTCACATCGAAAAGATCCATAAGAAAGTAAACACGCACACTGATAGGAAAGTTAGACCTGTAAGAGTCGCTGCTCGTCGTGCTAATGAACTGATGTGCATTATTCAAAATTTAGAGCACCATGATGTTGAATGGCTCGATGAGAATGACGTAGACATTCCAAAATCGGATGAAAGCGAGCAGACTCACAACACTGAGCAGCAATCGAAGCAATCCAATGTCATCGAAAACTTAGAATCATGGATTCGGGTTTCATGGACTGAAGACTGTTAATTTGAATTTAATATATGTACCAAAAATTTAAAATAAGTTTGTTATGTTAGTAAGATATAATATTTTTGTCCTTTACTCTATGTTGAATACCGTTTCAGTAAAATATAATCTCTATCCTAAATCTATTTTCTTATTTTTCAAATTATAATTATAACATTATAAAATTAAAAAAACAATACATTAATTGACAAATGTTTACGTAAGCATGGGGGGAGGGGGTAAGAGCTTTGCTTACTTTTGCTGACAAGGGGGATGGGGGGGTAAATAATTGCAATAAATCTGCTTACGTAATACTTGAACGGCCCCTTGTTCATTAATCAAAATATTTAGTCAAATTGTCAAAATATTCAATCAAATTGGCATTCAGTCAAATTTTCATATATGTATTTAGAAAATTTTCGTCTTACTCACATTTACTTTCATATCGATGACGCAATTATAATTTGGTCATCTACGTAGAGAAGACATTCTATTGGTAAATCATTCTCAGTACAAAATCGCTATCTTTCAAATTCGTGAAACAATCATCCACAAATAGGCTAAACAACCACGAGGCACATTCCTTTTTAATATATTATTGTTTGTGAAGCCGTTCAGTGAACTTGCCGTTAATTCTAACCCAAGAACTAAATAGAATTCTTGTAAAGTGATTTCAGTGCTTGCATTAACTTGTCGCTCAACCCATTCGAGAGTAATATCGACCACAGCTCACTCCTGCACTCAGCATACTCCACATCACTCAATCGTAATGTAATTCCAAATGCAATTGACACTTTGATTTTTACCTAAGAACAAGAATATCTAAATTTGAATCTATCTTTCATATTATAAACTATTAATTGAATATTTTAATATCAGAGTGCTGTGACAAATTAACTGATATTATATTATTTGTTAAGAAGCAAATGCTTTGCTTCTTAACAAATTATTGCTATAAAATTAAATTTGTCTATGTGAAAATTAATCTCTGACTTTTTCTATTAACATTACCTTAGGAGAGAGATCTTAATTTTCATTCATTCATTCATTTTCAGATTAAAATTATTTATAAGGAAGCCTCAAATTAAAAACAAAAATCTCCAGTAATTCATTTAATACATAGAATCACAGTGAAATCAGTTCATTTAAACAGCAACAACAGATGGGGCGGCAACGTAGGGAGCCGAAGCGACATAAGGGGATGCAGCGACATAAGGGGCGGCAGCGACATAGGGTGCCGAAGCGACATAGGGTGCCGGAGCGACATAGGGAGCCGAGGCGACATAGGGGGCTGAAGCGACATAGGCGGCGGGAGCAGCGACGTACGCAGCAAGACCATTGTTAATGCGGTGATAGTACTGTGAGCTGGTGGCGGTTACCACTGGAGCTGGGGCAGCAATGAGAGGTGCGCTGACAATACCTGGCTTGGCAGATACGAATGCGACGAGCGCAGCAACGAGAACGATCTGTAATGATATTATTAATTATATAACAAAAAAAATAATACAATTTAATAATTGTAACATAGTTTAACATATTATAAGTAGGGACAAGAAAATAAGATGCAAATAAAAAAAAATTTAATGAATTCTATTTCATTTAGTTCGTTATAATTTATTTTTATATATTTTTATATGATATATTATAAATAATATTATTTTAAATAACTTAGAATCACATAAACACCCAAATACTTACGAATTTCATCATTTTGAATTAGTTTGTTGTTTCTTGGTAGTGGAAAAAGGCAAATGATACTGAATATTGGCTTCAGACCACATTTTATAGTAGCCAGTGACGCAACGACTGCAAGACGTATCGTCTCTGACATTGGAAGACGCGTGCTTTGAATCGAGATACCAGTTTCGTCTGGCAGTGTAGGATTAGGGAAATAAGAGAGTGGCGTCATAAAGAAGATGGCTGCCATTGTAGCTCGTATGATGAAAAAGAATTTCTAGTTGACATCGTGTATCGTCAAGTCGTTTGTCTTCAATACTAAAAAAAACTTTATTAACCGGACAATTGTAAACAAAAGTACTTTTTTTTCTTTTGATATTTATATGCTGTCAATTTAATAATTTACTAGCTGTTGCTTGTGACGTCATCTATATCATGGTTACCTTAAACAATTGGTTCTATTGAATTGCTAAATATTAATACATGAAATTAGCACAAACTCTTAATTTGCATTTATAGCCATCAACATTCTTGATTTTTCCTCTTAAATTTCTTCAATATATCATATCTTAAATGTTAAAAAGAGAAATAAACTGTCACAACACCCAAACTGATCAAAATCTGTGTATTCGTTTTGCTTGGGAATTGTCAAAATAGAGAAAAACTTTTAAAAAAGGAATAAATTTAACAATATTTATTATGAAATAATTGTTTATTAATTTGATCACCTTACAATTTTATTATACTAATAATTATAGATTAAAAATGAGTAATTCTCTATTACATTAAATTATGAAATTGTTTATTTACGCCTTTAAATAATTAATAGCAAAACAATTATAAGCTTTAATTGTATTAAGAAAAGAAAAGTAAACTAAATATAAATGTTTAATATGTTCCAGCTAAATAATAATAATATATAAATGTAGGAAAAGTTTTAAAAAGAAATAGGCTACTGTTATAAAAAAAATATAACTAAGTCAAATTTCATTGTGTACAGGTCTATCTGGAAGTCTGTTTGTCATTTATTTATTTCGAGCGATGTGCCCTGCCCACTGCCACTTCAGACAGTATATTTTAAATACGTCGATGATGCTGGTTCTTCTTTCGATTTCGCAGCGAAACTCCGAGCATAGCCCTTTCCAATGCCGTGTTGGTGACTTTGGCCTTCTTGTAAGGACTATCGTAAACGACCACGTGTTATTTATTTATTTATTTTATTTATTTATATACTTTATTGTGCATCACACGAAAAAAAAAAATTACAAAAGAAACAAAAAGAAAATAAACATTGGGAACATACAAAAGGCGGTCTTATCGCCAAACGGCGATTTCTTCCAGACAACCTTAGGGTTAAAAGAATTGTAGACATACAATATAACAATAGACATACATAAACATAACTACACTCTAATAAGTAAACCTAATACACATATATTTATATAAAATAAAATATATGTACTTAATAAATATATGAAGTCAGCAAATGCGACGTTTCAGTTGTCATTTGATAAGTAGTGATTCTTTAGGATTTTTTTAAATATCTTTAGGGATTTAGATCTTCTTACAGGTAGAGGCAGTGCATTTCATAATTTGGTTGCTTGTACAGTGAAAGAGTATTTATAAAATTTAGTGTTATGTTTAGGCATTCTAATAATAAATTGAGACGTACGCAAATCGGCTGGTAAACCTAAAAACTGAAACTTCTCCTTTAGGTAAAAAGGAGTTTTTGGAGAGAATAATACACAGTACAGAAGAGAAAGAACATGTAAATCCCGGCGACGGCGAATGGAAAGCCACTTGAGTTTTTTGACGAAATTCAGAAATATGGTCATATTTGCGCAAGCCAAATATAAACCGTATAGCAGTATTTTAAAGTCTCTCAAGTTTATTTAAATAGTCCTCTTCATCAGTCATCAGTCAGTCATCACTGCAACACATTAGTTGAAGATCTTCGTCTTTAGATATTGCAGTACTTAGGACGTGAAGATATTTCGGAGATTCCCGAACGCTGCCCATCTGAGTTGGATTCGGTTAGTAATCTTTTTGTCGAACTTGAACCTACGTTTCTGGGTAATTTTTCCCAAATATATGTAATCATCTATAACCTAACTTTAATTAAAACTTTACATATAAATTGATTACATACTTATAATAAATTTATATGTAAAAATTTATTAAATATTTCATAAACAAATAGGTTTTGGTTGTTCACTCATTTGCAGGGTTGATAATGTATATATCTAATAATTTTAAATGTTATTTAAAAAGAGTGACTGTTGAGTTTCTGCCCAGCTCTTCTCAGCACAACAGCATTCTGAGCTGGTAGCTTACTCACGGTCTCACTACACTGACCTTTTTAATATTTGACAATTGATAAGTGCGTGTTAATGACTACTTGAATAACGATATTTAAATTTTAATTAAATGTTGTTTAATTAATTTCGAGAAAATATGATTTCCGGCCTCTTTTAATTTAATCTGACTGTATGCAGATGTCATTTTCTCTTTCTAAAACATATGTTCTTAATATTTAAATTTTTTTATTAATAATATTTTTAGGACTGCTTCAAATATTTTTAAAAGAAACAAAAACTTTTTTGGCAATAAATACATATACATACATTTTATCATGGCTTTTTCCCAGAAGGGTAAGCCGAGACCAGGAGTTCCACTTGCTTACTCACATAAGTTCTTTCAAAGAAATTATCGCCTAAGCTTTCCCCTTCTGACTTTTCCATCCACACATCCCATATATATCCGATTTGTCAATCTGATTCCGTTCGACCTCATGACATGACCAAACTGTCTAAGCGTTTCTTTGTGAATCTTAATCACCACATTTTCTTTCACATTACAACGCAAGTATTACTTAGTCATCTGCGAAGAGAAGACATTTGATAAGTAAATCGTTCATTCTCAATCTGAAATCACTATCTTTAAAATTTTTGAAATAATCATCCAAAAACAGATTAACCACGGCGACGCGGCACATTAATCGTTAACCTAACGTATCCACAGGATTTCTTATAAATTGATTTTAGTGCCGGACCGGCCTTACCGCTCAAGGCATTCGCGGATAATATCGATCACAGCACAAAGGCCTTTTCCAAATCTACGAATATTTAATAGACACGTTGACTTTTTGCCATGAACAGGAATATATAAATTTGAAACTTTATCTAATAGAGCATTAAAAATATTAATTTAATATTTTAATAATTTTAGAGTGTTGTAAGACTTTAAGTGATATTATATTACAGTTAGTTTTGCTTCTTAACAATAATTTGTTAGCAGTAAATTAATCTCTGACTACCTAGAAATGTTTTTCTATTACCATTACCTTAGTACATTGTTCGTAATTTTCATCAGATTAAATGAAGCAAGTCTTATTTCATCTACAATGAAATTACAAATAAGTAAGGCTAAATAAGTAAACTTACTATATTACTTAAAGGCTGGATCAATAAAAAACAAAGATCTCCATAAATTCATTTAATAAATAGTATCACAGTGAAATCAGTTCATTTAAACAGCAACAACAGATGGGGCAGCAACATAGGGAGCTGAAGCGACGTAGGGGGATGCAGCGACATAGGGGGCGGCAGCGACATAGGGTGCCGAAGCGACATAGGGAGCCGAAGCAACATAGGGGGCTGAAGCGACGTAGGCGGCGGGAGCAGCGACGTACGCAGCAAGACCATTGTTAATGCGGTGATAGTACTGCGAGCTGGTGGCGGTTACCACTGGAGCTGGAGCAGCAATGAGAGGTGCGCTAACAATCCCTGGCTTGGCGGATACGAAGGCGACGAGCGCAGCAACGAGAACGATCTGTAAAGATATTTATGTTATTAATTATATAACAAATTACTTATTTAAATGTTTTTTAATTATTATAATTTACTTCAACGTTTAATAAAGTAAAATACGATATTCATTAATCAAAATAAAATAAAATTCAGTATAATATTTTATTATATATAAAAATATATATTAAAACTACAGAAATCAAATAAACAATTAAATGTACTTACGATTTTCATCATTTTGAATGATTTTGTTATTGATTCTTGGGAGTGCAAGAAGACAAATGATACTGAATGATGGTTTCAGACGACATTTTATAGTAGCCAGTGTCGCAATGAGTGTAAGACGTATCGTCTCTGGCATTGGAAGACGCGTGATTTGAATCGAGACACCAGTTTCGTCATTTGGGATTAATCGCTTTACCTCTCTTTCACAATGAATTATTTACTTTTGCCCCCTAAATTATTGATGAGGATGCACTTTGTTATGTATTTCGTTTTTATATTGTATGTAATATATATATTAAATATTTTAGTGATATTTTTAATTATTAATACTCGTTTAATCAAACAAATAATGATAATTAAATATACAGTTAAGAAAAATAAAAAATAAATTATGAAATTAAAAATAATTCGATTTAATCAAAATTAAAAATATAAATGTTCATGATTCAAAAGATTTAAAAAATCACAGAAATAAAACCAAATATTTATTTTATTACACAATCATATGTTCAAAAAAGAATCAATAACCAAAAACATGCCCTTCTCGTACATTAATATTCACTGCACATAACTGAGATGTTCTATATTGTTATAAACAGACACAGTGAAAGTAAGTGTGTGAAGACAAATAAATTTTACTAAATTTATAAATGTATTGAAACAGTATATTATATTTTTGCAGTTTCTTTAGAGAGGTTTCTTTATAATACCTTTCCAGTATTCAAAAGACTTTTAAAAGTAAATTGCCTGTAACCTAATAAAATATTACTATTTCTAAAATAAATAGAATTTACGTTTGAATATGTATTAAAAATAAAGTGTCTCCGTGACAGATATGTCCCATTTTTCGAAATAGCAAAAAAAACATATTTGTGGATGTCAATAATTGTCAGATGATAAAATGTCACCTCAATGTCACCTCATTTTAAAGGTAGAATTACATCTGTGTTAAAAATCTATAACGAGAAGAAAGGGGATGGAGTAAAAATGATAAGGAAACATATCCCTACTAAGATGATCTATCATGAGTGTAGAGGGATTGACATAGCGTTGATCTAAATCGATAAGGATAAGAAAACTACTAAAAGGATACATTATTTCATATTTTTAAAAGATACTTATAATATAAAGTTGTGGTTAAATCATTTCAAATACATTTGCACGAACGCAAACGTAGGGAAACCTTAACTGTAAATTAAAGTTCATGTAATTAGTGTTCAGATCGAATAACACGTAAACAATTATTTCACATGTAGAAGGATATTGGTAAACAAATTAATTAACTGTAATGACGCATGACTAGCAAAACATCACGTGTTAAAAGTACTAACTAGGTATATCCTGAAGAAATGTATACTAACTATTTACACTGAAATCTGTTAACAATATTTGTCTAAAAACGCATTTCTGTCAATATTAAAACAAGTATATTCGTAATTATTTAATGAATTAAGTTTTTTATGTATTTTTTTTTAGTAATTAATAATTAGTTGTCAAGCGTGTAAATGCCCTAAATTAGATTTAATCCTATATAATAATAGTGTTTTACGACTCTTATCAAATCTAAATAAACAGAAATAAGTGCATAAAAAGTTAGAAATATTAATTGCGATTGATTCTATTTCCTTTCAAATTGACATATCTAATTGTATTAATATTTACAATGTTAAGAAGTCATAATAAAAGTCTGTAAAGTGAGACTGATTAGGAAGTAAGTAAGTAACAAATAAACGAACCTACACTCGATAAAATAATATCGACGTTTATATGAAAGAATGGATACTTACAGAAACATAATAGTTATATATTTAAATAAATATAGATTTCAGCATAACTTTTCATTATTAATAAGAGAATACTTTTGATGAAAAAATTGCTTTTGCCAGCGATTTCTTCCGGTATTATTAAATGATAGCACAACGTAATATATATATATATATATATATTTACATTCTTTTGTTGTGCATGTGACATTGTCGAGGAAGCTCTTATGGAAATAGAAATTTTCTTATATTTCTGAAATATATAACATTTTTAAAGGCGATTTTTAAACTTTTAACTAATAAAAATATCATAATAATCGATAGAAGCTTAATAAATAAACGGAAAAATATTTTTTATATGAAAAATATTGTAGGCGTAACCAAATGAACGTTTGACCCTTCCCAGACTTATTATGTCATAATATAAATATTACAAAGTTTAACATAAGAATTGCCTATTATGTGTTGACGCCTATTATGTTAAATTAATATTAACATAACTCAAATCACAAATAGAAACCCAGTAAGTCAAACCTTCTAAGAAATAACACAGAGAAAATATAACAATTCAAAGAAATATTTGGCTTCTGTTTCCAGTGAATGTAAAATTGGGTTATTCTAGTATTTGAGTTGTGAACTGGAATTCTATAATGAAGATAGTTAAGCATGTATGAAGATATACCTTCTTATAATAGTTAATTTAAATTTTGTATATACATAAAGTATGATATAGTTTTCATATAAAATCTTTGCTCCTACAAGCATCAATTGACTATCTTTTTCCAGCAGATAACTAAACAAACTATCTAATCGACATGTATCTATCTAATCCAATCTACAGAGATGTAAGATTTATTCTATAAACAGAAACTTTTAGAAATAAACTTTAACAGAACGACATCTTTTTCTAAAATATTATCACACACACACATTGTACTTTTTTGATCCCTAAAATGTTTAATTCATATTAATTTTGCTATAATTATGTAGTAATGGAAAGCGGACTATTCTTAAAATAAATAATTTTTATACGTTCGTTTGAGATAAAGATAAATTATTTTATTATTATTTTGTTAATAGAACAATTTTTTTACAAATTTACAATCAAATTGAAATAAAAGTTTATAAAGTAAGTGTAAGTTATGTATCAGTTTTTATAATCACAAACGTGTAGCTTATTCCATATCAACACTCACGTGTTTCTACCACTGGACTATCAGCTGTATATTATAAAATGATAAATAAAAGTGAAGTGAGCTTAGAGAAATTCTTAATGGAAAAACGTGTTGACGTGCTCACAGCGGGAAAACGTGGCTCTTATAATGTTGTTATTATACTAGCTGTGCCCACGACATCGCTCGCGCGGAATATGTTTTTGTAATGTAGCGTAATTTCTTTCTTTTTTTTCTTACAACATCAGCTATTCACCAGTGAAACGCTTCTTAAATTCGGTACAGCCGTTTCAGATATTACCCGGAATAAACAGACACAGACAGACTCAAATATTTTAAAATTGATTTTTTATATGTGTCGTATATATTATATTCATACGCGTTCAGTGAAAAAGTTTATTTGATATTACAAACAGACTTCACTTCAATTTTATTTATATATATAGATATAGATATTTCATTATAAAATATAATTTTCCCTCCTCAAAATATTTTTTTTAGCATTTTATAGCTTATATTATAATATTATGACTAGACCACTATCGATTTGATTATTTGATTTAAATAAAATAGACCAAATGATTTTAGTTCTGTAGAGGCTGTAAAGTTGAAAAATATGAAAAGAATTTGGTAAGTCGATTGATAAGAATCCACTTAAGGCTGTAACTAAATAAATATTAAAATATTGTTGAATCATGTGAATAGAATTACAACTCGAAAATATTGATAAAATATTATTTCTTGATAACAACTTTATTGTTTTGTTGTTAAATATATAATATTAGTAAATGAATTTATATTTTGTAGAAAGTTATTTCTTTCTATTTTACATTAGTTCTTATATCTTTTGTATTATACGTAAGTTGTAATTTATATTTAATATTTTAGTACATTATGTAAACAAAAATATTACCGTAATGGAATATACCTGAATTTTTGGATGAATATGAAAAAAAAAATTGGTTGAAATAAATATATTTTTAACGTTTTATTAAATTATAATCAGCGTACATAGTAGCTATAAGGGTAGGTGTAGGCTGCGTAGTCGTATGCTGTAGCGTAGCTCGGGTAGTAAGCTGGTACTGAGTAGTCTGAGTAGTCCACTGCTACCGGAGAAGAGTATGCTACAGTAGCTACCGGGTATTCCACTACTAGTGGCTTAGCAACAGCGAAAGCCAAAAGTGCAGCAAACAGTACCTGTGAAGACATAATTCAGTGTAATATTAAAAGATTTATTCACAAATTTATATAAAACTTATTGTCTACTTCCTGGGTATAAAAATGTGTTTAGGATTTTTTTTCCGTTTATTTTATTTCTTGATTCGCATTTTTCATAGAATTTCGCCGATTTACTACCACAAAGTATCATGATCCCTTGGGAACGTCCAGATAAAAATAAAATAGAAATTGTATATTACTCTCAGATAATGCAATTTTGATATGTAAAAGAATTTTTAAATTGGTTCGATACGTATTAAGCCTATTACAATAGGCTTAATACGTATCGAATATATAAACAAACAAACAGACAAAAGTTTCCTTTTTTTATTATATACATATATATTATTTTTAACATAATAACTTATACTTACGTATTTGAACATGATGATCTCTTATCGTATGTCCGTCTCGAAAGTAATCAATTTACAATAAATTATATTGATTTGCTCCTCTATATATATTGAAAAGGGAGGACAAATGCGTTTAATCGGATAAGTTGAGGAATATCCTCACTAACCCAAATTTGCATTATAGTCACGAACGACCTCGAAGTGTCGGACTTAATATTAAGGTCAAAGGTAGTAGTTTTTTTTATATGAAAGTAAAAAAAATCCACATTGTGCTTATCGGACACTTGATCTGGAAAAACGAGGCTAGTATAGCACTTGTCATGAACGGTGTATCACTAAGATTTTAAATGTTTTATCTTATTTATGTGTAGGAATGTTTGCCTGATACAGCTGTTTTTATGAGATTATGGCTTTAATATTTTTGATGTTTAAATCTTATAAATTTAAGTAATTCACTCAAATAATAATAGATTCAACAACGTCACGACTAATTATCAGATGTTTATAATGTTATATCTTTCTGTATTTCTAAAGAATGTCGTATCAGTTTGTTAATAGCAGACAATGCTTTAAAACGATAATATTAATAGTGTGAAATGAATAACTAAAAAACTAGACCCTTAATTATTTTACTAGAAATATTTAAAATATATTATTCCTATATATAGTTTTAAAGATCATTAAGATTGTTTAAAATTAGGGTTTTGTAGATATTAGTGGAATAAAAAATATATATTATAATATATATCCAAATATTAATATGGCTGTTAATAGTTATACATATACTAAAGAAATACCACTACTGGTGCTATTTTCTCAGAAATAGCTGCTACAAAAAACAGAAGTAGAAAAATATATTTATAAATTAGTAGTTGTAGCGCACGGGCTAAAGCACTGACTTCATATTTCCATTATAGGAACGTTCCTTAATAATGTGTTAAAATTTGTTAATATTTTACTATAGTTTTACTGGGAGGTGGTCGAAAAGTGTACATGCCCCATAAAAGAGTTATCCATGATTACGACGCACAGCGGTTATTCCAAATCTAAATGTTACATTTGGTCTTATTTGACCAAAGTAACATTATATTTATATAAAAAATATATATGAAAGAATATTTTAACATAAAAATCTAATACTACAATTAGTGGTTTGAATATAGATTTAAATTAACGCTTCTAAGATAAGTAAAAAGATATTCAAATTTTAAATATGTATGATAATGTTAATATGACAAATAATTATATAAACGAATAACAATAAAAAAATACTATCGAATCGTATTAAAACATACAAAACAAACTGATCAGTACTTGTGTATTCCGAACATGTCCCACAAGGTTGTTTCTTCATAGGAGGCAAAAGCCTTTGATATAAAACAGCCGAGAATTCTAACTACAATATCATACTCGCTTCAAATCTACTCCTTTAACTTTGAATTTAATTCAAATAACTATCAAAATGTTTAAGCTGGTAAGCATTTATATTTATATTATAATTATTATACAAACCTATAAAAAATATAAACAAATTTTGTAATATGTCGGAATTAATATTAAAAACAAAATAAAATATTAAATAATATATATATATATTAACTTTTAAATAATTGAAAAATGCTTAAAATTTATTTGATCATTTTATTATGCAGTTCATCTTCGCTTGCTTCCTGGCCATCGCTGCCGCCAAACCTGGAGTATTTCCAGTAGCGTACACCGCAGCAGCGTACACAGCACCAGTAGCAGCAGCCTACACAGCTCCCGTAGCGTACTCCGCTTACTCTGCATACTCCGCACCCCTGACATACTCTGCCTACACCGCCTACCCGTACGCAGCACCATACTCCGCATACTACCTCCGTCGTTGATTCACAATACCAACAACTGGTTTCATGATAATTGACAATAAAGAATAGAAAGGAATAATGTTTTAATATTTTACAATAGTCCATCCCATAATTTGTATATTATCCCAATCACACATAGTATTTGTATTAAAACATTCTATAAAATGTAAGACAACCACGAACTTGATACAAATCTTAACATATAATCTATAGTAATTCGTAAAAACAACTAGTAAATTGTATTGAATCCAAATATATATATATTTCTTCTGAAATATAACTTAATAGTACTTATAAATTTATACAGTTAATAATCATTCCCAATAAATAAAATTAAATAACATATTTTGAACTCAAATTTATAACTATATTAAATTTGAATATAGTTATAAATTTGCAGCTTTATAACTCAGTAGCTCTTCTACAGAAGTACTTCAAACGTTTGAAACTACATAAAAAATGTCATATATTTTAATATCATTTAAAAGTATTTTCCTCCTCATGAAATAAGATATAAAAATGAAAAGAGAATGTTCATTTTCGATTTTATAGTTTTAGAATTTAGCACATTAAAAAATATATATCCGGCTCTTTATGTGAGCGTAGATTAAATATTACCTTACTATTATGGTGTTTCAATGACTTTCAATGAAATTAATTAAGGCTTAGACGTACCAGCTATATCAAAAATAATGTACCTTCTTATGATCGCGATGAATAATATAATATATTTTAAACAGCCTATTCTTTAGAAATACTGTGTGAAATAAAGATATAATAGAAATATCTTCAAAAGTGGAATTTAAAGAAATACCTACGATATGCTAATACAATGTAATATGAAAATAGATTTGAACCCTTCTTTTAGATAATATATTATGTCAATCTAATGTCATGACATCTATACGATTCTATTTATATTAGTAACCTACTCAACCTTAAAAAGAAAATGAATTGAAGCCGTAGTAAATATTTAATCGGTTTTTTAATATTTTATCGATATTAATAATAAAATTGTGATGCTCTGTGTCGAGAATATGAATTCCCAAAATCTAAAAGTTAGGTTTAATATGAATTTTGATTAGATGTTAAAAAAATATGAAGCTTCTTCCAACTTCAACATACTTCTTCATCGATTGCATTTTATAAAACTATATTTATGATATGTTTTGTTAATAATTAAGGAGGTATTTTTTCGTTTATTTCTTAATTTGAAATAGCTTTTGTTAACGGTTTCGTCGAAGAAATACATTAAATTTCAGAGAATTACTCGATATATACCGTTATCTAAGTTACAAATAGTAGTAGAAACTTTATACTTAACTATGCAAAGAGAGCTTATAGCCTTTTCCAGGTCCGGGTCTATAATCTAAGTTCACAAACTTCCACATTTATAAAATAAACAGGATACGTCAAAAAAATAAAGGGAATATTCATGAGTAATGCAATTAAAGGTTCTAATTACTTTTATATCATTGCCTGAGACTTGTAAATGTTGAAATAAATCAGACAATACAGCAGACATATGTCACTATAATACACTCTTATGTACGTTATATTAAACTTTTAGAAAATTCAGCCGTAGAACATGAACATACTAAACAGGTCTTTATAACTAATAATATATTAGAAGCTTATTCAATTTGTCGACCGATGTTTATAGTCATTATGACGACACTGTTGTCTTCGTTGCAACTAAACTGTAGATAAGTGTAAAAAAAAAAAATAATAATCTACCCAAGAAAAAAAGGAAACAATAGTCAATGATTCGAAATCCCATATCAATCCCATGAAACATGAAACATGAAACGGTAGGAACCACGTAACCCTTAACATAAATTCTAAAATAAATAGATTCGTTACTGCAATTTTGAACTATACAAATATTAGAATATATTTTAATGTATTTTTGCTTAAATATTTCAGAAAAGAAAGAAAATTATGTCTTCACACTCTTTATGCTTTTTATGTTCATTAGACTTATTCAATACCTCTAATGGAACGTAATATAGACTTATTGTTAAATAAAAAATGTATTAAAAAAAAAATATTTAAAACATCAGTTTTTCTGCAGTTTTTGAATGATTTTGTTTAAAAATATCAAAGCAAGAGATCCCATAACACTTAACTACATTTCCAAATATTTTATATTCCGACCACGCACCGCAAGGTTATTTCATTATAGGAGGCAAAAGTTTCGAGTATAAAAAGGCTAGATGCTCACCATTCACCATCACAATCCTTTGTACTCGATCAATTACTTTGAATTAAATTCAACACAATCCATCAATATGTTCAAGCTGGTAAGTTTTAAAACATTTTTATAATATCTTAGGACGTTGTAACATTTATTTTAATAATTTTGTATTAAATTTTATATTTTTTGTAGTAGGTACATCATTATTATCTATCGATATATGTTCTTTTTTGAAAAGAAAAATGAATTATAAAAAATATTTTAACGTCGAATATTTTTATGTTTCATTAACATTTAATATATTTCAGTTCATCTTCGCCTGCTTCCTGGCTGTCGCTGCCGCCAAGCCTGGAGTGTTTCCAGTAGCGTACACCTCAGCAGCGTACACAGCACCAGTAGCAGCAGCCTATACAGCTCCCGTAGCGTACTCCGCCTACTCTGCATACTCCGCACCCCTGACATACTCTGCCTACACCGCCTACCCGTACGCAGCACCATACTCCGCATACTACCTCCGTCGTTGATATCGAATACCCATCACTATTACAATGATAACTGAATATATGCTATAATAATTTACATAACTTATTTTATTAATAAAATTACCTATGACTTTAATTTTTAATAAGTATCATTCGTAAATCTAAATTATTGAAACATATTTCCCGCCACTTTATTTATAAGGTCAAAGATATATTTAGTGTATAAGTGAGATCTTTAGTGAAAATTGCACAGAAACTTCATTTTTGGATTGTTCCTAATTGTTTTTTCCCAATAAAATAAAATCGGAAAATATATTTACTAGTAGCCGAGTGCCACTCCTCATAGCTATCACATATCCCACAGGTCGAAGGTTCGAGTTCTATCCGAGTTAATAACATTTTATTTGCATATTTAATAATAAAATTGTAGATACAACTCTTAAAATTATTGCATATTGGTAATTATAGTAACCGAACCCATAAGATTTTCTCCCTAAAAAATCTGTAATTAGTGTTTATTTATTTTAAATCACCTGTTTCCACTGGACCTACTACAATACTAGTAACATTAATATAATTAAAATACTAATAGCTTTATTTGTAAGATAAAAAAAAATAAACATATTCTCAGAGTTTCTTGCGTCAGATATTGTCAGATTTGTAATCGGAAAAGATTTTATTACTATAATAATTACTACTTCATTACTTTAACATTTACATTTACGTTATTACCTAAATATTGCTTTGAATGAAGATTTATTTAAATGTATTTCTTTAAAAGAAGAAAATGATAATTTTCTATATTAATCTTTAACCCGAATGTGCTTGTTTGTTACTGTATCGACTCAGTTCATCCTGCTCAACTTTTCTATATACAGAAAATACACTAACAGACGCTACTATTTCATTTCTGTATTACTCAGCAATCTTATCAGAAGTGCAATACTGCCTAAACTTTGCTATAAAATTGCCGTTTTTAAAAAGCATAGAAAAAGAAATAAATACGGATAAATTTAATAATAATTTTTTTAAAGACATCTAACACCTTGAATGTATAACTTCAGTTGCATATTTTCAAAGCGAAGTTCCTGAAGAAGATATTTAACAAAAAACTCCATGAATCTACTGACTATGCTTTGTTATTTAAATCCCTATTACTATAATACCAAGTTATTTTACTTATAAGTAAGTATAATTAACTTTCCTATTGAAAACATTAGCTTATATTAAAGGTAAGGTATTCAGTATAAGTAATTCTAACATTATTTTATTAATTACAATAATTTATTTGTAAGAATCAGATAAAAAAATTGTTATGCTTAAAAAATATTATTAAAGTATGAAATAATAAAATTGTTAAATTTTCCAGTAACAATAATTAAGTTATATAAAAAATATAACTTTGCTTTTCGTTTTTATGTGAAGACTAATTCGGTTTCATTTTTTAGTTATGAAAGCTAATCACAATTCTAGAGATTTTTATCTTTCAAAGGTGGAATATTTTTTAGTACATAGCCTTAGTATTTTCTCGTCAAAATAATTATATTTCTAAAAAGAAATTAGGTCTACACCCCTAAATCTAATGTTTTTTACTTATTTTATATATTTTTATCAAAAATATGACTACATTTTGTTATGTCATAGACATTACTAAAAGATGATTATAACGATATATTACAAAATAAATTTAAAAATAAGTCACAGTTCTTTTAAAAGTTTTTGTTTGCCAAAAATACATGTGTCACTTTATGTTTTTAATTGCTTTTACGATGTAGAAGAAGTTTACTTTACTCGTTTTACTTTTAAACCAATAAAAACCTTCAACAAAGAATTTGTATTGTTTTTCATGGTAGAGGAAGGCAAACGAATGAAGAGTGATCACCGCCGACCACGAACTCTTGAAAAATTCGAGGAATCGCAGGTACGTTGCCGGATTTTTTTATACATAGTCTAAGTTGTTTTGTTTATTTTTTTTATTACACAATGCAAAATAATGTACAAAAGGCGGGCTTAATGCTAAAAGGCATTCTCTACCAGTCAACTTTAGGAGGTGAAACAGAAGATGTCCATAAGCGTGCAAAAGAAACAAAACTAAAATAAAAAAAGGTGTTAATAATATTAATATGGAAATATGACTACATTTCACCTGATGGAAAGTAGAAATGGAGTCATTGGTGGTAAGGAGAATTAACTTAGTAAGTGTGTTTTAACTAAAATTACAAGTAATTTTTATAATTATGCAATAATTTTATCGATAACACTCTTACTCCTAATTTATTTTTATTAACGCCAGATAATGATAAATCGCAAGGGCGTTTAATACCCACATATTAGTTAAATACTCGTAGTAGAGAACTAATGCATAAGAATAATAAATTAAAAGGATTGAAACAATTTTAAATTCTGATCACGCTCCGCGAGGTTACTTGGTTGAAGAAGGTAAAAGTAGGGACTATAAAAGACTAGTCTCAACATTTACAATCACACTCACATCCTTTGTCTTCTATCAATTACTTGAACTTAATTCAACATAACCCACCAAAATGTTCAAGCTGGTAAGTAATAAAATATATTTATATTATTATATATTTTAATTATTATACTCTGAAATAATTTATTCTAAATTTTGCTAAAAATTGTATATATTATAATATTTATTTAACGCAAGATAATAAAAGCAAAGAAATAAAGATAATAATGTATATAATAAATATGCATAATATTGGAATCGCAATTATTAGGAATTGCTCATCATTATTATATTTTTATATTATATTTCAGTTCATCTTCGCCTGCTTCCTGGCCATCGCTGCCGCCAAGCCTGGAATATTACCAGTAGCGTACACCGCAGCAGCGTACACAGCACCAGTAGCAGCAGCCTACACAGCTCCCGTAGCGTATTCCGCTTACTCTGCATACTCCGCACCCCTGACATACTCTGCCTACACCGCCTACCCGTACGCGGCACCATACTCCGCATACTACCTCCGTCGTTGATTTTGAATACATACCATGTTGAATGATAAAATATATACTATATTAATATATACACATTATTTCATTAATAATATAAAATACCTGAAACTGAAACTTTAGTCCAGAATTACTGATAAAGAAACAGTAATCCTTATATCATTATATTTTTAAAAAGACTTTCATGACAGTTGTTATGTGTTGTTATATAATTAGTTTCATTACTTTACTATCAAAATGGTAAAAGATTTTTTTAATTCCAAAATAAATAATAGTAAAAATAACAAAGTTCTAATATGAATTTAAATACACCTACTACGGAAAACCGTAAGATTTATTATAATGACCTATTTAAACATTTATTACATAATTTTTGTCTGCATAAATAAAACATTATTCACTGACTTAAACAGCTTATGATAAATATTTTCCTATTAATAGACGCATACCTTTATCTGCTCATCTATTATTTTAAAGGTTATTCTAAGGTGTTATTTTAACAGATAAAAAAGTATAACGAACTCAAACTAAATCTTAACAAACTATTTCCTTTAATCAAAATTTTGTTGCTTAATAGAAAAAAATGAAGAAATTGTAATATTGTTTTAACAATAACTCATTTTTCTTTATTTTATTATGTTTGTTCTTCTTATGATAATATTAAATTAATATTCTATTCCAAACGAACATTATACAGAAATTATATTGTTAAATAAGCAATATTTTCTCAAAATCGCCTATACCAATTCTCATGAAAGTTACGAGTTTTTATGCAAGAAAGAAACGTCTTATTTTATTCAATACTTTTCAAAAAATTACAGTGACAATTTTTTTAGGGTTTTGTAATCCACTAAAAACCTTTATTGTTTCTTCATGTCCGCCCGTGTATCTGTCGACAACTTGGCTCAGATACTTTTAGCACTAGAAAGCTGTAATTCGGTATTAACAAATATAACACGGCCGAGTAAATAGTCAATACAATTTTATTTTTTTTAGGTTTTTCTATACGTAAAGTGGGATTGTATTTTTTATTCTTGAATATGTGTTTAAAAATAAGCTTTAAAATCCTTTTTTTTAGATTCCCCCCAGCCACCTAAATGGTTGATTTTGAAGGAGTGAAAAAATTTACGATAGTACATATAACGTATTTAAAAGAATAACTAATTACCAGTTTACGAATAATTGTCGGTTCCCTTAAAATACAGGCTGTTTTGTAGAGGGTCCGACAAACCAAGTGAGCGTGTTTAGGTACCTATTTAGAGAATACAAGTTGGCCAAAAAAAATTCCTGACCTATTTTTTTTTAAAGATTTTTTTTGTAAATTTTTGTTTTCACCGAAATTGTACCTAATCACTTAAATAACATTTCTAAAATCCGTTTTACACCGAAAGTTTTCATGTAATTTTAGTCTCAAATGCATGCTTAAGCCACGAAAAGCAAAATTAGATACAATCTGAACTACCCAACTGATGTAGACCTCATAAAGTGAAAAAATAAGTTTAAGCTTGACATTTAAGTTCAACTTTCACAAAGATTTAAAAAAAAACACTAGCGATTCTGGAGGTAATATGCATTTAAAAAGTTCTCCATTAATCATTTATTACAACGACATAAAAAAAATGCTATAATACTTATCAGCTTGTTGAGTAAAATTAAGATTCATGGTAACATCATAACAACAAACAAATGTATCATCTACGTAAAGTAAGGGACCAAATACGACGTATTTCTTTTGTGGTGGTGTTTAGACTCATTTCTGCTTTAATTTTTGCAAATGCGTCGTTAATTCTTGCCACCAATTCTTCTTTTGTTGTGATTTCGACCTCATACACCAACTCTTTAGCACGTCCCCAGACATAGAAATCGAGCGGTGTTAGGTCTGGGGAACGTGCGGGCCATTCAATTAGGCCACGCCTCCCGATCCAGGAATTGGGGAAGCAGTCATCTAAATACTCGCGTACAATGTTTCGGTAGTGTGCCGGGCAGCCGTCATTCTGAAATATGATTTCCCGGTCGTCTTCAAAAATCGGCAGGTGGCTCTTTAATTCCGGTAAGTCATTGATTAAAAATTCCAGGTAATTTTCGCCATTTAGTGTATCGGGGAGATAATGGGGCTCTACGAGGTCTTTCCCAATGACACTGTTCATACTAATTCAAAAGAGAAATAAATTAAAAAGGATTACAATTTCAAACAATTTTAAATTCTGAGCACGTTCTGCAAGGTTACTTGTTTAAAGAGGTAAAAGTAGGGACTATAAAAGACTAGTCTCAACATTTACAATCACACTCACATCCTTTGTCTTCTATCAATTACTTGAATTTAATTCAACACATTCCACCAAAATGTTCAAGCTGGTAAGTAATAAAACTTATTTGTAATATTTATGTTTGCTGATTATTGATTTATTATACATTGAAAATAATTGATCTCAAAAAAACTAAGATATTTTAGTTATATAATAAGTAATTAATGTGCTGTTATAATTAGAAAAATCGACCAAAAGTAAACCATTGCTTTATAACATTTAAATTGCAATATTATTATAAGGAATTGCTCATATTTCAGTTCATCTTTGCCTGCTTCCTGGCCCTCGCTGCCGCCAAACCTGGAGTATTGCCAGTAGCATACACCGCAGCAGCGTACACCGCACCAGTAGCAGCAGCCTACACAGCTCCTGTAGCGTACTCCGCTTACTCTGCATACTCCGCACCCTTGACTTACTCTGCCTATACCGCCTACCCGTACGCAGCTCCATACTCCGCATACTACCTCCGTCGTTGATTCACAATACCTTTACCTTACAGTTGCTTTATTTATAACTGATTATAAATTATAAAAAATATCTAATATTTTTTTTATTTCATCTAACTTAACAAATACTATTTACTAGATAAAAGAAGTAACCACAAAGAGTAACAGATAGTCATTGTGCTAATCATGAGCATGAAGGTATTATGAATCCTGTTACACTTTACCTATTAGTATTTGATACAATTTAATTAGTAGGTCACCGCTATCCCAAACTGCACATGTTTCCATGAACTAATTTGTCCATATTATATAGTATATTACAAAAAGTTATATTAATTTCATTTGTTTATTATTTGATAATGACTAACTGCTCTCTCTTATATAAATTTATACTAAAGAAAGAAAATCTTGTAAAAATGGTAAAAAATCTAATTCGGTTAGAAGATGACCTATTACCAGAAAAATAAACAGAGAAGAATTCTGCATCAGTTAATAATATAGTTAGAGACATAAATACATATATTATTTTCTTTCTTTGGTATGATCACGTCCACTGCTCGCGTGAGCCTTCAAAAAGGAGAGGGAAAAGCTTTCAAATTAAAAAAAAAAAGGATTTTAGATGAGGGGATTCACATATCCCTATTGGAGAAGAGGGTTATTAAATTGCACAATAAAATCACATAATTAATGAATGAACTCTTTTGTGTAGACTATACATGGAATCAACGAATTCATGATATTTTTATTACAATATTTACAATAAATTTTTAAAGTTAATATTATATAGTTATCTTAAATTTTATTTATCAAAGCGGGCGTTAGCTAGCTCAGAGAGACGAAAGCACCCATAGTGCTGAAAGTCTAACTCTGTATATATACGCGCAATATCGATTTTTTTATACAGGAGACCTTCTGATATGAGTGTGGTATCTTTAGAAAGCCCTTGGCCCATAGACCCAGAAAATGCATTTACACTTAGCAATACACCTACCGCCTCACCTCTACGGCCGTTTGAAAAATGAGACTAAAATTTAGTTTTTGGCTCCGCACCAGTATAAAATCACTTATTTCCACCTTGAAAAAGATTTTCCTAAAGAACCTCGTCGAGACCTTTTCAACAAGCCCAAAAACGTCAAAATCCGACCACCGGTTAATGAGATATGACATTTTGAAAATTTTGACTGGCGCCTCCATCGATGATTACTTTGTCTGTGTGTGGGTATATTCGTAGTTTCAACTGATTTTGTTCAAACTTTCAGGGATTGAAGTACATCAAAAACTAAGACTTTTTTGTTCTACGACATTTCGATTTGGCCGCCATGTTGGCCGTGGCCAGCCCTCGAAAGGCCAAAAATGGCCATTTTTCGTACAGGGACTGTGGCCAAACCAGTTGACGTACATTGACAAATTGGGCATCATTGGAAAGGTCAACAAACAAACAAACAAACAAAAAAACAAACAAAAAATGTGAATGTGTTCGCAACGTTACCAAATTGCCTTGATCAATCTAATAAAATAAAAACAAAAATGCAATTTGTGCAACGTTCCGAACACATTCACATTTTTTGTGTTTGTTTACGTTTGTGAATAAAAATGTTCGTGGTTTTTTTCGTCGCAAAATTCATATCAGGAGTTTTGTCAGTGGATTCGCTTTCGTCACTCGGTATTTACTTCGTTGAGAAGTTTTTGTTTTGATAATATCTACTTTAATAAAATATTATAACAAATTAAAAGATAAAATTTATAGATATTTATAAATCGTGAAATGTTACTAACAGTAAAAATTATTGTAGTATCAATAGTATATTACACGGAAAAACTAGTGCGTAATTTTATGTTCGAAAGCAATAATTTGTGAATTTTTCTTTTAGTTTATTTTTTTTAGATCTGATGACCCATGTTTAAAAAGGATTATAAGATTGCAAGAGCAACAAAACTAAAAAGTTTTTTAATATTTCCTAAATTATTTTAATCCATGTTTTCTTTTATATGCGGAAATTTTATTCTTGTTTCCTACGAAGATTTTAGGACGTCTTAACTTCGGTGTTTGTTTTTGTGTTTTGTTTTCTGTTTAGAGCTCAAAAAAGTTTTGTGTAAAAAAGACAAATAGTGAAATAAAATTATTTAGATATTTTTAGATATATCTAATGATCATCATGTTTTTCCTTTCTATTTATTTATTTATTTTTTATTTATTTATTTATTTATTATTTTATTTTTTTGTCTACTCCTGTGGCGGTAGTGCCGCAGACTTTGGTATTACTATGACTCTTTCATTCCAGTTCTCACTTTTATTAACTTTCGTTCTGCATACTTGTTCTTTCTTACATACATCTCTCTTTCATACTATCGGCTGGGGCTGCCGTCTAAGCAATCCTATTTTATTATTTATTTATATTTAGGCAGGCACTTAAGGGTAAATAATATAAGACGCTCGCTCGCTCGCTTGCTCGTTAAGTGCTACATAACAATATTAAAAATATAATTATTTTGTACTAGGTTGTTAGGCTTACATTTTGGTTAAATTTATTTTCTTTTTGACATCGTAACTTTGTTATTATTATTTACATGCTTAATTTGCTATATGGTTTGCTAAAATATACCATTATATTCTACAAACATATGTATTGCCTACTTACTTACTTATTTTTATTACACAAAATAAAAATTTCTTGCAATAGTCTAAAAACTTAACTTTATGGTATTCTAAACTTAAATTAACACCTGAGCTATATTCTATGTCGAGCCTGCCTAGTAGTTTGACTGGACATGCGTGGCGGTCTACGCGTTGCTTGAAATCCAGGCCAGTATGCACCTTAACCCAGTATAAAACTAATGTTTTATTTGGCTGTGATAGGGCTAGCATGTTTTCTCTGGCCTGGATGGGGGTTATTGCTAGTTTCCATCTAGCAGCTTTCATAACCATTTCGTCTATTGCTAACTCCCTCCTCTGTAGATTTGCTTGCTATGTGAGATACATGGTTTTTTGTGCCCTTGTGTCTTTAGCAGTACGCTACAGAGGAGCAAGCCAGCATATCCCAGCGTTTTCTGATGAGGCAGTTCTCGGCAAACGCGTTGTGCTCGGTATGGTCCCCCTTGGCAACGCTGCAGTTTTTGCACCTAGGCTCGCTTTCCGCGAGCCATTCCGCGCTCTCACTGCGGAGGTGAGGGCCTCCGCAGTGACTGCAGGAATCGGTGCTTTCCGTGCAGAATCCCTTTGAGTGCCCGTAACCGAGGCATCTCGTACATTGCACAAGCGGAGATTGGTCTGCTATCTTTATCCTTTGCAGGTCAATATGTACAGTCCTGGCATCCATCGCCCTCTGCCAAATCACAGGAGACACTCTGAGTATTACGTGATTTGTCAGAGAGATCCTGGCTCTTCTCCGATACTTTACTTCAACTCGATTCTCTGCTTGACTTAGCTCGTTAAAGATGTACCCATTCTGGTTATGAAGCGCTTTCAAGATGTCGGTGTCACTGTGCAATGAAAGCCCATTTGTCACTATGAGGAGCGGGTCTTTGTTGCTCACTACTTCACAGGTGAGGCGTTTCCCCGACTTTTCTATTCTTTCCTTGATTTTACTGCGCTCTTCACTGCTACCCACACTCATTATGATTTTCGCATCTCGCGCCTTTCTGATCCCCTCAACCTTCACCCACCCCTCTTTTGCATCTATGGTATTCCTGATTTTTAACAAAACTTGTTTCCCCGTGTCCATGACGTCTTCTGACCCTACAATTATTGTATGCATTGGTTTTTTCGGGCTTTGGTTCTTATTACATGAAAGAACCTCCGCATACGATTTTGTGACATTAGCTTCAACTGTCTTATTTCCAAGCTCTTTGGCAGTCTGTTTTATTTCTAACATTTCTTCCAAGAGTCGTTGCTGGTCCTTGTTCTGCTTTTCCGTCCTGTCCGCTTCTTGTGTCAGTCTTCTCTCTTCCTTTATAACTTCCTTCAACTTGAACATCTCTTCCATACTCTTCCTTATCAGTTCTCCTTGCTCTTCCATTTTCCTTTGTAGTTCTCCTCCAATACCACTTCAATAAGGGAGAAGGAGTTCTTCCTTATTTGTTTTTTGCGTTTTCTTTCCTCATTCGAGTTTTTGTTTCTTTTTATCTTCGTTCTTCTCGCCTTTTCCTCTTTCGATCTCAGATTTTTTAACCAACTGGTGGAGCCTTTCTATTGCTAGCGTTACTTCAGTCTTTATCTCTGTTTTTAGGTTCCTGGAATTGTTTCAGTGGAGTTTAGCTCTATTTAAACAATTCCTGGCTGCCACCGTTCTGTTTATATAGTTTTTTGTAGCTAATTTTGATGTTTCCTTTTTTCCTTTCTCCCATTCGCCTATACTTCTCGACAGTACTTATACCGTATTTAAAAGAATAACTAATTACCAGTTTACGAGTAATTGTCGGTTGCCTTAAAATATATTGCAAACACTGGCAAACTTGTAGAAGATAAACCTAAATAATAAACTACAGAATTGTATATCTTTAAAAGATCTATAAAAATCCTAGAGTATGTTTTATACGTTTTGGGCTCACTGCATAATCTTCTTTTGTATACTGTGATTGCTGACCCCGGCAAGCAATATAGATTCATTTCTCAAAATACATAGCATTTAATTTCATTTATTATAACTCCGTTACTGACGTAATAAACAACAAAATTTAAAGTAACAACAAACAAGCTTAACGGTTAGACGTACGTCGTAGCTATAATAAAAATATGTTAATAATAATCGTGATAATGTACATAATCAAAAAATTTAAAATCTTTATTGAAAGTCAGCTTTATACAAAATATTTTTCATTGTCGAAGCTGCCACCAGCTCGGAAAGTTGTTTGCTACTTTAAGAAGACTTGGTGATAGAAACTCAGCGGTCTTATCTTGTTCCTTTTTTCGTTTCCTACAGGTCATGCTTAGAATCTAAATTATATTTATACTAAATATTAAAGTAGCCTGGCAGCGAGCGCATCATATCCAGAGTGTATCATGTTCTAGATATTCGGAAATACTGTAGTATCCGTTAGCAAATAAACAGTCCTTAACAAGTTTTTTTTAAATTTATTAATGAGTAAAATTTTTACGTTTATTGTACTTGTTGAAAAAGTGTTCACATTGTCCCATAAAAGAATTACTCATTTTTTTGCGTCCAGTAAAGCGTGCTTGTGTTTGTTTCTGTTACCTATATAATGTAAATCACTGCGCTTGATAAAACTATCCTTAATCACCACTTACTATTTTCAAACACATACTGACCAGCGCCCGTGACAATGCTTACTGCTACATATTATATCCATATTGCAGATATTACTATAATACTATGGTATTATATTATATATGTATAATCTTAATAGGTAATAACTCACTATAGATTATTTTTTAATTATATTTATTTTATAATGATCTCTTAAAAACAGATAAAGATGTAATGATTATATAACCTTATATTAGCTTTAAAGTGGTTAACTAATTCAAAAGAGCAATAAATTTAAAAGAATTACAATTTCAAACAATTTTAAATTCTGAGCACGTTCCGCGAGGTTACTTGTTTTAAAGAGGTAAAAGTAGGGACTATAAAAGACTAGTCTCAACATTTACAATCACACTCACATCCTTTGTCTTCTATCAATTACTTGATTTTAATTCAACACAACCCACCAAAATGTTCAAGCTGGTAAGTAATAAAACTTATTTGTTATATTTATATTTGCTGATTATTGATTTATTATACATTGAAAATAATTGATCTCAAAATAAACTAAGACGTTTTTATTTTTATGATAAGTAATTAACATGCTGTTATAATTAGAAAAATCGACCAAAAGTAAACCATTGCTTTATAATATTCAAATTGCAATATTATTATAAGGAATTGCTATTATTTCAGTTCATCTTCGCCTGCTTCCTGGCCCTCGCTGCCGCCAAACCTGGAGTATTGCCCGTAGCATACACCGCAGCAGCGTACACCGCACCAGTAGCAGCAGCCTACACAGCTCCCGTAGCGTACTCCGCTTACTCTGCATACTCTGCACCCTTGACTTACTCTGCCTACACCGCCTACCCGTACGCAGCTCCATACTCCGCATACTACCTCCGTCGTTGATTCACAATACCTTTATCTTACAGTTGCTTTATTTATAACTGATAATAAATTATAAAAAATAATATTTTTTTTATTTAATCCACCTTAACAAATACTATTAATAGATATATAATAGATTTTGATAAAAGAAGTAACCGTCATTATGCTAACCATGAGCATACAGGGATTATGAATCCCGTTACACTTTACTTATTAGTATTTGATACAATTTAATTAGTAGGTCAGCGCTATCCCAATTTGTTGCACCAAAGTGTGCTCTCCAAATATGTTTCCATGAACTAATTCATCCATATTATATAGTATATGACAAAAAGTTATATTAATTTCATTTGTTTATTATTTGATAATGACTAACTGCTCTCTCTTGTATAAATTTATACTAAAGAAAGAAAATCTTGTAAAAATGGTAAAAAATCTAATTCGGTTAGAAGATGACTAATTACCAGAAAAATAAACAGAGAAGAATTCTGCATCAGTCATATAGTTAGAGACATAAATACATATATTATTTTCTTTCTTAGGTAAGATCACGTCGACTGCTCACGTGAGCCTTTAAAAAGGCTTTCACAATTTTTTTTCAAAAAAAGGGATTTTAGAGGAGTGGATTCAAATATCCCTATTGGAGAGGAGGGTTATTAAATTGCATAATAAAATCACATAATTAATAAATGAACTCTTTTGTGTAGACTATACATGGAATCAACAAATGAATGATATTTTTATTACAATATTTACAAAAAATTTTTAAAGTTAATATTATATTGTTATCTTAAATTTTATTTATAAAATCTACTTTAATAAAATATTATAACAAATGAAAAGATAAAATTTATAGATATTTATAAATCGTGAAATGTTACTAACAGTAAAAATTAGTATCAATAGTATCAATAGTAGTATCAATCAACAGTAGTATCAATAGTATATTAACAGAAAACCTAGTGTGAATTTTATTTTCCAAAGCAATAATTTGTAGACTTCTTTTTTATATCTCATGACCCATTTTTAAAAAGGATTATAAGAGCAACAAAACGAAAAAGTTTTTTAATTATTTCCTAAATTATTTTAATCCATGTTTTCCACAAATAAACTATTTTAGGGAATTTGACTACCAAATTACAAATATTTCCCACAATAAGTTTATTTGCGGAATGAAATACTAATCTGAGATAACAATTCAAGGCATCTAGATATAGAAGGGTTCATGACCTGGAATGAATACTTTATTAGGTTCCATACAGCGTAATTTGTTTTCAAGATTCAAATAGGGTTAATCAATATAATGAAAGATATAAACGTCTGAAAATAACATATTTTTTTTGTATACGAGGAAATTTTATTCTTGTTTCCTACGAAGATTTTAGGACGTCTTAACTTCGGTGTTTGTTTTTGTGTTTTTTTTTTTATTGTTTTGAGCTCAAAAAAGTTTTGTGTAAAATAGACAAATAGTGAAATAAAAATATTTAGATATTTTTAGATGTATCCAATGATCATGATGTTTTTCCTTTCTATTTATTTCAATCAAGCACATTTAAAGACAGTTTAAATAAATATATGAAAATATCTGATTTAAACTTGGATCATCACTCGAACTAGATTAAAATTATTAACACTGAATACCTGTTATTAAGACAGTATTGAAAAAAAGTAAAGTTAGATAAATGAAATTAGTAGTATGTATAGCCTATCTGATTAAAACTTTGATCCTCGAACTAGGTTATATTTACCACTGAATAGCTATTATTAAGAATGTATTGAAAAAAGTAAAGTAACATGAATGAAATTGAAGAAAACATGAATCCTTATCATCAAGTTACTACAACATAATAACAATCTAATAATAAACAAACGATAATAGAGGGAAAAACAAATAAATTATACAAACTAACAACACGCATTAGATATTTCTTAAATATTGATAATAGATGTAAGAATGTTTTTTTTAGTTTTTTTTCATATTTAAGGTTTTTAAGGGATTAATAATAATTAATAATGGTTTCAATATATATTAATGATAATAAAATACTTTTTTAATTTCCTAAACAATTAATTAAACCTAGATAAACAATGTCTTTCCTTCCCCTTTACCAAGGCTAATTCATTACATGTGCGTGTCACTGTCGAGAATCATTACACTTACGACCTCAATTCAAGTATAAATTTGACTACTGATTTGTATTACCGTCATTCAATACAATTAAAAACTAGAAAGATGCTTAAACTCCTAAGTATTCTTTAAAAAAATAAAAATATATATATAAGAGAGGATTTTCCTTTTATTGTATAATTATTCTATACGTATAAGTGATTAAAATTAATATCAGTCAGTTTCAGTTTCAGTAAAACTACAAATAATACAAGTTATTATAATTTTTGCTTATACCTTGTATTCACTTCTTCTTGGTTTTGGCAGCATCCGATCCCTTACTCTCTGTGGCCTACACACCATATGTGGCGCCAGCATACACAACCCCTAAAGCTGCATCATATATAACACCTCTAGCAACAGCATATACAGCTCCTGTAGCTGCAGCATACAGAGCACCTATTGCTTACTCTGCCTACATATACGGATCACCATATACATAGTATCGTCGTTGATATTTAAATAGAATGATAACGATAATTTTGACACAACTATAGACAAATAATAGTCGCTACTGCTATAATTACATATTTTTGCTAGAAATTGCCTACGACTTTGTTTAATATTTTTGCAAATATAAATATGTATAGGATCATAGTTATAATTAAAACCCAAACTATAATTTTAGTCTCTCCCTGAAAATAAAACGAGTACAAAATATCATAATATAAACTATACACCACACACATATTTAAATTAGTTATTATAAGGAAAAATATCTCTTGATTTGCCTAATCTCACAAGAAATTACAAATAAGAGCGTAAAGGCCCATAATACATTATAGAAATATAAATATTTAAAATATTTGGTGTCGTTTTATATAGCCTGATGAAAATTGTGAAGGTTCTAGGAATAGAGATGCTATCCAATGATTAAAAATATACTACTCTATACTTCATGTTCCAACAATAAAACCGAGAAGAGAAAACTTGTATTTGAATAGAACAAGTTTTCTTCAGTCCAGTGACTGTCAAAAGTCAACATGCATAATAGTAAATTTGTACATAAGATAATAATTTCTTGATTTCTCTCAACCTTATACGTAGATTGAGATATATATTTTTAACTTCTTTATTAATAACCAATGTGGTTACAAAATAATACTTTTAAAGTATTTTTTTTACTTAAAGCGGTAATCAAATAAGTTATTAACAAAAGATACTGACAACAAATAGACAGCAGATAATTGACCAATAGCATTGATACTCACAGTCCAATGAAGTATTGAAGTAACGAAATGCTGCTTAAATAAAATATGGATAAATATTTTTGTCTCTTCATAAGCTTCAAGACATGTTTCAAACTTATAATTTGTTACATTTTGTATTATAATACAGAGTTATTAAATACAGAGTTATGTAAAAAGGGTTCCATATTTCTTTTAGATTATATATTCTTTTGTCTTATAACATAGAATAAGACGTGAAAAATCATTAGAAGCGTTGATCTGTAAATTTATAGACCTACTGGCGTTTGTTGCTTTTTTATTTATTTCGGATCTTATGTAAATAGATAACTTCATTATGATATCACACTGATATCATATGCGGGTCACAATTACAGGTTACATCGTAATGTTTAAATGTGTCTTTATATAATATCATGATAATGTTATTATATCATGAAATATACTTATCTAACTGTTACGTAGTGTTTTAATGAAGGGTTCTGTATAGCTGACATGAAACTAATATAGTATTAGCTACTCCCCGCATCGTGTGACGTAAAATATGTAGCTTAAGTTTAAATTTTTATCTCTAATGCTTCTATTAACATTTTGTGGGCGAAAGTCCATAAAACCCGCTCTTGGTAAATTTGAACATGCCAAAAATTTCAGCCCAAGCTATAATAGCTATTATTTGAAAAAGTTTTTTTTTTAATGAACGTCTCCATGTGGGTGAAGTTTCCAGAATCGATTTTACGGCGAATAGAATATTCTTACCAAATTTCAACTCTCTAGGTCTTAGTGTTCCAGAGGCATCGTGAAGAGTCACTGCAGAGGTAGAAAACTACAGAGCTGGAAACATAATATATAACATACACAGACCATTGAACTAGATGAATATCGTATTGAGGAAATGTCTTATAAATACAAAACAAATATTTGAGTGTAATGTTCTGTAAATAGGTTATAACAGAATTGAAATATCAGTTCATTGATTCAAACAATCTTTCAGAGCTCGAGTCACAATTGAGTTTTATCTTATTGGAAAATATCATTTTGCGCCGTTGATATGGTGTTTGATTAATTCCATTTGTCAATTTGGGAAAAGTAAAAAAAACAATTAATAATAAGCAACAAGATTCATTGAGTGCTTAATAAGTGTGCTGTGAAGTAAATTATTTCATACAAGTTAAGATAATTTCTTGCCGTTAAGGCGGAATTTTTAAAATATGTGCTATATGTAACCATAACCAAATATTTATCAAAAATGAAAACAATTTTTCTTTAATTTTTTATGTTACGTATATACAATTAAGTATTTAGCACGCACACTATTTATCATGAAACAGTCTGGTATCGTATCAAGATCAGGAAAACCATGAATGACCCGTATCCACAGTAAACAGGCGCATTGACCTCCGCCGTGCTGCAATAGTAAGTAAGCCGAGACACGCGCGCGCTGACCTCTGACGCAACGATCAAGCTTCGAATTACGGAGTGGATGGTTTAAACAATACTGAGATAATTAAAAATTTATTATTTTTTTTTTAAATGAGCTCAGATAATTGAGAAGAACAATAGCTAAGAAGCTGTTGTTCTTCTCAAGTGTTTACTGTTGTAACTAAGAAGTTACAACAGTAAAATGATTGAAGAGAGAAAAATTGTATAATATTTCTAATAAAATCAAGTAATAACAAAAGGTACAGATTTTGATATACATTATAATCACATCCAACAAATTACTACATGGCGCAAGTGTATAAAGTGTATAACTTCGAAGTATATAAGAAATTCCGACTACGATTTTACATAAAGGTACTTGTAATCGGTGTTTCCGCACTTTCACTGACAGATATTAAATAATAATTGTTTTAGCTATATTTTTAAGGTTTTTATAATGCACTCTAAGACTCTTAAATAAAATATATTTATATTATTTAACAATTAACAATAATAATTGCTAGACATTATACAATAAATATTATGGTAAATCCGTAATTGAAGCACAAAAAATATACAAATTATTTAAAATTTAAGAAGATTTTTATCTCATATCATATTAATCATATAATTATATACATAGTTTTCTAATTGTACTCAGGTCTGTTTACAGTCTTGTTTCTAGGTATTGGCTCCTTTCTGCTTAAACTGGTCTTTGTTTGTCTTGAATTCAGAGCAGGGTAGTTGCTCTGCGTTAGTTAGCAAATACTTTAAACCCCGTCAAGAATATATTTTTTCCTCTTGTGTATTTAAACTCAATACTTTGTTTATACAACATCATTCTCCTCTTTCACTTAGTAGAAGAACAAACCAAATAAACAAAATGTACAAACAGGTAAGAAGACAAAATAAAAAAATTAAAAAAAATACTTTTGATTGTAAGAAATTAATAACCAAAACTTGCTGAGTTGAAATTTATAATTTTTTTATACTAGGCAAAGCTTTAATTGTATTATTATATTGTAAACAGGTGATATTCGCTACTCTCCTTGCCGTCGTTGCTGCTAAGCCCGGCATTCACTCGGTAGCCTACAGTGCACCAATCGTAGCTGCACCTGCAGTTGCTGCAGCGTATACTGCGCCGATAGCCGCAGCATATAATGCCCCAATTGCCGCAGCATACACTGCCCCTGTTGCTGCAGCCCTCACTGCTCCATATGCTTCAGCATATACTGCTCCCGTTGCTGCAGCTTACACGGCACCTTTTGCATCAGCGTATACTGCCCCATTTGCTGCAGCCTATACAGCGCCCATTGCAGCAACCTACAACACAGCCGTAGCAGCAGCATATAGTGCACCTTTGACTGCACCTATTGTTTCTGCTGCATACAGAGCTCCAGTACTCCTTAAATGAATTATTTGATGTTTAATATAACCTTTATTGCCAAATAAATAAATTTTTATACAAAACGTGTATATTTTATTGTTATATTTTAATTTTCAATCAGCATCAGTGATCTCTATTAAATTAAAATTCCCGGTTTTGTCTTAATGATTACTAGTCTTTGACGGTAATCTTAATCTTAAGAAAATATGAAGAAAAAGAACATTGGAAGTGACTATTAAGTGATTTTTAATGCCATAAACATAAAAACGGCGCAATTAATTTCAAAACTCAATCGGGGCCTTAGCATGTAGACTATAATCTTATATATAAGCAATTTAGCACTCACTGACTCATCATGAAATCTCCGAAACAATCTGTCCAAATAACTAAAAATTTTACATAGTTACTGTTTTTGTGATGTGTTTTGCATTGTTCCAAGTTTTAAACCTGTAGGAGCTATACAGTTAACGCGGGATAAGAATCACTATAGCAACGGTTACCTTAACAACAGTTACGATGACAACGGATAATATGACAAGGGTTACCAACCATTTTAGCAACTTAAGTTCACATCCAAATTAATTAGTGTGCCCACCGAAGCGGGAGGGAATAATCTAGTACTTTTATATGTTCGAAAAGATTTAAAAGTAACTTCAATACGTAAATAATATTTATAAACATTTTAATCTTTCTTGCCATTTATTTTAAAACTTTGGGGGGAGGGGCATTCTTTGTGTGATTCACAGATAGTTGGGCCAAGTTTACCTTGTGTCCGATAACTAATTATTTGTTTATGAAATCCCCAACACAGGACACAAGGATTTGTTATTACATAATGCGTTAGATGAATTTTCCTTTTAAAGAATCATTACATATTCAATTAAATACACATACATAAATATACAATCAAATTACAAAAACTTGTTAATGTATATTCAATTATATGATTATCATGTTAGACTTCAGATCATTATACCTATATTTTTATCATGTATGCAATTTTTATTTATAGATTCTACACAAGCTTATAATAGAAACTAGAAAGTAAGCAGAATATGATAAAATTGTATTATTAATGTATATTTAGAATCAATAATGTAATCACAATACTAATGGCATATGGCAGCACCTAACAATAGAACAATATGTGACACACACACAGATGACATCACTTGTTAGTAACATGCAGGGAACTATGAGGAGGAGGCAGGTGTGTGACGTCATATCCCGCCCCTTAGTGGAGTAGTGACAGCGCTGAAAGCCATGGAAGGTTGGTTTAGTCTAAATATAAACTGAAATTTATTCATGAGTGATAAGTTATGCAGTGACTGTATTTTGAGCGGAACAATGACTTCAAATGAGCATGGTAACATTGGTTTAGGTAAAATATCTGACACGGCTACCGTTATTATGTATAATATCATAGATTTTTAATTATTGTCTTTATAAATAAAATTTTTCACCAAATGCATATGAAAGTATATATATATACTTACAAAAAAAAATTAAAAAGGTGGTCTGTTTGTTTGTTCTGGTTAACCTCAGAAACAGATTAGATTCGATTAGATTTTAAAATAGCAGATACTCACATGATAACAGATGTTATAAACAGTAACTTAGGTTACTTTTATTTTATAAAGTAGTGGGCACAGCTAGTAAAAATATATAAAGAAGATAAAAAAATTCAGGTTTATAACAACGTGGTTCTGTTTTGATAAAATTTGAATTAAAGCTGATATCTAAAAGGAGACTGGGCTACGTTTGACCAATTATAAGCGATATAGAAACTTAATTTTTAATTATTAGTCAACCTACACCGTGCCTAAAGTTGGTTGACTGTATTTAGAATATGGAAACATATAAATGAATAAACAAATAAATAGTGTTCGAAAACATATTTGCAAGAACTATTACAATTATTTGAATATCTTCTTGACAGTTGAGACATAAAACTAACTTTTAAAAGAATACTATTAAAGATTTGACAACTTAATACTTGTAATAATTTCAAGCCATGTATTCCAAGGCAGTCATTATATAATTTGCATGTAGATATTATAATGGCTGCTGACTGACCACGTCACTGCATTTTATGGTGTTTATGATAATGGGAATATATCTCAAGTTTTTTTTATTTTTGTTTTTTTTTATTCCATATACAAAGGTCACCGGCAGCAAGATTTGCAATAATTTTCCCTAAAATGTTGAAAAGCGAATATTGGTTCAGCAAACATTATTGTCAAATTTTTATTTATAATTTGCTGCGTTTCTTAGGTATAAAAAAAATATCGATTTTATTCTAATTCCAAAACAAAAAGGTCCATTCAAAAAGCGTTTTAAAATATAAGCGGATAGTATTACCTTAAAAGTGACGTATAAAAAAAATAGTTCAATTAATTAAAAAGTGCTAAAGCAACCCATAGTTTGAATGATTTAAGATAAATAACAACTATCGTACATATTTAGAGTACATGTAGAAATTTTTGAAAATATGTTCCTCCTTTAAACAATATGTGGTCTGGCCCCTACTCTGGTTATTTTAGAAGGATGGTAAAATAATATATTTTACCTACAAGGATGGATAAATATTTTCTATAGACCCGTTTCCCCCTATTTTTTAAAATTAATTGAATTCCCGATTCTGTATCTTATGAAAATTGTCATAAGGTATAATACTTATTATAAAATGGAGTAGAAAAACTTTAAGAATCGTCAAATCTTATCCATATGGATAAAACACATTTTATTGTTGTAAAGTTTATTATTGTTATACATTTTAATAGATTTCATATTAAAACACTAAAATATTAAATTTTTTGTTTTATATTACAACTTTCTTAATATTTATTTAGATTTATATTTGTAATAAGTATTTTAATTCAAATAAACGTCACCAGATATTTAAAAAACTTAAAAAAAAACACAAATAAATATTTAAATTTTAATATATATATACCTATATATAGTTATAATTTCGATTATATCTTATATTGTTACCGTCATTCAAGTTCAAGGTCACCTCTATCAAGGCTCCCATTGGTCCCCTAGTAAGGAATGTCGAAGTGTAAATACAATGTTATACATTTCGTAAAATAACTAGATACATTTTAATATAACATTTTTTTTTCAGTTTATGAATCATCTAAGACATGGGACGTTAAACGTTTGAAATTTTTTATTACCAAAATAATTCTGAGCCCTTCAATGCGATCGACCGCCATTTTTGTATTGTACTAATTATATTCTTAATGATAGTTTTTCAATAAAAATATTATATGAAAGCAGAAATAATAAAGATTACCGAAACGGAGAGATAAATAAATCCACATCTTTAGTACTTTTTAACTTAATAATAAGTCTGTTATAAGGTTCGAGTCGGTTACATTTGTGAAATAATCACAATTATTCATTTATTAAAATATACTACGACATACATATTATTATAATGCAATAACCACACTTGCGCCAAATGTTCTACACCGCGCTAGATCCTTTATATATACAGGGTGTATTATAAAACAAATTATATATTACATATTAAATAAATATAAAATGGAAAAAAACACGTGCAGGTAGCCACCGTGTTGATTAGCAACTGAACAGATTCTTAGAGGTCGTAAGTTTGAGTCCTGCCTATGTGAATGTCTTTTTGTTTCATATTTAATTAAAATTTAAATGTTCGAAGTATAATGATAATGCAGTTTTAATAGTAATGTAATAGCTGTTAATTGACTTCAACTTAGTTTTAGTTATAAAAAGTTTTTTTTTTTGTATTAAAATATATATAGATTATTATAACAGTTCTTTTTTATGTATTCTAAAAACCAACAAAACGTAGGTTACTATTTTAAAAACATCCTGTATGTGTGTGTAATGTAAGTTTATGCTAGTCGCGTCCTAGAGTCGCGATTGTCCTTGACGAGGTGCGCAGACGGCTGTGCGATGCCAACTCGGGGGTCATCGCAGTCCCTTATATATTAGTCAGGACTCATCAGAACAGTCAGTGTTCAACGCGCAAACAAAACAATCAATTAAAATGTTTAAATTGGTAAGTAATTGGTGTAATTTTTAATTATTAAAATGTTTTTAGTTTTGACAGATAAAATGACATAATCGTGATCGTTTAATATATTAAATTAATTGAATAAGATAAATTAAAAATATAATTCGATAGATATTTGATATGTTGTTTTAAAATGATTAAAATTAAATCGAAATAAATATACATATAACAGTATTTTGACTATTTATGTTTATATTTTCAGTTGATGTTCGTCGCCATCTTGGCTTTCGCCACAGCGAAACCGTTGGTGTATACGGCTCCATTTGCTGCAGCCTACACTTCTCCTCTTGCTGCAGCCTACACTGCTCCTGTTGCTGCAGCGTACACTGCGCCCATCGCGTACTCTGCATACAGCGCGTACTCTCCCGCTTACTCTGCCTATTCTTACGCTTCACCCTACTCGTACTACTTTTAAACTCTGAATTTTAAAATTGTTTTGGAAGCTTTAAACTAATGGATTTTCGATTTATTACCATCAATAAAAGTTATATTTCATATTTTATCTTTTTTGTTTAATCTGTAAGTTATTTTGCAGTTTTCAATAATCGTTTAAATATATTTTTATAAAAGCCAAATCGATAGCAAAATTGTGATATTAAAATTATTGAATGACATATTGAGTTTTAATTACAACTATCTAATAACACATCGAATGAATTATTAGATGTGATGGATGACAAAGATCTGGGTGTTATTTGTGTATCTCAGACCAAGCGAAAAGGCAATGATATGACCGATTTTCCTGGCAACCGGGTCGCTTTCTGGGCTGTGTTTGTGTCTGAAGTGGTTACAATAGCGTGCTAGGTAAGTACGGTGATAAGAGAGTAAATGAGGCTGAAAAGCTTATTTTGGAATTATGCAAGGTGAAAAATTTGCTTGTTGTTTTTAGGGTTGCTGATCTGGGAACGGACCATTATCTAGGTTTTGCCAGAATAAGAGAACTATTTGCAGGTTGGCGCAGCCGCACAATGTGTCCAAGCTTGGAGTCGAAGAAGAAGCTTGAAAGCTGTGATTCTGGAAATAAAAGTGCTGACGTATCCTGGCAAAACCTTAGGAATGGTATGGTGAAAGTAGCGAGAGAGGTTTGTGGTAAAAGGAAAAGAGGTTTTAATAAAAAGCGTGACGAATAGTGGGATAATGAAGTGAAAGACGCCGTGGAGTTAAAGAAGAAAGCATGGCTGGATTATAAAGCCTCGGGTAAGGATAAAAGTATGAGAAAAATAAGAAAAAGAGAGTACAAGCTGCAAAAGCACAAAACAAATGCATTTATAAAGATGAAACGTGAAAATTCTGAGAGAGTAAGGGATGAAAGGTTGACAAACAACTTCCGGGAAAACACGAAGCTTTTCTGTCGAGAAGTTATGTCTGGTTTTTGTGCAATTTATGCTGGAAATCAGGGGAGTTCCCAGACGATTGGTGAGCTGCAGTCATCGTACCTTTATATAAAGGCAAAGGTTCACAGATAGACTGTGCAAGCTATAGGGCTATTAGTTTGATGAGCTTGGGCGGTAAAGTTTATGCTAAAGTATTAGCGTGAAGAATGCAAGAGAGATCTGAAAGGCTGTTGTGGGAGGCCCAAGAAAGTTTTAGACCTGAAAGAGGGTGTATAGATTAGATCTTTTCTCTCCGGATGGTCAAGGAAAAGTTTTTGGCCCTAAACCAAATGGTTTTCTGCGCTTTTTTGGATTTGGAAAAGGAGTTGACAGAGTTGTGCGAAAGAAATTATAGGAGATACTGATGTGAGCGGACCCTTGCTACAGGCTGTAAAATCTCTTTACAGAGATCACTCAGCCTGTATACAAGTAGGAGCTGACATGTCACCCTGGTTTGACATCCAATCGGGTGTTAAGCAAGGTTACGCTATGTCAGCTTGGTTGTTCAATTTGTATTTGGATAGTTGTTTCCAAGGCGTGAAAGACAGTGACATGGGAGTGAAAGTAGGTGACCTTAAGGTCAATTGCTTGCTATATGCATATGATGCAGTGCTCATTGCATCATCAGAATGGGATTTGCAGGCATTGGTCACCACTCTAAAAGATGGGTATGAAAATAATGGTCTAAACCTGAATGCAGATAAGACAAAGGTTCTGATATTTGAAAGAAATGAAGAAAGAACAGAATGTAAGATCAACGTGAATGGTAAGATAATAGAACAAGTGAATGTAGAAGATGGAAGATACGAAATGGATGTAGAAAGGCGTATTGCTACCGGTAACAGAGTCAACGTTGCTTTGGCTGCATTGTTGAGACGGCGAAACGTCAGCATCGCTGCACGATTGACTGTACACAATGCAGTATTGCTATACGGCAGCCAAACGTGGGTAAAACCGAAGAAGAATGTAAGAAAGATGAATGCTGTGGAGATGCGATCTCTTCGCAGAATCCGCAATGAAGAGATTCACAGAATGGCAGGTACTAGCGAAGATGTTACGGTGAGAATGAAGAGGAACGTGCTCAGGTGGTTTTTGCACGTCGAACGAATGAGTGATGAAAGAATGGTAAAAAAGATTTATATAGGAAAAGTGAGCGGTAAAAGAGACAGGGGAAGGCCTCGAGTGACCTTTGAAAACACAGTATCTATGATACTGGAGGAAGGTCACGTAAAAAGCATGAGGACCCCCCGGAGGACATGTATGAAGAGGTTGATGTCTGTGGCCGAGGCGAAAGCAGTATACAGGGACCGTAGCATTTAGCGCTCTGTCGTCTCTGGCTACCCCGCAAAGGATATAGCGTGAAGCTAAGTAAGTAAGTAATTAGAACTGTCCAATTATATATAAATCAAATTTATGGCATTATTCAATAATTCCGTTATAGTCAATTCTGTACAATGATATATGAAATAAGTTACTTAACACTAAAGCTAATCTTAACAATTATTTCTACTAAATTAGGTTTTTTTTTATGTGTTAGAATGCTTTCTAAACATAATTATGTTGCAAATCAAAAAAAAATCATTTTTAAAGCAACTTTAATTGTAGACTTAAAATATAATTTAATTAATACCTATTCAAATATACATTTATGTTATGTTAATATAAATTTTCGGTTGCATTTTATTCTATTCGCTCGAGGAAATCCTATCTTATATACAACTTATATATCCGAAATTCTGTCTTAATTAGATCTAGATTAATATATATCATAAATAATAATGCTAATGTTGTTAATTGTTTATTCGAATACAAATATAATTAAAGTTTCTTCATTAATAACTCAGCAATTATTCGAAAGCCTTGGACCTGGAAAGCAAAATATTTGCTTAACGTTTTCACAAGAAAAACCCGGCCAAGTGCGAGTCGGACTTGCCCACCGATGTTATTAGTACAAATTTGTAGTAATACAAATTTGTAGGTTACAAACAATTCTGGAATGGAGTGTCGAGTAATTGTTGAAATTCAGCTTCCAAAACCTATATCTAGTTAAGGGTACCTATGTGTTATAGGGATTGTCTCTTATATTTCGCGTTCTCAAAGAAGTTCGTTTGTTCGTTAGAAATTAAAGGTCTTGACAGACAAACAGACGGCTGTATGAACGGAAAGACAGACGAGTCAAAGTGATCCTGTAAGGGCAACTTTTTTTTTCTTAGAAATACAGAACCCGAATTTGTGTCAATTTTGTGTCTAAAAAGTAACCCTCTTTAAAGTATGAAGTTTGTATGAAAATCGATAATTTGTAATGAAATAATATGAGATATATTTTTTTACTTTCTTGATTTAAAAAAATAGATATTACAACGTTTAAAATCTAATTATTTTGTACTAACTATTACATCTAAAGTATCTATTAATACTTTTTTTCTAAAACAAACCCTTAGAGAGTGTATCAACCTATGAAAGATTATTGTTTTGAAGACCGAAGACAAAAGCTAGTAAAATATGATTATAAATATTTCTATTTATTGAAATGTAAAAGCTTGAACAAGAATTAAATCTCGTCGTCCTCTAACAACAATTAGATATAGTATGTTAATATGCTCCAGTTTTAAACGGTTTTACTGCAATTGTGTATAGATTTATTAGAAAATTATTGTAATTATATTATAATACACATTTAATTACAGACTTGTTTGAATCGTAAGAGATAAAATAAAATATGGTGTACGCTTTGACACTTTTAAACAGTAAATATAATATACACCTTTTTACACAATTTGTTTTAAACCATACAATATTAAATTAAAATAAGGTTAAAATAATATTTATAATACTTAGAAGAAAGATTTGAAGTCTTAAAAAACGAAATTATAATTTAAAATTCGTTCAAAAATTATGTGAAATTGTGAACAAATTGATTTTCATATTATTTTCGTTATGTAATTCTATAGTGTTAGTGTTTGAAGACTAAAAATTAAAAGTGAAACAAATGAAAACTTCCCTATAACATTGAAAGTGCACTAAATGTGCGCAAGAGCATTTTGAATTATAATTTTGATGTGTTAGTTTTCTTATCACTTATTCTCAGAAATTATCTCAACATTGAAGAATTTTGCTCCTTGTATAACAAGGATGTGAATCGAGCAAGGTCATAAAAAAAACGTTACAGACACTCCAACTTATTTCGTTTATTATACATTCTTTTGTTTTAAAATATTCCATTCAAACGAGCCTTGACTTTAGATTTCTAAGCGCTGATTCTGTCACACATTTACAAAACTATTGGTCACTTTGTTTTCATTTCGTGTATTTTAGATAAATAGCCGACATATTTTTGTAATTTTCAGTCATCCATCAGCAATAGCTAACAACTGGTTACCTCCAAACATCAACATGAAATCAATCCTGGTAAGTGTTTGTAATATTATGACATAAATTATTTTAAACAAAAGTTACAAAAAACAAATATATTACTGTATACAATATCTTATTACCTCGTAATAGTATTTAGACATTTCTCTGTATGTAGTGTTATTTTTTATCCATTATTTACCCATAATTTGTTGTTATAGATTACCCTTGCAGCGATGGTAGCAACCGTATTATCGGAACCAGCTGTTTTATTGAATGGAGGGTTGTTTCCTTCTTATCCATCATACCCATCATACGCCTCTGCTGCTCTGATAGCACCTGGATCCCCTCAAGTTGTTGCACCAGTAGCTCCAGTTGCCCCAGTTGCCCAAGTTGCCCCAGTATCTCCTCTAGCATCCACGTTGGCAGACTACAGCTATGCTTACGGTTCCTCTCTGACATACCAAGATAGGTACCTCCAAGCACCAGCCGTGGTCAACTCTGCTTATACCCTCCCCTATAACCTCCCCTACGCATATGCCGCTGACTACTATTACCGCAAATGAGGAACGGTTATTCCATTATAAATGCTGTGTTGATTTTGGTTAATATGTTTAAGAATAAATAAATTTGTCGCATGTTGTTCATTTACATTTTTGTATTATTTCTAAATCAGACGATACATCGTTAGCGATCAAATTGTTTTCGGAATATTTAATGAGAATTTTAAAACAATAATAATTAAATCTCCCTGGTCTTTATAATATGCAATTGTGTCTTACAATTTTTTCATTGAGATTATCCAGTTATTTATTTATTACGTTATCTTTCTTTTAGAGTATTTCACTTTAACCATATCTATACCAACATATAATAATAATATTGTACATTTAATATAAAAAACCGGTTCCATTTTAAGGATATGACACAGAATTCAAAACAATAGTTGTAAAATTGCTATCTGTTTTTATCGCATTACACAAAAACTACTGCACGGATTTTGATGAAATTATGTGCTTATAGCTTATTATCTGATTCAAACTGTTCTGTTGGTTTTAAAACAATACTTTTATTATTAATATTTTTTTTTATTTCAAGTTATTAAAATAATTCATTATATTCCTTGAGTTAAATTTAGAGCAGAACAAATGATTTGCTATTGCTATTGTAATATACAATATATTATATGAGTAATTCAAACTATTTTACGTTTATTAATTTATTAATTATTGTTATTTTTATATCTTTTTATACCACAATACAAATCTAATCAATATATAGACAATATTTTAATCAATAAAATAGCCTTACAGAAGTCATTATGTAACTTTATAAAAGCGATCTTACAGGTAGTTTTAGGGATAGGAAAACTGTCTGGTACAGATTGGTGGTGTGATAATAAAAATATAATGCACACATATACATACATACGTCACATACATATATATATGTTTAATATCATACACAAGAATATACAGTAATAAATACAAGACTATATAACAGTTATATGCATATAAATAAAATTGAAGTTTCTGGTTGTAATTACAAATTAAAAGCTTTTCACTAAATGCAAATGAAGATATATACGGCACTTATATAAAAAAAATGAAAAAAATCTCTGATTTAAGATTAGATTTAAAAATTTAGATGGATAGATAGATAGATAATATTCTTAAACGGACTTTTAAATAATTCCAAGGACGTTGACTGTCAACTGTCAAACATTCCATAGTTTGCATAAATTGTGTAGTAGCAATAATACAAATTGTAATTATATTAACAGGCATTCTTATAATACTAGATTGTGAGGTTCATCGTATAGACCTAAGTCAATAATTCATTGAAGCAATAAAAGTATTTTTGAATGAAATAATACATTTTGATCTCCACATCGATGGACGCCACTTGAGTTTATGACCAAATAGACATGTGGTCAAATATGAGTAGATCATCATCATCATTTACACCTTTTTTATAAGGTTTTGAAGTCCTAAGTTTGTTTTATTTGTCCTCAATTTAAACAATATTCCTTGATTCGGTTTTTTCTAACATAGAAAGTAAAATAAGTAAATGTTTTTCTGATAGGAATTGAAGAAAAAATTGTTTAATAATTTCTTTCATTGAAACTGATATTATCTGATGATTTATAGTAAGGATATTACATCTTGGGTGGTAAGTTTCGTCAATTAACCCTTAATATCCTAGGGCTGCCAATAGCCGTAACTTGGAATTAAAAATAAAGACTAAATTACAAACAGCTGGTCAAATATATGATAGTAATGGATGGACAAATTGGTTGATGGATTGAAAAGTTTAAACACAATACTGACGAAATTGCTTGCTTCGATTATATTGACTTCAAATAGTATAATAAATGCCATTTAATATGAGTATTATAACACATAAAAGAGACGTATTACTTGATATATTCATGGTATGTAAGGAATGCATGGAAAATATTATAATAAGAATATTGTCTGAAAGTGACCTATGCCAAATTTTTCTAATTTATTTAATATATTCGAAACAACAATACGGACTATAACAATGACTATTACAATGGCCATTCTTCTATGAATTGTTGTTGTGTCATTAGTATATATATATAGAAATATAGCTGTTGCCAGCGATTTTGTCTGCTGATTTATAAACAATTTTATATAAATTTAAATTTTATTACCACTGTCATATATTGGAAATTTATAGAACTTATAAGTCAATAAAACTCTTTATGTATTAAAAATCTCCAATTCGCAATAAAAAAATAAGATTATTAATTAAGATAAAATTTGACCTTTATTTTAAGTAAGACCAAACAAACGATTTAATACAATTTTGTAGACGTTTTCAAAGATTCGCGCAAACGGACAACGTGACACTGGATTTTATATGTATATATATCTTCTATATATATAAGCGATTTACCACTCACTAACTCGTCACGAATTGTCTGAAACTATCTGACCGATTAACTTAAAATTTTATATAGTTACTTCTTTTGTGACGTAGACGTCCACTAATAATGGATTTTAAGGAATTCCTATCCCAACGGATTTTAACTTTTTGCATTTCGCCAAGTTTTAAACCTGTAGGAGTTATACACTTAACGCGGGGGTAAGAGTTGTTATAGCAACGGATACTATAGCAACGGTTACGATGACAACGGATATGACAAAAATTACCGTAGCAGCCTAAGTTCACATCCAAATTAATAGTGTGCCCAGTGAAAGGGGGAGGGAATAAGCTAGTATATATATATATATATATATATATATATATATATATATATATATACAAATTTGTTTTAAGAATCTTTTGCGGACAGAATGTCAGATAGTATTGCTTAAGTTTATAATGAAGGAAGTGAAATTAAATTGTAAAATTTCCTAAATAAATTCATTCTTGATGTCCACATTGTGATTGTCAAATGGAGATTTTAAGAGAAGTGACAAATATATTATGTAACTATTACTAATACTACTATATAGATTCTTCCTCATATCAGAGTATTACAACCTAAAGGGTTATAATTAAGTAATATTATAATAAAACTATTTTTAGAATCAGTTTATTTTTAGATTTAAATATAAGAGGGGTGCCAAAAATGATTTGAGTAAAGAAAATTTTCCATTGTGCGTATAAACTTTTCCATAGACGATGAAAAACAAGAAAATGTAACTCCAGCAATTCTGATTTCATAACTTACTAGTTTTTGCCAGCGACTGTATTCACACCGTACTATTAAATAACAGATTTACATATACAACCATAATAATAATACACCCACACACACACACACACACACACTTACATGGGATATAAGAAATAAATATAATTACATAGAAACGAGAAACACGTTTATAGCAATAGTTATTATTAAATATTATTAAGAAAATTATATTTTTATGATTAACATAACTTTTAGTAATACTATATTAAGATTATCATTTTCAAAATCGCCGGGAGCTGTGTGGACCATTAGACATCTTGGGGTGTTCTCCAGAATAGAAAAAAATAAACACAAAACTCACAAATATTGTAAACTATTTCACTTTTAAGAACACTATCCAATTGTTTATTATAACTCGATCAATTCAGATTGTAATAGAACTTAATAGCTTCAATACACTTAAATTAAGCTTGTATTGTATTAGTATGTTGACAGTAATAAAAGGTTTAGTAGTTTATAGTTATATATAATGGATAAGACCTTTGTTAACCTTTCATTGTTAAAGGGTCAGGAACCGCGTATTAAGACCACAATAAGTGAAAATTCTATAATAATTTATCTTTTATTATTAACATCTAAATAATGTATATAAAATACCGCTGTTTCAAATTCTTCAACAGATACATAGGAATAGAATAAAATATTGCCGTCTCTTTCTTTCTATATAAAAGTCATTCCTCTTTTAATACAATAAAAGAAAATGCTGTTATATTTACAATTTTTTTTTTTAAATATTACTAGCATTTTTTAATACTAATTACATCATATATACATTACATCGACATTTAATTCAGTCTGAGCCAGTGAGACAGTTGACAATGCATGTAGATATGTATATAATACTTACATAATGTGTCCTCCTCTAACATAATAGTAACTCATAAGCTAAACTAAAATATATATATTCAAGAGTGCTTATTAATTATTATCGATAAAAATCGAACATTTTGTTACAATTTTCTACATCAATGCAATTAAGTGCTTGCGGAAAGATGAATTAAATCTCTTGTGTAGTCGCCCTTAGAGCAAAAATTACAGGAATTAAACTATATTTAGCTAGAATTTGTAAGGAATTTGTAATAATAATTTTATTTATTTTTTGTTGTCATAAATACTTTTTAACAAATAATGATGTTATCAAAGGTATTAAGAAAAATTTACAATGTAGGTAACATAATGAATAGAACTTATAACAATGGTGTTTGTTAGTCACAGTCTAAAGAAATAATAAACGCTTTTCTATATATACATATATATATATATATATATAATCATATTATAGTACTTCTATTTTTTATTTACTTACGAGATATTGTTTGTTGCTATATATTAAATGTTTTTCTGTCCTTGTTGCAAGGAGGCTATGCAAGGTCATATCAAAAATAGTCTCAGACGTTCCTACGTATTTCTTTTAAATTATGCATTCCTTTGTTCTATATTCTATTCAAATGAGTCTCGTCAAAAGATTTAAAAATACCATTTCATACATATTATTATTTTGGTAAATTTAAGTAAATGGGCCAGGTTATTTTATTAACTTTCCTTGATTTTCAGTTATCAGTTCAGCAAAATGGTGTTTCAAAACACAAATACGAAACTCCAGTTAGTACGACCTAGTTAACTTAAAGTGTGTTAACAGTAATTACAAATATATATTGAGATGTTTTAACACAGTTAAAATGATATCTCTGCAAAAATATTACCTAAATAATAGAAATTATTTTAATCAATCAGTCCGTTTACGTAGTTCTGTCTAATCTAAAAGGTAAAGGTAATATTAAAGGTAATATTATATTATATAAAGGTAATATTGTCTTTCTCTTTAAAAAGAATTTTAGTACTGGTAAATAAATATCAAAACGATGAAGGAGGTTTATTAGATTTAAATAATATTTATTTAACAAATATTCCAATAAATTCTTTTTTTTTTACTGATTTGGTTCCTTTAAATAAATAGTAAATATATACTTAAATTCTGCAAATTTCAACTTAGACAATGATAATTAGAAATCACAACTCATATTATTCCTAGACATAAGAATAAAATCTTGCAATTGAATTAATTAATAACGTGATAACTTTAATTCATAATGAGTATTATTTTTAAAATATAATTATTCATAGAAAGTATGAAACCATTTAATAAAGTTTATGTAGGAATACGATGAAGACAATAACCTTCACTTAGTGCCCTATTTGAAGGGCAGACAGTTAAGAATATAACGAGGAGTATTTTCAATACTTAGTGTGATAATATCTATACTTAGATGCTATAGATCTAAAGTAAAGTTATATAACGTATCGGAAATGACAGCAGTGATGACAATGGTCATGATGATGACAATGACTCAAGCAGTAATGACAATGACTCAATATCATCACCATCATACACCTGCCCTTATTTCAATTATTTTTGTAGACGTAATATATCAATTCTTGTGATCTCTTCTATCATACTTCATATCAGTGGAATTATGAGTATAACATTTCACACGAATTTATTAAATGATTTTAAAATATTAATATAGTTAAAATTAATAAATAAAAAATATTGTTGTCTTGTTATCACGAAAAAGTATTATCTTTGTGAATAAAAAATGTGTCACCATGTTTGTTTGCGATAATCTCCGAAAACACTGAACCTATATCAATGAAATTTTGTAGATAATAGACCAACTGAAAGGATAGGACAGTTTTTATCTCGATTAATAATATTAAATATAAGATTTTTTATACATACATTACTTAATTCATTTCTAAGTTTTATATTTAATAACTGGCGATATTAATAAACAGTCTATGAAGTAGCAGATGAAGTCGCAAGTAACAGCTATTTTATATATTTCTCAATAACCAAATTTCAAGATCTATAACGTTATGATGAAAATCCTCGGTATTACGAGTCAAATATTTGACTGAAGTGTTCTATGTAGATTATTAAGGTATTGTAATATGAATCCTTTGAATCAGTAAACTTGTCATTTACACAAGGATTGAACTCATTTACAAAATAAATTTAGACAAAATCAATAGCATTTATTGGAAATTTAATGTACTTCTTGAACAATATTTTTTTATTATCAAAGCGGGCGTCAGCTAGCTCTGAGTGACGTTGGATTCAACCGTCGTATGTGCAAAAATGTTTTTTTTTATTTAAAAAAGTATTAAATAATATTTTCTTTCCAAGTCTAGAATATCATACCTATCTACTTTAAAATTAAATAAAAATATATATCTTTATTAATTAAAATAAAAGTCAATAGATATGTAAAAACTTAAAAATTTCGTTGACATTTAAGTTAATTCAACAAAATATCTATATGTCTATTCTATGTTATCAACATTGCACTATTTTACATATTTCTACATGACTTCTTATCATGAGACAGTCTGGTATCGTATCAAGATCAGGAAAGCCATGAATGACCCGTATCCACAGTAAACAGGCGCATTGACCTCCACCGTGCTGCAATAGTAAGTAAGCCGAGACACGCGCGCGCTGACCTCTGACGCAACGATCAAGCTTCGAATTACGGAGTGGATGGCTTAAGCCTTACTGAGACAATTTTAAATATTAATTATGTATTAACTAGCTTTTCCCTCGCTTTCGATTGTTAAAATTACCAACAGTTCCAGAACTGTGGTGGGCTTATATTTCGTATAATACTTTAATGATCTTTTAACTGATTAAGTATTTTAAAATACGTAAAACACACAATTTTTTACATTCATAATACTAATAGCAAGGAGGGCCATAATTTTTATTATTATATAAGTATTATTATTACAGGTAATAAATGTTGTATTAATAACATATATCAAATAAGTATAGGTAATAAGTTCAAAGTGTAATCTGATGATTTTATTGTAATATAAATATTCTGGAGAGGTTAAATTTCACTTAATAGTTAATAGTAAAAAATGTAAACGATATTGACTTCCTTCTGCTTAAACTACTCTAGATGTTAGTGTTGAATTCAAAGCAGGGTAGTTGCTCTGCGTCAGTTAGCCAACACCCTAAATCACGCCCAGAATAACTTTTTCATTTTGTGTATTTAAACCCATTACATTTATTATTCAACATCATTCAACTCTTTCACCTAGTCGAAGAATAAACCAAATAACAAAATGTTCAAACAGGTAAAATATCAAGTTTTTAAAACATTTTTTTATGTTATTATATATTTCACCAAAAGTTTAGGATAATATATACAGAAAATTGAGTTTAAATAACGATTTCTATTATTATTTCTGCACAGGTCTTATTCGCAACCCTGCTAGCAATTGCTGCTGCTAAGCCTGGTATCCACTCGGTAGGCTACAGTGCCCCAATAGTTGCCGCACCTGCATTGGCTGCAGCGTACACTGCCCCTGTTTCCGCAGCATACACCGCTCCCGTTGCCGCAGCCTACACCGCTCCAGTTGCCGCAGCCTACACTGCTCCCGTAGCCGCAGCCTACACTGCTCCCGTTGCCACAGCCTACAGTGCTCCCGTTGCCGCAGCCTATACTGCCCCCCTTGCCGCAGCATACACAGCTCCCGTTGCTGCAGCTTATACTGCCCCTCTTGCTGCTTATACCGCACCTGTTGCAGCAGCCTACAATCCTGCAGTAGCTGCAGCATATAATGCTCCCTTGGCTTATTCCTCACCTATTGTTTCAGCTGCATACAGAGCCCCTGTATTCGTAAAGTGAATTATGTGCTGTTAAATGTGATATAAATAGTCAAGTCAATAAATTGTTATTCTGAATAAATATGTATTTTTACTATTTCTTTGTTAGGTAACAATAAAAAAAAATTGTGCTGTCTTGGCACCCCCCTCAAGACCGAAGTTTCTTACATTTTCTTTATGTAAGTCCACGTAAATAGCAATTAAATCTGTATAATTAAATTTTTTTTCAAGTCAAAAGAAATGATTAACATCAGGAAGTTTCATTCAATATTTATATTTAAATACAAAATAATAAATTATAATTTATATGAACACAAATATTAAATGAAAAGAAATTCTTAAATCGCATCCTTATGTTGTTATAGAAATTTTGAACGATATTCACGTATGATAACATAAAAGACATAAACAAATGCGTTTTTACAAAATTTCCACGTTTCTCTACAACCCTTTATTGACGTTATATGAGAAAACGAAAGAGATACAGAGAGTGAGAGAAAGAGAGACACACTTACGCACACACACACGGGATACGATATTTCGTTACAAGACGATTTCTACTAAATCTCACTACCCGTAACATATTTTAATAAATTCCAAGTTACCATCAGTCTGTCATTATCACAATTATTTTTGATCCGGCTCTTTTCCATTACCTATAGAAGAAGTCACGTGCTATATAAAAAATACAAGTTGTCATTATGCTATTCCATAAACGTAAACAATTATTTATAGTATAATCAAAAATACAATATTAGATAACTACTGTGGTTATTTCTCGAGTAGGTACTAGGTACTATTATAAAAGCTGTAACTGAAACTAAAAAAGAATATCTTGTTCTATCCTAAATATAATATGTTGCAAAATTTATTATGTTTGAGATATCTCAGTAATTCATATTAGGAAGAAAATTTTAGTACTTATATGCAAAACCACATAAGTAGTAAAGAAGGAAATCACCAAAATATATACGGTAAATAATTTATGGTAGTAAGAGACAGAAACATTATAATATATTCGAATCGCAATCTAGCTAAGGTTTTTTTACATAAAAGCAATATATGCCTAACTCGACTACAAACTTATGAGTATATTATACTTCTGCTAGTATAAGAATATTCGATTTAATAGTTATTCGAGTACTTCCAGTCAGTCTCACTCACTCACTCAGTCATGTTTCCTTTCTTTTATGTAACGATATTAAGTAAACAGTGCCTTTTAATTCATCCCACGGATCAAAATATTTTTAAAATGACCAGTTTTATCAGAATAATAATAATAATGCCTTCAATTAGGAAAGTTCACGATAGTTTTTAAATCCTTGATCTCATTCTCATTGAAAATAACGTATAACTCCTAGGCCTCACTCACAATTCTCCGTTTTGCTCTGTTGCTTGCTGTTCTTGTCTTGATTCTACAATATGTTTTTAACCTCTTTTTTTCTTATCCCTTGTTCTCTGCTTTTTCTATTTCTTGAGTACCAAAACATAGTGCTCCGAATTTATTTTGTATATTTTTTTAATGTTATCAGCCTAGAGTTATAGTAGTGTTATTAGCCTATTTTCAGTCCAATACATTTTATATTTTAAGCTTTGAATAGATATCCTCAATTTTCGGTACAGTTCTTATATTTTGATTCTTTAAGATGTTCTTATATATATTCTAAGCGAACTTATGCTTAGTATGATAACAGAAATTTGTTATTTCATGTTATGAATATATCATAAGAATATGGAACTGCTGTGAAGTGGAAAATTGCAATCTGTTTTACTAGTAGTCACAAAGTCTCAGAAATTCGAGCATAAATCAAGGATTCAATTTTAATAAATATTCAAACATATTATATTCAAAAATTTATTTGTTTTTATGTTTTTTTTGTTTGGAAAAAGATACATCTCTATAATCATTGTATTTTTTTTATTTTATTCTATTATGTAACAATCTACTCTGCATCAAATTATTTGACATTGACAGTATTAACTTAAACTTTAAATTGATGGTGTGTGAATCACATAGTAGTATGTGTAAGTATTATCTATTCATTTAATGTTTTTAGTACATTATTTATAAAAATACGAACTTTCTACAGTTTTGCTCCATATAAATTTCAGTTGTGCCAAATTTAATACTCCTCAATTCGCGTAACTTTCATTCTTACAAAGATTTTTTTTTATGTATTAATGTAATGATTTAACAAGCTATCAATATTTACAAATGTTAATTATTTTATATCATTTATCACTATGTTACCTTATATATTTTTAATGACCACTTTATTAAGTGATCAATATTCTAAACTATAATTAATGCAATAAAAGGCTGAAATTAATATTAATCTTAGTTTTCTCAGATCAAAATAATATTTTCTTATATGGAATAAAAAAAAAGAGTTTTATTAGAGATTGTATTAATTTAGCAATTAATTTAAGACAATTAAATCGCACATTTTACTTTGCCGGGATTCCGATTTAGACCTTTATGTCTCTTTAAATTAGTCCAGCATGAGGATTAAGCTCTTCACAACTTACAGTAACAATTAAATAACTTAATACAATTTTTTTCTAAGTAAAAAAATAACTAATTAATAAAACAGCCTGTATAACATAATGCAACATAAATTTATTCGAGTAACGTTGCCTAGTCGTGATTGTCCTTGAAGAGGTGCGCAGTCACATATACTTGCCAAGTCGGGGGTCACTGCAGTCCTTTATATATTAGTCCGGAATTTTAGAGAAGCCAGTGTTCAACGCACCGACAAAACAATAAACCAAAATGCTTAAATTTGTAAGTAAATCCACATTATGTTATTAATTTGTTTTAATACTTAAATATGTTTTACTATATATTTTCTATTTAATACAAAACAAGTCAATTGAAATAAAATGAATGAAATATATTAAAAAATATATTTAATCTCTATAATTTTTTTCAAATAATTTCTACATTTTTAGTTGATGTTTGCCGCCATCTTGGCTTTCGCCACAGCGAAACCATTGGTGTATACGGCTCCATTCGCTGCAGCCTATACTGCTCCTGTTGCTGCAGCCTACACTGCTCCCATTGCTGCAGCGTACACTGCGCCCGTCGCGTACTCTGCATACAGCGCGTACTCTCCCGCTTACTCTGCCTATACTTACGCTTCACCCTATTCTTATTATATCTGAGAACTGGATAATTGATTAAATAAGAAGGCTATGAATGAAAGGACTTTAGATATTAATTATAATTATCAATAAAATAACTATCTATTTACTCTTTTCTTTCATTTTTTAAAAAATATATAAGTAGAAAGACAAGATTATGTAACTTTTGTTTACATGTATAGGGTAATATTCGGAATCATTGCACCTTTTATTTTGATTTTATAAAAATGATAATTTCACTAGAAAACTCTAATGTTGTTTGACAATAAAATGAACTTACTTGATGGTAATTGACCATAAATACTACATAGCTATCAATTTTTCACGTTAAATGTTATTGAAAAAAAATTAAACACAGGAATATGCAGAAGAATTTTATTTACACGATTGGAATATCAAAATCATTAAAGTAGCGGGAGGTCGACACCACAAACGAAAAAAAACATTTTACTTCTGTGTTAATAGATAATTGTTAAGATCTAAATTATGTATCAAGAAGAATAATAACGTCTTAACGTCTGTGGTAAAAGAGGTAATTTAGCGAATGTAGTAGGGGTTGTAAGCGTATGGCACTGCGGCGTAGGGAGCGGCACCATAAAATGCGCGAGCGTAGTATGGGTAAGCTGCAGCAGCAACCGCATCAGAGTAAACCACTGCTTGCGGTTCAGGCTTGGGGCTGGCGAAAGCCACCGCCATCAGGGCGAGGAAGGCAAACTGAAAATGGGATGATCTTTATTGATAATGATTCCATTATCATCATGTTTTTGTTTAGGTGCGATTACATACTTTCATAAGATTTTTAGTGCTAACATAGACAAGACTAAAATAATAATAATAAACCCACGTAATATGTTATAGTGAGGGTATTAGACAAGACGTTTGTTCGCTTTGTTATCAAAAGATTTAAGCCCGGGTATTATGTACATGTAAATATATCCCTAGAATCCCTTTAATAAGTATATTTTTCTTTTGATACACATTTCAGTTTTAGTATTAAGTAGGTAGTTTTTGCTTTGTCATACAATGTCATACATAAAAGGTTATATTTATTTCTTACTGACTTACTGACTTAATTTAAAGACACTTGTTTCGTAATAGCCTTTTAAAGATATATTAATCATGGATCATGTTGAAAATTGAACTTGGAACTAATAAAATTTTAATAAAATGTATTAAAAATATAACTTACCACTCTGTAGAACATGGTTATTGTATTACTTGGATTTCTCAAGTGATATCAAGTAGAGTTTGCTCTGATTTATATACATTTAGGTCGACTCCGCCCAGGCATAGGTAGTGCCTTGATAAAAACCGTCCTTGATCTTCAAGTAATGTATTCATGTACTTATCATATGAATAATCAATATCCGGCTTAAGTACTTCATTATATGAGTGACATAGAAGTTATCTAACTTAAGAATTTATTGAAAGTTATACAATATTCATTAAATCTCATAATTTATTACATTTGTTGAATAGAACATTAAATGTTTTCTATCTTTTAAATTAAAATTTTAAAGGTTTCTGAAATGTCTTAAAATACGTTTTTTTTGGCATTTTATTTAACCACTAAAATCAACATTACGGACAAGACTAAATTTTATTGATGTAATTATTTTCAGATATTATTATTTTCAATGATATAATTTTGTATTGAAAAAGATCATATTTTTTTTGTTGAAAATTATAGAAAAATTTTAATATTTTTTTCTATACCAAGAATATTAATAAGGTTCGTTAATTGTATATCATTTATATAGTGGATGAAAAATATAATGATCTCAATATTATATAACCAGCACTTGGTATTTAAATAACACAATTAAAAATCTATAACAATTTAATGTGAGTATATGAATATATATCACCTCTGTTAACATAACCTCTTTTATATATATTAAGTGTTGTATATGTAGCTTACATTACGACTTCCAAAGATTTTAGTTTTTTATAACAAAGGAACCCTAAATAATATTTATAAAATTAAATTCACTTGTCTCTTATATTATTGTTAAAAATGTTGACGTTGACGGTTGAAGTTTTTAAATTCAATGAGACTTTTAAGACACTTCAAATTGAACTCAAAATTTTATCAGTAGTAGTAGTATTGTTGTAAAGTTTATATAAAGTTACTTGCTTACTTTTCTTGGTGTTCCTTTTATCAATTACTTTTATTATTATGTGACTATAACAAAATATAGTTTATCTAGCTTATTATTTTATACATTAAAAGAATTTTGATAGGCAAGATTATCTTATGGATTTGCAACATGCAAATTTTTAAGATATATTATATCGTATAGTCATAGCTAAAAATCCTAATTATATTTAGTACTAGTTCTACGATTTCCTGTTATTTTACCTTATAAATATATACTTTCTTAGTTATTTATTGATTAAATTTATGTTAATTTTGTTTATGTTTACGAAAAACATAAAATGTTTACGTTATACTACTAGCTCTGCTCACGACTTCGTTCTCGTGAAATATGTTTTTTTAAATAAAAGTGGCCTAAGTTACTCCTTATAACATCAGCTATCAGTGAAAGTCCTGTTAAAATTAATAAGTTACAGAGATTAAAAGGAACAAATAGACAGAAAGCCATTTTTTTAAGTACCCTATATATTTCACAATTTAATTTTATTGATATGTATAAATGATATATTGCAATCAGTTCGAAAATTTAAGATACATTTTTATATTTAATTTTTTTGGAGCTTTCCTCTATTTTTTGAGTACAATCATTTTTTATTTCATTTCTTGTTATCATTATTATGTGTTATATCGGAGACACTTATAAAAATTATAAATCATCAAAAACAAACAAAATGCTTCTTTTTTATAATCTATTACTTACTTTATGATAGTTATACTGTTTGTACATATCAAAGAATACAAGTTATAACTTGTTACGTAATATTATCCTATAACGTAACCATAATAACAGTCTGTCTTGTTTCTTACAACAAAATTGTTTAAGTTAGTCAAAACAAACAAAACATGTGAAGAGTAAGTCCAACAAGTCGTGTTAGTTTATTACCTAATAAAGCCTTTATGGATCAATACACAACCGGAACTCTTAGATCATCTTCATTACATGTTCATGAAATGTCATAATTTTTTTTTAACTATATAGAATTGTGTTATTTTTGTATTTGTTATTTTAACTCTAATAAATTATCTACTTAAGCATAAGCGAAGCTCTTAACCGTTTAGGAGACCGTTTTTTGTGTTTAGTTGTCTCCAGAACGACGACGACGAACGACGACATAATTAGCTAAAAATTTCTCATGTATGTTTGAGCCGAACGCGGATGTTATAACGAAAACAGATTGAAAAAATGTTTAGTCATTCAAAAGTTATCAACTAAAGAAGAAAGGAGAGGGTCTCAGCTCAACACCCGCCGCACACGGTTGGCGGATCCTAGTAATAGTAGTGTTGTAAAACGGTATATATATTTTTATAATTCAAGATGGCATACCCAATATGGCAACCAAAAATGTCGCATATCAATTTTGTTTTCAGTTTAGTTCTCGATGAAAAGGATACTCGAATTCCGAAAGTAGAATTCAAGATCTTTCCATCGACTATCTATAAACCTTTATTAAACCAATTTTAGATAGAGGGGTCATGCCTTGAAAAGCGATTGGAATGACTCGTATAAATATATATATAAAGCCAGCTGAATATATATATATTCAGCTGGCTTTTAATAGATTTGGGGATAAATTTGTTTTGTAAAGAACTTTGACTTGGACACTTTAAGAGTTATGATAACTGATAACCTGTCATACGAGTATTTGTGTAAAAAGAAATAACTGATGCCACTATTGTTAACTAATACTATAGAAATATTTATATGTAAATCCAGATAGAAATAACTTACAAGGAATATATAAAATTTTGTTATTTATTCCTAGATTTTGTATTTTTAACGGTGAGAATGAGAAATCGCACCAATTTTGTTATTTTCAAAATTTGTTTTTTTTATTATTATTTTCCAAGATTATAACAAACACATTATAACCAAATTATTGTAAAAAGTGAAGTGTAAGTCGAAAAATGTAAAAAAAAACACATCCAATAGCCGAATAAAAAAATATTTATTAAAATTTACAAAACTACATCCTAATTTAAGTATAAAAGATCATAATATAGAGGACTTATATTTAATAGATCCCATAGCCGTAGTTGTATGGGTACCCGGAATATGTTCCATATCCAGAATACGCTGCAGGGTTAGAGTAACCAGAGTACCCTGAGTACCCAGGGTAACCAGCAGAGTATCCGTTGTACCCATAACTGGGGTACAGTTGTGGTCTGGCCATAGCTAGCGCTAATAAAGCGAAGAGAATTACCTGAAATTGTATATAAATTAAATTAATTTGTTGCTCATACACTCAGAGGTTCTTTAGAAATTGCGATGCCACTTTGAAATATAATCCTATATGGATTAAAATAACAAAATTTTGAGTTCATAAATCATAAGAATCTGTGCTTCGTTAAAGATTTGGTTTCATAATTAAAAAGTAGTACTTTTTAGTGTGCAATAGTTAAAAATCTAACATTTTGGGAATATTTTAGGTCAAACATCACTGTGTTTTAATTGTGTTAAGAGTTTTGAAGAATTGTGTTTTAATAAATAAAATACTAATCGTTTTTTGATTTGCAAATATTCTAACAATATTATTCTACAATAACTTTTATTAATACTCACCAATTTGGTAAACATCTTGATAAATCAAAGTTATAGTTCCCAAAGCTGGATCTTCTTTAGATTTCGCAATCACACTGTTCTATTTTCATTATCATCCTCAATATATACAAGCTTGTGTCCTTGATATTGTAACATTAAAAATCAAATAATGGTTCCTTTATGTTAAAGTTGTGATGACCAGCATTCACAATTAGGATTCTTTGTTTTACTCAAACATGATACGAATATGGTATGATACATTTATTTTTAAATGCATTCTGTATCATATTTGGTTTGTGTTTGGTAAACCATGACCACCATATTTACCTCTATTTATCATAATACTTGAGACTGATATACGGTTTCTCGTTAGACTAAAGATAATAAACAACGTTGGAGGGATCATTGAACTTCATGTTTATAATATTAAGGTGTTGAAAGTTGGAATCAATATAATATTAATTAATTAATGTTTTTCTACTGATATATTAAATGATATTGTATTCTTCATGATTATAATTAACAAAAAATTATAATGGTGTTGGAATGAATACATAAAATGAATGAACGAATGAATGAATACTGAAATTTGAAATAATAAGTTATGATATTAATATTTTTCCATTGCGTATTGATTCTATTTTTATTTGAGATTATATTTGAATATTTTCACACTCAATAGTTCTTTCAATCTTCAATCAAAAAATTCCAGACAACCCACATACCTAGTTGTGGAAAATATACAAGAAAATGCCTATTGTGAAACTAACAAAAGAATGTGATGAAATTGAAATACAATAAATGTTTGATAATATATTTACATGGTAAAACCAAGTATGACAGAAATTAATAATAATTAGATTTTTTATAATATTTCTATGGAATTATTTTGCATTCTGTATTTTTTTACTTACATTATACTAATTCAGACTCCTTTCTTTATATAGAAAATTATAAATAATAAAAACGGTATCTTTAAAGTCAAAATTTTATTTCGTATAAAAATACATTGCACTTACGTTTTCAAAGGGCTGTCCATTGAGAACAACTGGCAATTTCTTGTTCTTATTCTAAGCTGTATAGAAAATAGTATTTCATTCGATTAATAAAAAAATCCTTAAATTTTACCAAGTAAAGTTTAGCTCGTGTAGTTTTCTTTTGAATACATTAATTTTTTTCCAGCGGTTTCGCCGCTCAAAAAGAAGTCTTTTACTACAAAATACTATGAAAAAATCTATTTTAGTAATTTGAACAACGCATGGTTAAGACAGTTGTTATGAAAACATAACAAACAACAGACTCCCATTGGCACATATATTCACGTTGACTTTTGTCTAGAAGTATTTAAGACATAAAATCTTTCGATACATTGTCTTCTCTAGTTCCAGTGTTTAAGGCAGCATACGCGAAAATCGTTTACAGAAGCAAGAATTTGATCCTACCTGATGTTTATATTTTATATTATATCACAAAATCTTTATAAGTTATAGCCTATATGTTATTCTGATGTACAATCCATATTACTGTATAGTTTCATAAAAATCAATTCAGTAATTTTTAATTACTTTTTTTTTTAATCTGTTTTGTATCTTTCAAAAACTACTTTGTATACATCCTCAAAACATTTCGCATTTTTAATATTTGTAGTATATTATTTAATACATATTTCTTTAAGAGATATTATTCATATATTAGACAATTTCACTTACAGTGATAAATAAACATTTTACAAGATACAAAATCCTAAAATTAAGACAGTTTCTTATTAAAGTAATAAATGATGTATTAATAGAAGGAATAAAGTAAAGTAAAGTAGTAAAAAGTTAATGAGAACTAATGTGTTACCAAAGTTTTAATCAAACATTCAATACATTGCACTTATCACATCACTCTAGTAGGTTCTAAAGAATAGATCTATGCAGAAAAAGTGGCAAAATCTTCATACCCTGTTAACCTATTTACTAAATCATTATATTTACAATTTGTTATAGTATTGTCAAGTGTTTATCATAATTAACATAACAAATTAATGAGACATATACATTATAATCTTATATGACTTACTAAATACTCTGTTGCATAACATTTAGTCTACTTCGGTGTGTATAAATTTAGAACTAATATCCAACCCTATTCGACAGATATATATATATATATATATATATATATATATATATATATATATATATATATATATATATATATTGTGACATATAGTAATTATGTAGCATATTACGCTTATGGATATTATATTAAAGATTTTGTAACATTACAAAAAAGATATACCAAATAAATATTTAACAACATGTGTCCTTAAGGTTAATAGGACAGCTTTAAGTTAAAAATAGTATAGTTAATTAATTATATAAGCTTTTTTATAGCTATTAAATCCTGGTTAAAGTTATTTAACCGTAGCTCGTATACGGTTTGAGGTATCTTCCAGAACATTCAATAAAGTAGCTATTATAGTTGTTTCGTAGTGCGTGGGAAGCCTAATCCCTATTTAATCTGTATACGTCTGTATTAGCAGCCTTCTTTTGACGTCTGCTCATTTTGTTATTTTTAATTAATAATAAGGATTTTATTTTGTCTAATCTTATATCTAAATCAATCTAAATTGGTATAAAGATTTGTTTATTTATATATGTTTGTTTTAAGCAATAATTGGTTAACATTGTTCAATATAAATTTTCTGGCAAATAAATAAATAGGTACTTCAAAGTAAATTCTATGTATATTGAGAACTAATTCATTATTCAGCAATTACATAATCAAAATAACAATTAAGTATTAATATTTTGTTCGACAACAAAAAAACAATAAATACTTAAAAAATATACTTAAAATTAATTATTATTAATCTTAGCCGTTTGGGAGACCTTTTTTGTGTTTAGTTGTCTCCAGAATGCGACGAGATAATTAGCTAAAAATTTTCTCATGTATGTTTGAGCCGAGCGCGGATGTTATAGCGAAAACGGATTGAAAAAATGTTTAGCCATTCAAAAGTTATCAAGAAAAGAAGAAAGGAGAGGGGCTCAACACCCGCCGCGCACGGTTGGCGAATCCTAGTATTGAAATAAGATTAAATAAAACCGTCTCTTGTAATATGTTTGTTCACAAAATTTCGCTAAATAATTATAACTTAACAAGCAAAGACAGTTAAAATTATTATATTTATTGATTATTTTAAAATATACATAATTATATACGCAAAATTAAACCCAAAATTGTTATTGAAAATACTTTATTATCGAAATCCAGGTTACAGCTTAAGTTTTATTACAGTTTACAGTTACAGCTTACAGTTTTGTTACATTGTGAATCTTTTAACGAACGAAGTAGGTGTTAGCGGGGTAATTGTAAGTAAGTGGAGCAAGACCAGCGGAGTATGGTGAAATTACAGGAGGCACGCCAGAATACGCAGGGTAGACATAGTCCAGACCAGTCGAGTACGTCAGCAGCTGAGGGTTGGGCTTTGGGGCTGCGAAAGCCACTGCCAGGAGCGCGAAAAGGGCGATCTGGAAATAATAATATAAAATATTTATTTCTAGTACCGTTTTATTATTAAATCATATCAAAGTATATATATTTCTTATAAATGACAAGCAAAAATCATAAAATTTTATACAAACAATGCGATTTTTCGATAGCTTAATATTTCAATAGCATATATATAATATGAGTTATTTAACTTGTATTAAATTAAGTTCTTACCAATTTGAAGAACATGTTTGTATTGCTTGTGAACAAGTATATTGAGTGTGGTTTGTTACAGGGTTATATACTAAAATATAAACCTTGAACTTCAAAAACTAAATAATGAGACTGTCAAAAGAGGTATTGACTTCATGACAAAATCATACCATCACGGAAGCTGAGAGGTAAAGCTCTATTCAATCGACTTTTTTTAAAAAGTTTTTTATACATATATACATATACATATAGACAGCAAAAACGGCGATAAGTTTCTAAGAACCTATCTTATATCCTATATAAAAAAATGCACAAAATGCACAATTTTATTAAAAATTCTCAGGTCGTTTTGAAGTTCATCACAATAAAAATGTAAGGATATATATATGATAATATATTATCTGTTAGAATCATTACATATCTGGTCTAACTTATTTTAATATACATGCGACAAAGATTATAAATAGCTAAGATATTAGCATGACACAGCAGATAAACCAGTTTGGATGGAGCCTAATGTTTTAACATATCCCTCCTTACATGGTACCTGTACTCTTGCTCTAATTACCATTGTATACTATTATATCTTTGGACGCCTACAATGGTCTGGCTTCCTTAAAATAAAACTGATAATTATCTCATAAACTAAACAATACTACTGACTTCTTTTCATCTATATAAACAAAAATATATGTTTATTTGATAATCCGATTGCGATAGAACTTTAACTGCTCCTCTATTACTTATATTAAACTATAGTTTGGTAACTAGTTAATTTTTTGATGAATATTTGACTTTAAATTTTATAGATGGTTTAGAAATTAACAGGTAATTTAGCTATAGGTGTGTTACATAGAGACCCTACGTTTTCCAGTTGTTATACGACTACTAACACTTTCTTTGAAGTTGTAACTAAAATATTATAGGGGTAATGAAAGTTTATAATATAAATAATAAATTTATTATATATATATATATACATAACTTAACTTAGCTTCACGCCATATCCCTATAAATAATAAATATATGAATATTGGTGAAAGTCAATACATAAAATGTGTAAATGATTCGTTTTATTTTATTCATGTATTTGCTTAATATGATGAAAGGGAAAGTTTTGTTTGTTTGTGTGTGGGCTTGATACGAATATGCTTAAAACTATTGACATGATGTGATAAATTCTTTCATCTGTTGAAAGCTCATCGCAAAATACAAATGGGATCGGCATATACAAATGAAACCGTAGTTAAAATAAGAAATCCAATATATATATATATATATATATATATATATATTAACAGCATAAAATTAACAGCTTTTCACAAAATGCATATGAATATAGGGAACGTACATAAAAAAACACTTTTAGTTTTTTTCTCTTACTGTCTTTTCGTTCCGACCAATCTTTGAAACGGGTGGATAGATTTTAACAAGACTTTCAGTGGCGGATAGTGATAGACATATACCACATGAACGAAGTCGTAGGCACAGCTAGTATAGTATCAATTCTAAACTCACAGCACTATAAAACATGCAAGTAAAAATATTTGACTCCCAGCCAACTGAACACAAGGGAGAGGTTTTGTTACTTATTTACATATACATCATCATCATCATCTCATTTTTCAGGCTAGTTATTAGTACCTACCTTGAATATAATGAAGGTATTTTGCATTAAATTTATATTCAATGTATTCTGATAAGTGAGAATAAAGCATAACTCAATAAACATAATTAAAACCAGTTCACAAATCACCATATCAAATGACAATCAGCTATGGTGACTTAATTCAATGACGCTTCAATAATATTTTTTTTACGATATACAATCACAACTCGAACTTCAGCTTTGGGAGTCCCTCCACATTGATAATTGTATATTTGATTTTTAATGTATAATTGTAAATGAGGAATACATTATACATAATTTATTATATCCTAAAAAGTTCTTAATGTTTTTTGTTTTTCAATTATTACACATTCCTACATATAATATTATTATTTCCCAAAAAAAGTATTGTTGCCGACGTGACTTTAAATGGAACTTAGGATATTTTTCATCCCAATCTGCAGATAATTGAAAAGCTTTAGACGACTATCCTCTATAAAATTTTATTGTTACCTACAGCACGTGTTAAGTCGCTGACAAAAGCTAGTATATATCAATATAGATCCATTGTTTTTGCACGTGTGAAGCAGGATCTTGACATTTTTTGTTGTCACATTACAATGCGTGTGTGACTTTAAGCTAATAACCTTCGGACTAAAATCAGTCTTAATATAACATAATATGCTCTCAAAAGAATAGTAAACAAAAAAAAAATATTATAATATTTTTTGTTGATTAAAAAAAAATATTTACGATATAAATAATGACGCTTTTGATATTATGTTTTACATCGACAACCAATACTTAACAAATAAACATTTGTATATATTATAATTATTAATAAAAAATATCAAATACTTTCCTAATCTGATCTATTTAGCTTCAGTGTGGAACTCGCCATAAACTTAAGTATAAGGTTGTCTTGAAGAGATCGCTACTTAGCGATAAGACCTTATTGTATACCCATACATAGTTTAAATGTTTTTTTGTTCCTGTACTGTTATTTTGCTTTGAAATAAAGTATATTATTATTATTATTCTGTATTACCAATTCTATAGTAATTGACTTTTTGAGCATAAAATAAAATTGTATAAGGAAACTGAACACATAAAATAAGATTTGACATATCGTGACAGAAATATGACATTCAATTGTTAAAATAATATTATAAATGCGAAAGTATCTCTGTTTATCTGTATGTCTGTTAGATATTCACTTCTAAACAACCAAACCGGTTTAATGATTTGGCTATGTACTTTCCTAAGGTGCCTTACCTCTATAAGCACCTTAGGAAAGGACATAGGCTACCTAACACTGAAAAAAGGGTAGAAAGGGTTAAAATAAGGGATGCAAATTTACTTTCAGTTAAGGTAACGTATTTCTTTAATAATCTAAGCAATAAAATATAAATAATACCATAAGCTTTGAATACTATTAAATGAAAATGAACCACAAATACCATTATTATATTAATTAAAAATGTTTTACAACCAATCAAATAGATATTGACAATTACCACCACCGCCATTTTGGTAAAAGGCTTGAAATGGCTTCCATTTTAAGTTTATAATTAGAAATGATCAATAAACACTCATAGAATAAATTTTCCATATACATAACTACCTATATATTATATCTTATATTAATACAATTATTCTTAACTATTATAGTTGTGAAATAAATTGAAATTATAATTCTTATTAATATATAAATTATTTATAACTCCATAACAAATAACTTATAACACGTGCAAGAGAATTATAACAAAGAATTCTAATATAATTTTATACATAAATCATTTTTTATAATTATTTTTAGAAAGGTTTATAATGAAATCTTATATATTATCTATGTTTAAATTAGATATCTATGTAAAGTTAAAGACTTATTTAATTTTAAATAAATGTAGGAAGAAATTTCATCGACACGGATAAGACTCCAAACTGTGACCTTTAGGAAACCCCCCCCCCTCCCACAGATGGAGACGGTTATATATAGGATGATACAGTCATACAGTCAAGCGAAGAGCGGTAGCTCAGTTTCAAAAGCGGCTTTCCGGTTCTTAAAGTTCGTGGGTTCGAGTTCTGTTTAAAAACTTAGGCGACTCACTAGCTCAGTTGGTAGAGCGGTTTCTGAGAGGTCGTGGGTTCGAGTTCTGTTTAAAAACTTTCATTGAATAATTATTTACAAATTAAATTATCAATTCAATATCAATTATTTACAAGTTTTTTACTATATTTAAGTAATATAATTCATTCATTAAGAAATACCGATCAATATGCTCGGTACTCGACAGTTTTTAGGCCAAGTATCGCAAAACAATGCATTCCGTATCATGAACAGCATAATAATTTAAATCCATCGCAATTTTATTGCCACAGACGATTCTTATCTTATTTTGTATAACAAATGTTAAGTTTATATTTGATTGATCGATTTTTTTAACTTCATTGAATAAATTAAGATTTTATTTTATAATTCACTAATTATTCTTGTGTAATTAATATATATTATGCTTATAAAATAATTTATTACCAGATACCACTAAGGACATTACGGAACCGATTTTAACTAAAGATTCCTAGTAGAAAATATTTAAAAGTAATTTATTATAATATTAAAATGGGTTCATTTATTTTTATTTGTTTATACCTTTTCCAATTTTGAATCAATAATGAATCGTGTAGTTAAAATAGAAGTGTCAGGAGAAAATATTTTGATACCATACTTCTGAAGTTTTCAAAACAAAATCGGTGAAACTAATGTATAATAACTTCAGAAACTTGTTTACTGTGACTTCAAATACTCTTACGATTGTTTTACTAAAAATTATGAAACTTTTTACTAAAGAAAACGCCTAGAGCTCTTCCCCTTACATAATGTTACACCACCATAAACTAGTTCCAATACTCACTATCTTTGACTTATTAGAAAAGGTAGTCAATCTTTAAAACATGGTGAATGGTTTAGTTTTAAGATTGTAACTATTTAAACTTTAATTGGTTGCAGTACTCATTGAGTTTGTGGTCAATTCAAGACGTACCCTTTGAAACCATGCAATTAGAGTTTAACGTTTCTGAAGTAAATGTATGCTTATATACAAAATTTTTACTTTTAAACAATTAGGAACTCAACTAACCACCGCTGGTTAGATAACCAATTGTACTAGAACTTATTGTTTGATTGTTATATTATTGAAAATATTAAAAATGCATACGACACGACACGACACGACACGGTACGATACGATATTCGTTATTGTAAAATACTAGATACAGAAAAAATTAGATAAATATAAAAATTACAAAAGTGGTCGGTCTTATTGTTAAAATCTCTTCCAGGCAACGTCTGGTCATGAATCTGGATTCAAGTACTGTAGTAGAGAATATGAATATACACGAATACATACATACATGCACAATGAATGTTCTTAATATATTCCAGCCAATCCGAGACCGCAAGGAATGTGATAAATTATATTAAATAAACACAATAGACATATACTTCATACAATATAATAATTAAATCAAGAAATGTATGGTTTTTGTTTAGTTACAATTGATTTAGTCAAATATTTGTACGAATCGGACTTCAGCAACAAAAGTTTCACGTAAATATTTTTTATGTTGTTGAAAATATTTTATATTTGCCGTTTGAAAATTTTAATTTTTAAACTTATGACGGTTGATAGGAAAAACTTGCTAAAGAACTTAACTCAACTTCAAACAACACTATCTCATGTCAATATAACTCAATCCTGTCTTTAGTAATTAAATCTACCGTTTAAGTTTTTATAATATTATATATATTATCAGTGGAATTAATCCATAATTCGGTAAGCGAGGTAATGTTTGTCTGTGTATAATATTATGCAATAACATCCACGTCAAATCAATGCACGAATATAATAGCGATGGGGTTCTATTATCGCTATTGTAAGGAAAACTCAACTGACCAGTGTTTATGAAGTAAGTCACATACAAAATATACTAATTGCGTAATATTGGACAACTGTCAGTTCAATACTGTGAAGCTGTCTGTTAGTGAGTACGTTTGTATGTGATTATTTAACTGTAATATGTATGTATTATATATGTTTTTAATTTATTGTATTTTTATTGTATATGCTAACAAATTTGGTGTTGTCATCTCACTTTATACTTAACTTGTTTAAAGCTAAAAATACTTTTTTATATTAAAACAAATATCATTAAGTAAAAAACAATTCATGAATATTATTGAAAACTTTAAAACAGGCAAAGTCAAGAGATTGCTTTAAACTTAGTATTAAAACATATATTCCATATGTCTTAAGATGCATTTCGATATGAAAAGCTTCATCGAGTAATTTTCCTAAGAAAATGAACGTCACCGAAGACTGAAAGATATTCACGTGGCTGAGCACCGTTCATTTCTAAATATAAAAGGTAAATCACGTTTATATTCTCACGTGATACGGCAGTCGCTAAAATTCAATCGTAAGAAACTATACTTATAAAATTAATTACAAATCGCAAACTATTGATATTATAGTCACACTAGAATTAATTAATCTGTAATTACGTGAACAGTAAATTTCCATAACATATTTGGGTTGTCTAAACTTGTATCCAAAACATATTTGAGTTATTAATAGATTTCGTCTATATTGAGTTATGTACGTTTTTCTTCTAATTCAAAATTTTTCGACAGTTTTTTTTAATTTTGATTATTTGATTTTTATTGTAAATCTATTAAAAATATATAAAAATATAAATATAAACTAATATACATCATACACAAATTTATATCAAGTACATGTATTTCAATTAAATTTCTGTTTCTCGTATGTATACAAATCGCCTTTTAATATTTATTATATAATTTGTATAACGTCACTCTGTTATCATGTTATTGTCAGGCGCTAAGAGATTAAAACAATAGTGTCTAAGATATGACAATGTTCTAAGGTCAGATATCACTTTCAATTTCATAATTTTTCAAGTTAATATATATTATTAATGAAACTTTTGTTGCTAATTATCACATTTTTTGTAAAAATTATTTGTATCATACATATATTTTGTATCTAAATATATGTATGTCTAAATCAAAACAAGTTTTTTTTTGGTAAATATCTGGCTTGCAGATACGTGATCAGTTGCATGGTACGGCCGTGGTACGTTTTGCGCAGACTCCAACTCTCCTTTATATAGATAGCACCTGCCCCTAAAACGCCAGTTCAGGACTCGCTCTTGAGAAACAACCTCGTTTCCAGACTAACAATTACTTACGATTACCGAAAAAGTTTTATCATTCAATACAATTTCAAATAAATTAAAAAAATATATCACAAAGTTTTTGTTGCTTGAAAAGTGCAAAATTTGTCGGACTTATGAAAAATAAACTAGGAATTGGATTTGTGGCGAACGAGCGGTTTGTTGATCTGTCCGTGGAGGCAGCGGGACAGCAAACAGTTAAAACAACACCTCGCAGGGATTCTATGGCTCCGAAAATCATTGTGTGTCCGCCGGTGGAAGAAATTGACTCCAATACAACACGTGGCACGCGATTATTAAAAGCTCTCAGCAAACGTCTCACAAGACGGTCTACGGACGGTGATTCGTTGGGCAGTTCTAGCAGCAACGACAGCATGTCTTGTGAGACGGGTCGTACTGATGACCGATCATCGTGTTCCGCCAGTGAATCCAGTGATGATTCGGAGCGTCACCGCCGGCACCGGTCAACTGTATCTCTTCGAAAAGTTTTCCAAAATTTAAATCTCACAAGTCGCTCCCAATCTTGTTCACCAATTGACCGTCAGCGGCAACCAAAAAAGCAATCGCAACCAAAACGCATCCTTCGGCCACCAGTAACATACACATATGTGAGGGGTCTATCCGGCTTACCAACACAGAGGGTACCACGACACACACACCACTGCGGATCATCAGGTCTTAACCGGTAAAAATATCGAATGTATTACAAAAGGAAATCAAGACTGGATAGAGAGTTAGATTTACGTCAATGGCCAGTTATCATATCAGTAGAACAAACTCAGGCCCAAAGGAACAGTAACGTTGTCTTCACCAAGGACCAAAAGATGGTAGAAAAATTAAGCACCACATGAGCTCAATTCACAGAGTTAGTATATATAAGGAAATGTTAAGACTGTGCCGGTTATACGATACGATTCAAAAAATTAAAATTAATTTATAATTCAATTAATTTAATTACAATTAAAATTAATGCACGGTAGAGTTGGAACTTTAATTCAATTAATAACTTTGTGTGTGAATGAAATAGTTTAAGGTATCATCTGTGTATAGTGCCTTTAAAGTATTAAATATTAATAATGTGGTTTCATACTAAATAGTAATATAGATTATAAACTAATTTTATTTTATTTAACATATAAATCACGAATTTGTTGTATGTTGATACAGTATTATATAACATAAGTTAGTCTTTACTTACGCACTCTTGGAGTAGGATGTAATTAATTAGGTTATTATAATATTAGATTTAAATTGTTTTTATTGTATAAACTTTTGAGAAAATAAATGAAATATAAATATATATAACTTATTTTACTTAATATTAACAACTGACCCCTTTTCTAATTTGTTCCCGTATCCGATTACCAAGCTAAGACAAATAGAAACCAAATAGAATTTGACGTGAAATTCACTATAAATCTACTTAAATATATATCTTTAAAGATTAAAAAAGAAAAAGATAACTTTGTAGCTTCACAGCTTTAAAACAAGTTAGTACTGATATGCATAAAATAATTGAATTCTAACAAAACAAAAGAGAATAAACAAAAACACTTAAAAGTCAATAAAAACAAAAACAAAACATTAAAAACAATTAATTAAAACAATCATGAATGAATATTATACTAAAGTATTTCTTTTGTTACACAACACATAACATTACTAAAATCATATCAAAGGAAATATCATTTGACATACAACAGTACAAAAACAATATAATATAAAATATTTTCATTCTTACATTTCAAATTCGTATTTTTGTATTACTCACGCCTACGCAGAGTGGCTTTGATATTCTGAACTACTAACGCATATGTCATAAACACGTGTTTTGAGTCAGATGCCCACTTGTTTTTCCGAGATAATAGTTTTTCTACAATAACAGTTTATGCTCACTCGATAGCACTATAAATAAATATTAAACACCCCCATATTTTACAAGACATTGATTTAGTTATAAGAATATTGTAGTATTATATTTATAATTTGTAATTGCAAATTTATTTCTTTTTTATTACTGAAATACATAAAAATACTTTTATTACACTGTAAATTATTATTGTAATTATATTGATTTTAGTTTTAACTTAAACTATAATATTAACAAGGTATATGGCGTGAAACTAAGTAAGTACATACGAGGTGAATGACCCCGATGCACATATCGATCGCCGACCTTTGACCTTTTGAAACAATTTATTTCCTATTGATAACAGCCGACCACCCATTTCTAATAATATTTCTCTTAAATAACTGAACGTTTTCAACTAACATACGATGATTTTTTTATTTTAATAGACAAAATAATATAAATAGCACTAATTATGTAAACTATTAATGTTTGTATGTTTGTGTAACTTAGGTTTGAATAAATTATAACTATTGTTATCGATTTTCAATTACAATTCAATTTTTTTTAATCTAATTAGTTTTAGTATATTTTTGTTGCTTATATATTATTTACTCTCATAATTATATTTTATTTTATCAAATACTATCTATAACTGAAATGTTTAACTCCATAAATAACTTAACCTTATCAATAAAAAAATATCTCAGTACTTACATCATAAAAAGAATATCACCTAAATATCAATTGTCTACCCCGAGGTGTTTTAAAACCTTTTGAGAACATTGGACGGTGATACATAAATATTTTAATATTTAAATGCTAATTAAATAACCTAAAAATATTTTCCACCCAAAGACAGGAGCAAACAGAAATAAATACAAACATTTCTTTCATTACTTCGATAAAAAAGAAGCCAGTAAATGACCTACTAATCTCAATAACAACCATTGAAAGCAATTAATTTTAATTCCCACTCTCACGTTTCTGTTAAAGGTGCTCTAAAAACAGAAATAGAATGAAGGAACGAGTGAGGAATATCTAATAAATCCATACTTACTTTTATTATTAACCAAGGAATAGCACTTAAATCTAACCGCGATATATTGCGTGACATGTTAACCATTTCTTAATTTTTATCCCAATTGTGAATTCTTTTGATAAGAAGTTAATGTGGGTTCAACGTTCTTTGAAGAAAAGTATATAATATTGAGTTTCTTGAAATCTTGTTAGACAAAAACAATATAGCTACATTGAAGTTGTTTTATACAAGAATAACAATTAGAATCTCTAACTCGGTCATGACCTAAACAATTGCCTAGCAAACAAAATTTTCTTTTCAAGTTTATTTTAATTTAAATCTTTATTATGCTATATTGAAAGGGACCTCGACTGAAGGTTGAGGGGAGTGGCATAAATACAGATACACATCAAACACAGTATACATATAATAGGTATGTAGGTCCTTATAGTAGAAGCATCCATTGAAAACGTTAAATACAACCGGCCCATAAGTTTTGTCCTCCCATAACTCAAGCATGAAGCTTTGAGGAAATTGCTGATTGTGAGGCTGTACCACTGCCTACGTCACTTGTATCCCATTTTGGGTTAGTAGGTCGCAAGAGGGGCTTGCAGCTTTGGAGCGGGGTTGTGATTTTTAAACCCCAGTGACGTCATCCTGTGAGCCTTGGACCCCCGGCCTCCACACCCTGAATGATGAATGAATAGGTCGATAGGTGCTAACTAACGCTAAGTAGGTCAAACTGCAATATTTATAAGCAATATGCAACAGACCGCAAACAAAAAAGTATATAAACATACCTCCTAATTTAATTTTTTTCCTAGATCAAAGGTTGGGTTATTGACTTATAATTTTTATAATTTATTCTAACAACACTAATTAATATAATAGTTTTCTAAATATAAATCTTAGTCTCTCTTTATTTCAGGAAATCGTTGGAATTACTAAGAGGATTTCCTCGTTTTCTCCGAATGTATCCGTCAGTGGAAATATTTTCTTATCCATCATTATTTTTAGAATGTAACTTACGCGGAAATGAAAATTGTGTGTGGGTTGCAAAGAGTAAAAAAAACAAAAAAGATCAATGTTTAATTTAAATTCTTTATAACTTTTATTTTGAATATCACATATGACTTTAGTTTTGTTATTATTCTGAAACCTAATAAAAGATATTTTAGTAATTTAAATCTTTTGAAACACCGTTTCAATAAACTTAAATTTCTACGCCTATTAAAACACGAAGGGTTTAATAAACCTGTTCTGAATTGATTTAATATTATATATAGAGATGTATTGAATGCTTATGAATATGTATTATTATTAATAATGAATGTTGACAATTATAAAAAGGGAAGGTTATATACTCAACAATATATATTTTATCATATTAATTCTGTTTTAATTAGCAGAACAATTGAAAAATAAACCGAATTATTATTGTTATTCAAAAAGTACTTAATTTGGAATATTTTTTCCTACGAACTACTTAAAAGTAGTTAAGCTTGTATTGTTATCAATCTTGAATTACTTTTAATTTCGAAATGCTTTAAATTTTGGATTGAAAACAATCTTGGTCTGCAGTCAATTTTAGATTAAAAATTGGATTGCTGTGAATCTTAGATTTTAGTCAATCTTAGATTGGAAATTATCTTGGTTTGCAGTCAATCTTGGATTGAAATCAATCTTGGATTTCTGACAATCTTAGATTATTTTCAATCTTGGATTTAAAACAATCTAGGATTGCAGTCAATCTTAAATTGCAATAAATCTTGAATCGCTCTCAATCTTAGATTACTTTCAACCTTTGATGACAATCCATGTTTAATTGAAAACAATCCTTGACTGCTGTCAATCTGGGATTACTTTCAGTCTTAGATTACGGTCCATCTTGGATTATTTTGAAGCTTGGATTGCTATAAATCTTGGGTTACTTTATATATTGGAATACTTTCAATTTTGTATGGAAAACTAAATTGTATTGAAAACAATCTTGGATTTTTGTCATTTTTAGATTACTTTCAATCTTGGTTTGGAGTTGATCTTGGATTGCATTCAATCTCGGAATTCTGTCAATTTTTTATTACTTTCAGTCTTAAATTGCTGTCAAACTTGAATTACTTAATTGACTCGATTACAAATATATTACTTTATATTGTAAGAAGTTTCGGAGATCAAGTGATGCACTCTCCGAGATGCTGCAATGCGGATTTAAATTATAAAGCAGATCAAGAACTTTTGCTATCACCGATGTTCACAAATTTACTAATAATTCTCAAATATGCAGTATTGGGTATATAAATAATATTATTGAACTCTCTTTTATATTTTCAATAATTTTTTCAGGAAGTACACATAGAAATAAAACTATTTTACTAATTCAACACACGTATATTGGTTACATTTTTATTTTAACCCAACGTTTCAAGTACCTAATGGGGGCCTACACACGCTGCGCGTACCGGATCGTGGTCGCCACTCGGGAACCTTTCGGCCTCAGAATATCAAAACTCTGTTAGTTCAATCTCTAATCCGTCTACTCATCAGCTCTTCTGATAAATTTCTAACGTCTCTGATTCTAATGAAGACAAATTAAATCGTCTTCCAACACTTTCAACCGATTCATCTTCTACAAAATTTTATCACATCTTTGTATATACCGTTATAAGCTTAAATAGCTACGAGCATCTACTCACAAAATATTTTTTTTAAACAAACCATGTGCCAATTGTTTTCCATACTTAATGATCTTTCTCCTCCTTACTTGAACTCTAAGGTTCTACTTTTGGAAAATGCACGATTTAGATCTACCTTAGTTATCTAATTTAAAATCATTCATACTTTCCCAGCTTACTAGATACAATTTTGAATCAGCGTACAATTTTGAAATTTCGCGTCCTACGTATATTCGAATTTCGATTTTTTTGTGGCGTTGTATTGGTACTCATGTCTCTCGTTAATGCCAACAAGTTCAGCTATTTTGGATGTTCAGTTAATTGTTGACAGCTGCTTTTCTTACATGTGTATTGGTTCGTCTTCGATTTTTACCTATTCAAAAAAATGGATCAAACAACCTATATCAAATTTAGTGTGAAAAACGAAATTAATTAAGTGCGCGGATGCAATCCGAATATTGACCGTGGCATACGAAGAAGCTACCTTGAAACAAAGCAACGTTTATCGGTGGTACAAAATGTTCTCAGAAGGCCGAGAAGATGTGAACGACAACGAACGTGCCGGACGCCCGAGCCCTTCAACAACAGACGAAAAAATTGATGAAGTGAAGAAAACGGCCAATCGTCGAATCACCGTTAGAAAAGTTGCTGAGGATCTAGCATACCGATTGGCTCGTGCCATTAGATTTTTATCAATGATTTGGGCATGAGATGGGTCGCCGCGAAATTAGTACCAAAATTGCTCAATTTCGACCAAAAACAGCATCGCATAACCATCGCTCCAGAGGGTCATAACTAGCGTTGATCGTGATTTTATGTTTATGACATGGAAACCAAAGCTCAATCATCTTAATGGAGGCTGCCGCACGAACCCGCCCGTCGTATCTGTGGCGGGGAAAGTATCGCAGTTTGTATTTTATGAGGGCAAACGACGGCGAACAGCAGCACCCCCCTCCTCTCTAGATGTGGACTTTTGCAACATCAAGAGGTTTCACTCGAACCTAAACGCCGTCCACTACCACCTTGAGACGGCGCAGCCGGCCTTGTTGTTTTTGACGGAGACGCAGATATCTCAACCTAGCGACACAGCGTACCTATCATACCCCGAGTATAAACTAGAACATCATTTTATACTACACGCCAGGGTATCTGTGTTCGTAAGGGAGGATATCTGCTACCGCCGTCTTCAGATTTTTGAATGTCGGAACTTGACCATGCTCTGGCTGCGCGTGGACATGGACGATCACGTCAGAGTCTACGCGTGTCTCTACAAGTCCCGTAGTGATAATGCAGAAACAGATCAACTGTTGGACCACGTTCAAGCGAAGATTGATGACCTGCTTTCACAGACTCCCTTCGCCGAAGTCGTAGTCCTCAGGGACTTCAACGCGCACAATACCGAATGGTTAGGGTCACGAGCAACCGACTACGCGGGAAGATCTGTTTTTAACTTTGCTCTGGCAAATGGTCTGTCGCAGCTGGTAAAGACACACACTCGTTTACCGGACGTGGACAGCCACACGCCCTCTTTGTTGGATCTTCTGCTGACTACACATCCAGAAAAGTACCAGGTCACCGTCGAGGCTCCCTTAGGGTCCTCTGATCACTGTCTGATACGGAGTGTAGTGTCCATTCAACGTCCGACTCGCACAAGACCTGCGACTCGACGCGTTTGGCACTACAAGTCAGCGGATTGGGATGGAATGCGGTCCTTTTTTGCATTCTACCCATGGGGAACGCTTTGTTTCCCTTCCAATGATCCTAGTGACTACGCTGCGGCTATAGCTGATGTGATACTACAGGACATGGAAGTATTTGTACCAAGCTCTGTGGTACCACTTGATGGCAGATCGCAGCCTTGGTTTGATGCGTCTGTCAGGGCTGCAGCAATGCGTTAGTCACTAAAAATCCGAACTCTAGCGTTCTGAAGAGGAAATACAACCAAGCCTCGAGATTCATCAAACAGCAAATCGCTAGTGCAAAGTTCAAGCATGTCGTCAAAATTGGGGATCAGCTGGCGAAGTACCCGCCTGGCACGCGCAAATTCTAGGCGCTTTCAAAGGCCACTCTGGGCAACTTTTGCCAGCCGTCCCTACCGCCATTGCACATGGGGAATGACTCTCTGGCCCACAAGGCAAAAGAGAAAGCCGATCTCTTGGGCACTCTTTTCGCCTCCAACTCTACTTTGGACGACCAAGGGAAGCCGCCTATCATACCGCGGTGTCAGAGCTCAATGCCAGAAATAATTTTTTGCCAGAAAACTATTAGCCAGGGTCTATTTTCCTTGGACATTCATAAGTCGAGTGGGCCGGATGGCATTTCTCCATTGGTGCTAAGAACGTGTGCCCCTGAGTTGACTCCAGTGCTAACGCGTCTATTTCGGCACTCCTACCTTAAAGGCGTAGTCCCGGTCTCATGGAAGTGTGCCCTTGTCCATCCGATTCCTAAAAAAGGTGATAGCTCGGACCCAACTAACTGCAGACCTATCGCCATTACCTCCCTTCTCTCCAAAATAATGGAGATTATTATCAACCGACAGGTCTTAACGTACCTCGAGGAACACCACTTGATAAATGACTGGCAGTATGGCTTTCGTCATGGTCGATCAGCTGGTGATTTTCTGTTATACCTTACGCACCGTTGGGCAGCGGTTATTGAAAGCAAGGGAGGGGGTCTGGCAGTTAGTCTGGATATGCAAAAGCCTTCGATCGTGTATGGCACAAGTGGCTTCTTTCGAAGCTACCTTCCTACGGGCTTCCCGAGAGTTTATGCAAGTGGATCACCAGTTTTCTCACTGGGCGGAGCATACAGGTCGTTCTCGACGATTTTTGCTCGGACCCCAAGCCCGTGAACGCTGGTGTACCCCAAGGCTACGTGCTATCCCCAATTCTGTTCCTTGTGCACATCAATGATATGTTGGATATTCCTAACATACATTGTTATGCAGATGACAGCACTGGGGTTGCGAATTATTCCGGTCGTGCAGGTCTCTCTCGAGAAAACGTCGATGAGTGCTGAAAGAAACTTATGTCTTCCTTCCTTCCTTCCTTCCTGGGGATGGTCTCTAAGTGGGGTGAACTGAAACACGTTCAGTTCAATCCCCTGAAGATACAGGTTTGCGCGTTTACCACTAAGAAAACTCCATTTGTCATATCACCGCTCTTCGAGAGCTCTCCTCTTATTGCCTCGCCAAGTATCAGAATACTGGATCTCGACATTTCGAGCGATTGTCAGTTTCGTAGTCATCTGGAGAGCAAGGCCAAGTTGGTCTCTATGAAATTGGAAGTGATCAATAGAACGAGGCAGTATTTCAAACTTGGCCAAAGACTTGCGCTCTATAAGGCGCAGGTCCGGCCACACATGGAGTATTGTTCTCATCTCTGGTCCGGATCACCCCATTATCAGCTTCTACCATTTGACCGCGTACAACGGAGAGCCGTTCGGATTGTCGGCGGCCCGGTGCTCTGCGAACGACTGGACTCTTTGGCATTGCGTAGAGACGTGGCTGCTTTGTGCGTCTTCTACCGCATTTACAGCGGGGAGTGTCCCGAAGAATATTCGATCTGATGCCTACCGCCAAATTTCACCACCGCACAGCTCACCATCGCCTCGTTTACCATTCATACCACCTGGATGCTTGACGATCTTCCACTGTGCGGTTTTCAAGGACTTTTTTCCCACGTTCCACTCGAATGTGGAACGAACTTCCTTCGGCGGTATTTCCAGATTGATACGACATGGGTACCTTCAAAAAAGGCATATATTTCTATTTCCAAGGCCGGCAACGCTCTTGTGAATCCTCGGCTGTTGCAAGAGTTCATGGGTGGCGGTGATCACATTTCAACGGTGACCCGCAAGCTCGTTTGCCCTCCTCTAACATAAAAAAAAAAAAAACCAAGACCGAAAAAAGCGCGCCAAGTTCGGTCGAATGTGCAAGTTTTGCTTTACGTTATAGTTTTCTTCGATTGCACGGGCGTGGTGCATGATGAGTTCTTGCTACAGGGTAGAACGGTCAATAAGAAATATTACCTGCAATCCGTCAGAAACAATAATGATGCCACAGCGACTGTATTCCCAATATCTGCCCCCCTGTGACTTTTTTCTTGTAACTGAAGAGGCCCATGAAAGGACGATGCTACGCTACGATTGACGATATATAGACGGCATCGAAGGATGAACTGAACAAGATAAAAAAATATATTTTTTTAAGTGCTTCGAAGATTGGAAAAACAAAAGTTGACACAAGTGTATAATATCTCATGGGGAATACTTTGAAAAAATAGATATTCATGAATAAATAATTAATTTTTGAAAAAACACAAAATTCGCAATACCTTTTGAACACACCTCGTACACGCCATTAAACGTGGAACACCGTGAAACGGCTTCCCTGATTCTCTTCGTTGCTCTCCCAACGAGTCCTTAAGTTACTTATCCATAAGAGTAGTTGAATATTTTTTATTTCTATTTTTTTTATATGTATATTCCATATTGGTATACATATTTTAAATATATGTATATAACGTCATACTTAAATCTTGTTTGTAACTTAATATGGCATTCTAATATGTATCCTCATATTTTTTCTATTGTTTTGATTGACTAATAGAAAATGCTTTTGTTTTTAAAAAATGTAAATATGTAAAAAATTTAAACAAATAAATATATATATATATATATATATATATATATATATATATATATATATATATATATATATATTTGTTTTAAGAGCTTAATGTACTTATTTACCTTTTTTTCATATGTTTTGTTATTTTTATTAGATATATAGAACTAAAATAGCGAACACAAGTTAAATTTATCCCAAATCCACACTTTAAAAAAATGATTTAGAACACCAAAATAACTGTACTTTAGAATAGATCAAAGAAAAAAAGTACAAATACATATATTATTAACCGATAAAAAAAATAAAGACGAAACAAATTGTATAAATAGAACAGTATTGTTGATATATTATATTACATTTATCACATATTATCAAGAGATTACCTCACATTGCTACATTGTTATATAAATAGTTATTTACCGTCTATAACAAATAACAAAATGATATATGTACACAAAACTAAGAACGTAAACACTTATAAAAATAACTCCCAATTATTAAAGCTTTGCAACAACAAACAAAAATAACGTATATAATAATAAAAATCAAAACAATAAGTAATGAATAAAGAATAAAGAAATGTAAAGCCTAACACTAAATATCCTTAAAAGAGCAACGCAAGACAAAGTCTATGTTTGAAAACAACCATTTCATATCTGGGTTCTACCTAATGTGCATTATACATAATTAAAACATAAGTTATTTGTATAATTAGTTTAATATGAGAAATGAGAAAGCCCTAATTTTCTATATTCCAACCAGTTTGGTTTCCTTCATTCGCCTCCATTTATCAGATGACAACTTTGATAATCTTATATCAACATACTCTTAAGCCGTGGGTGAATCATATTATTCTGCTCTCTTATAATTAAGGCGTTAAGGAGAATTCTTTAAATACACATTTCAAAGATATTTATTTAAAGATAATTGTTTTAGAAGAATTAATATTCGTTTATTACATTTTTTTTTAAATATCTAATTATATCATAATAATATTATTAATTTTAACTTTTTGTGATTATTTTAACCACAAATCTAAGATATAACTTGGTATCGTATTGAATGTTTTTTAACTATAAAAACCAATTAAAACGGCCCGTGATCGGTCACGTAGCGCCACCTCCTGTCAGGTAAAATTGAAATCATGGCTTCTCTATGACGCACGAAAAACTTAAAGAAAATGTGACATTCTTATATAAAAATATAAACAGTAAACTCACAAAAGTGACTATTTAATCTTTAACACATACATAATATGTATCTTAAAGTTATTTATGTTACAATAAACACAATCGATTGACGAATGTTTGTTAATTTGTGTAGGATATTATTTAATGACAATAATGATAAGTAAATAATATGTGGTTTTAAAATATAACATAAAATGAACTGTCAAAGTGAGAGTAAGTTTTTATACATTCTTGTCCCCCAAGCTTTGTAAGTTTGTCGGATATTTAACCCTAATAATTGTACTATTAAAAAACTACAAAATATTTTATTTCCATTTTAGCATTAAAACTTTAACGGTGTGCCTCCATTTTAATCCGACTCCGCAGTGCCTCCACCAGAATGCTGAGTGTTTTTGTTGATCCGTGGTATTCGCCCCTGATGCATCGGTGGATTCGGTTGCACAACGGACCAAACCGTGGTACGATGTTATACACAAGAAAATGATATTATAATTTGTAACTTTTGATTGTACTAACACTAGTTAATAAGAAATATTGTTACTAACACTAAATGGGCTGGTCCTGAAAATAAATAAATTATTATTATTATTATTATTATTAAATACGCATCATGATATAGTGAATACCTGATTATGAATTGATATTTCAAAAACTACTGCACACCTGTTAAAGGAATTAATATTTTATTCAGCATTTATTTATTTTTCAGCTTTAAAACAACTTTATGGCATACAAACTATAATTAAGCTATTACCCACTCGTATGGGTCATTATGGTGACGCTTACGCATGCTATGTCCAAGCTTCACTATGAAAGTTTCAAATTTAAGCTATTTGTATGCTGTATGTATATTTGTCTTGAATTTAGTGGTTAATTCGTTTTAAATTTTTTTTCAATTTTTAATTTAAAATATCACGTTATTTATGAATACTATAAGAATACTAATAAGAAAGTGGGGTATATTTTCTTCAATGTATCCATTTTTTTTTACCTACAGAACCCATCGAACACAGGAGACTCAACTCTTACGGTTTAACAGCGCACCTCAAATTAGCTCTTAGAAATAATTTTCTCCCACCTACTTAAAATCGGTATATTATACAACGCCCGCCCCGGCTTCACGCGTGGTACATACATAGCCTTTACTACACAATGTACCCTTCTATCGATGAAAGAATTTTTGAAATTGTTTCAGTAGTTTTTGAGTTTATCCATTACTAACAAACAAAGATACAAAACTTTCCTCTCTATAATATTAGTCCATACTGTATAATGATCTATAAAGATATACCTTATCACCAAACATCCATCCACGCAAACTTTTATATATATTAGTAATGTTCAATATAAAAATATCAAATTCTGAACATATGTTTTAATGAAAATAAGAAATTATCAAATAATCTGACAGGAAGCTTAAAAAAAACTATGTTTACATATAAATAAAATAAGTAGAAATGTTCTCAGTATTTGAGTGTAAAATAAATATTAATCCAATTATAATCAAGTAACAATACGAAAAATCAACAACATGACAGAATCATAGAGTTGAAGAATCTCAAATGAATCGTAATTGTGGTATTCACAAGTGGTTACAAACCTTATACATACATACATATGTATGTATAAAATTTATGTATGTGTGTACATATACATACACATAGACACACACACACACACACACACACACACACACACGCATACATACATATATTATCCCGCTATTAGCCTGACCTTTATAATATTTAAAATGCTAGTAATACAAGGCTTTATCAGTTCAAAATGTATACTAATAACGGTTTTACTCGCATATAGTACATACAATTCCAACTGCTGTAAAGCTAAATTTTGAATTACACCAAAATTAGTTCTTCTAATTTATAGGTCTGTAAGTCAGTTGTAAATTAAATGTATAATTTAACGTAATGTATTGCAAAATAAATACAATGTAAACAATGTTTACAAAATGTTTTCGTTTCAGAGTTATTTTTATAAAAATAATAATAAGACTCAATTAATGTCAAAAATAACTGGAGTAATTTGTTTTATGAGAATTCGTTTATCTCTAAGATGTTTACAAGCGTAGCAAGTCTACGTCGTAGGTTCTACGACGTAGCGAATGTAGGCGGAAGGATTAAGGACATACGCACACGAGTCTTAATATCAGCTACGAGAACTTTCAGAACTTAATATCATATGTTTCATAAGAGTGTAGAAAATTTAGGACGGTATTATACAATAAAAATCCGTAAAAAGCTTATATAGCGAGTGTAGACAATTTAAGATGGTATTATGCAATCATAAGCCAAAAATAATATAATATATATATATATTATATATATTTATTATTTTAATTTGTCGTAGTGTGTGCGAGCGCAATGAAGCTGATAGATAATTCACATCAATTAGCTGACAGGATAATACGTTGTTTACTTTGTAACGGATCGGATTTAAATATTACGTATAAATATATTCAAAATAAATAATTTTGTTTAATTACTAGCTGTGAACGCGACTTCGTTTGTAATATGTTTTTTAAATAAATAATGGCTTATTTATATATATATATAATTACTCTTTACAACATCAGCCATCCACCAGTCCTGTTAAAATCCAGCTTTTAAAGAGATTAGCCAGAACTAACAGACAGATATAAGTGTTCCAATTTTTTTTATGTAAGTACCGTATATAATTTCATATGCGTTTAATGAAAAAAAATAATTGGGAATTACGAACAGACACTTAAAATTTACATATATATATATATATATATATATATATATACATGGGATAAGATGGATTATAAAAAGGTTAAATTTAAACGTATGTAGAGAATAATGAAGTAATAATTAATAATGTAATTATTTCTCAGTAATATTCTGTATTACAGGTAACTTTATTATTAATAGAATGGTAAGTTTTCCTTATGAAGGAATCTTTAAAACGTCTCATTATAATTGAAAGCCATTGAGCTCTTACCTACATTTATTTTTATATCAATAATATCCTTAATACTAGGATCCGCCAACCGTGCTGTGCGGGTGTTGAGCCCTTCTCCTTTCTTCTTTTCTTGATAACTTGTGAACGGTTAAACATTTTTTCAATCTGTTTTCGCTATAACATCCGCGTTCGGCTCAAACATACATGAGAAAATTTTTAGCTAATTATCTCGTCGCATTCTGGAGACAACTAAACACAAAAAAAGGTCTCCCAAAACGGTTAGGATTACAATTAATTTTATATTTTTTTTAAGTTTAACTTTTTTGTATATAGTTTATATTTTTCTTTGAAAAATTTTATACTTGTCGGAGTTTGAGATAGATGGCTCTTTAGCAATTCATTAATAATAATATATATACAGACAATATTGTAAAAAATTGGTATAAAATTCACACAGTGGAAAGAACAACAGACATTTAACTACGCTAAAAAAATATTATATATTAGAACACACACACATACACACAATATACATACATGGACACTAACACACAAATCATCAAAATCTGCCAATCTATGAGGGGTTCAGTTATACAACACATACACAATATACACACACACATGGACACACACATATCTTCAAAATCAGTCAAAAGAGCAACGAAGAATTACTTACATATACTCATGAGACATAAGATGTCTTCCTCGTGAATACAATTTTTAATTTACTGTAAAACTGAAACGCGATGAAAAATGTGTATATATAAATAAAGCACGAGTACCACAACGTGAGCGCCTGACGGCTGCAGAACTATCTTAACTAGAGACTCAACCTGGCGTTACGTAAGGGTTTTAAAGTACTTATTTGTTTTTATTTATTTAAAAAAAGTTAATACAAATGGTTTTAGTGATGTAATATACAAATTAAGTTAAAATATGCATATATTTTTAATTTAGAGGCCGTTGGATTTTCTTTTAGAGTTTTTTGATATTTTATGTAAAATCTGTTGATAAAAATGCTTTTTGGTTATTTTATCGATTATGGAAAGCAATACTGTTAATAAATGTAAAAATAAAATAAAAATCTTCTAAATATTTGTAAATTTTATTGTCATATAGAAATTTAAGAGACGAATTATTATAGGATGTAACCCCATACTTAAATCATTAATTTAAATGAAATATATATACAAAATAATAAATTATTGGACTCTATATATTATATATGTTTTTAATAATATAAATAAAAATTATGTGCAAAAAAACATACCGGTTTTTATTTATTATTCGTTAGACATAATCTATGATTTATTCTATTCTAAACTATTCAAAAGAACAACTATCAAAACTTTTAATTCGAACAAAACGACATTTTTTTATAAGTCAAAAAATATATGGAGTCTTTGAAACTTATATATTTGTATTAAATTACCAAATCTATTTCTAATAGATCGTTGTTTCAAATTCAAATTTTATCCGCATAAGTCATCAAAGCGTCCAAAAAACTCAATTTTTTTTCACAAGGAGGCTTTCTCAATTCAATATATCTTTTTATTTTTTTTATCAGTGAACTTTGAAAAATGTTTTTTTCTGGATACAGATACACACATACACACATACAAATCATCAAAATCTGCCTACCTATGAGGTGTTCAGTGACAAAACACATAGACACAATATACATACACACATGGACACCCACACACGCACACAAATAACACATAATACGCCATCGGTCCCCTAATAAACCGCTATATTATATATCTCCTCCACTCTAAGCAAATGCTACATATCAAATCCTAAAATGCGCTTAAAAGGTTTGACATGTCATGTATCCTGCTATGTTATAATAATACACCAGTAGTGTTTCTCTATTGGATGACAACCGCAGAGCCGCTATCAAATCCATATTAAATATTTGATTAGACAACAGCTGGTAGGTGTCACTGACGTAATAATCATAGTGTCAGCAGTATGGAACTGTAAAATCTGTGACCAAAAAGCTCAGTTATTGAGAAATTTCTAGACCCATAACACATTCTTAAGGGTTTCTTTTGTACTTTTTTGTTACTCATAACTAACCTAACTAACAGACTTACTTTGTTATAAATTCAGGACACAAGCTTAACAATCTTATACATTTATATATATATTTACTATTGTAACTATTTGTATAATTATTACAGTAAAAGTCTTTACATCAGAACTATTACTTCATCTAGAGCTAGGTCGAGTCGCAGCCTTAGTAGCTTTTAAATTTTAGTATCCAACATTGAAGTCTGCATGACCTAAATACGTGCTCGCGAGTTGCGAGAGAGATTAATGAAGCAGAGTAAAAGGCTTTTCTAATAATGATACTTTTTATTCATGCAGTGCATTTTTTTTTAATGTAATTACATTTATATGTATTATTTTTTTAATGTGTATGTGTACGTGTGTGCGTGTGTGTGTGTGGGTGTGTGTGTGTTTAAATATGTTATACAAGTGCTTGTCTTCCTTTTAATTAAATAATATCCTTTAATTAATAAATCTTTAGAGTTAAGGTTTTCCATTGAGTGTTAGACTAACGAGAGAGTGAGATTGTATTACATATATACTATGAAGTTATTCTTTTTATTAAAATAATTTATTTTCTTATTCATGATTGTCATTTGTGATGATAAAAGAAGATAAGAGAATGTCCATTTAAACAAATTTTCTTTGAAATATTTTTACACTTTCCTCAAATTATGTAACATTTCTTAAAATTTGTGCAGTTTTATCAGACGGTGCAGAAAAAAAACAGTTATTTCTATAAAATATACTCATATGATTATAAGTAAATCTATATTGTTCTGAAAAATAATTTTATAAGGCCAGAATGATTTTATTTACTATATTAATAAATCTATATATATTATAATACCATATTGTAAGCATTTAGCCTTTGCTAATATTGATATAATATTTAATGTTCATAGTGTGTGTAAGTGTCCAAAACTTACAAATTTTTACACTTTTTAACCTTAATCACTTAAAAACTCTCGTAAACATTCATAATAATATTGCATTATCATATCTAATCTAATCTAAACTAAAATAAAATAACTCTATAACAGATAAACATGTGTTGAATTAAAGGATTTGTCAGATTGCGTCATTTATATTACATACTAGCTATGCACAAAAGTTCGTTCACGTAGTTGTTTTTTAAATTAAAAGAAGCCTAAGTTATAATATCAGCTATCCGCCAGTGAAAGTTCTGTTAAAATCGGTCCATCCGTTTCAGTTTAGGCGGACCAAACACATTTTTTTTATATTTTTTTTAGGTAAGTACCTTATATATTTTGATATGCATTTACAAACAGACACTTCAATTATATATACATATATGTTTAGATTATACAATGATAAAGTGATCACGTTATCAATGTAACAGAAGACCTTTCCCTCAAACCCGCTAAAGGGCATGACCCCGGTCGTATCTGTGTCAAGGATGTGTTATATAGAATTTGCGTATTTGCAAAGTTATTTTACCTTCAAATTTAAATATATATTTATATAAAATACTTTGAGAAACTTAGTACAATTATTTGTTGTTTACATGTCATTTTATATTGTGCTGTTTGATGTTGTATAATTTATATAAATACTTTGTGAAACTTAGTACATATGTTGATTAAATTTGTTTACATGATATTTTTGAGAGTTATTTTTTTGATGTATGACTAAAATAAGCATAACTATTAGAATAAAAATATACTTACATCAAATAAATATACTATTATTAGTTTAATTAACTCTGTATACTTAATTATTAAAATCTAATTAGTTAATTAACGATATTTAACAATAAAACGACCTTCTACCAACAATGTATTTCCTGCGACCTTAAAGTATAAATAGAGAAATGACCTCAAACATTTTCCCTCCTGGTTGTTACAGCTTAGGTGTGTGAGGGGTTGATCTACTTTTGAATGGACTGGGGGCTCGTCGTGACGTCAGGGGGCGTAACTATGACGTCAATCCGAAACTGGGTCGCGGTGTCAATGACCCGGGATGCAGTTGCCGCATGAATGTCCCTGAGCTGAAGGAACTCATTCATCTCTGGTTTTTTTTAACACAAATGACATTTCAAATATATTTGACATACATTTATTTTTAATAATTTAGAAATGTAGTTATTAATATGTATTTTTATATGAAAAAATATAATTATCACATTAATTTACAAGAAATTTTTAAGTATTTTATATAAATATGCTACAATATTTGATTCAGTGAAATATTAAAAAATAATTTTATATAAAATTAATTATAATAATAAAAATCTATTTATTTTGATATAACATTTTTATATCTTTATATCATTTTTCTTTATGTAAATAATTGTAAATATTTTTAAAATTAACTTATATTGTTTTCTGGATTCGGCTATTTTCATTGAATGTTAAAACTAGGTCAAGTTTCGATCGATAAATACTAACCACTACACCATGAGTTAAATATGGACAGACCGAATTTCCTTCATACATACATATTTATATATTTTTCATTTAAAATATATTTATTATTTCCGGTCAATGACCGGATTAGAATTGGATACGATTGAAAATTATATCTAAGAAGAAACCCTTACAAAAAGGTAATAAAGAAGCGATGTCAACGACCGAAATATTATCTTATTGTAATGAATGCACAGATTAAGTTATAGAAATTGTTTTTTGTAAAGCGACTCGTGTTCAATGAACCTTGATATAAATTTTTCCCGCCGCTTCACTTGTAATAATTTTTTCAATTTTTTTTTTTCTCAATAATTCTTTTTTTTATATACATATTATCATTATTTACTTTATAAATGTGAAATAAAATATACAAATTTACATAAACAATAATAATATATTTCTACATCGGTGGTTTTCTTATTCCATTCCGCGATAGATTTAATATTTTTTGGACAATGATTTGGAAATAATACAACTCGAGTATTTGTTATTAGATTCGTTAAGTGTATTTTGATACTTAACCACAGACATTCAGAATCCATTAAATTTAATATTTATATTGTTTTATCTTCATATATGTGTTTATATATTCATGATCTTTGTACAACTCAATAACTAGAATATTATTATTATTATTAATAATAATAATAATAAATTAATTGCTGTATATATAAAAAATGTTGGATGGAGAAAGTCGTTTTTTTTCCACATTACAAAAATTGGTTTTCTTACACTTTTTAAAACCTTGTAACTTTTCAAAAACCTAATCGAAAAATCCATAACTTATATGTGATAAAATTTGGCAAAATTTTATATGTTGAAAGTCATATTACGTCTTGTCCGCAATTATTGAGGCTGCGTACAAAAATACGAGAAATACGACCTAGAGAAGGGAACAGTTGAACATCCGGACGGACATAAACATTTTCTCATACATTACATTAAATGTTTTAATATAAATAATTTTTGTTTCTTTAAAAGAAAACATATCGTAATGTTGGTAACACTGTAGATGTATACAAGTTTTGACAGTTTATATTTTATAAGTTGCATTTTTAATTCGTGTTTTAACAAATTATTAAAATTAATGACAATTTCCTTTGACCATGTATGCTTTATGTTATTTATTTCTTCTTCATTTTGTTTTGGCATTTTGTTGTTTTTTATGAAAGCCTATTTCTGCCTAGCTTACTTACTGACTATACTGATCTTTTTTATTATAATAATTGACGATTCAAAAATGCGTGTGTGTGCGTCTATGTGTGCGTGTGTGTGCCTACTTATATCATCATCATCAAACTTTTGTTCTAAATAAATAGCCTTATTCTGTAAGTATTTGTAATTAAATCATTATTAATTTAAATTAAACATAAAAAGGTTTCCTCCCAACCTTAATATCTTTAGCAAAAAAATATTGGATTCAGTGTTTATTGACACATTGTATCAACTTTACTCAGTTCACGTTTGCTAAATATATTGGACAACGCTGCCGGATGCTGATATGTTATATAACTCATATATAGGTATGTTTGTCACTAAGCTCCTTCGGTTTGACCGATTTTGTTATTTGTTTACTGTGCGTGCTCAAGTGAGTCCCTGGTGGGTTTAGATTCATAATTGGACCTGGTCGGACTCTATTATTTTGAGCATTTAATATCACCCACACCTTACTCGTATATACTTGATATTGCCATCAGATGGTGTTGCATTGTATTATATACTGTTCTAGCAATCGCTATGAAAATTATCCATAGAAATGAAAGTAAAAAAAAACACAATATTAAAAATCTGATCCCAATCTGAACTGATCTGATTGAATACAGATAATCTGTCATCAGAAAAGAAACTTAAACTATCTTTTCGAATAACATAACACAATTGAAAGTTTCTTTTGTGATGTTTTCTTATTGAATTGTATGAACCGTGATGTAAAAGTCAATGCCCTGTGTAATGAAAAGATAAATATGATCTATGTTACCATAACTTATCTCCTTTTCCGCCCTCTTGGCTTATTTGTAATATAATTCAAATATTTTTCTATTATTGTTTAGATATATCAAACATACTCGTAGGTTTACTACATATGTTTTAAAAAAATAAAGGTAAAGTAAAAAGAATTTGTTAAAGAATAGTGTTTTTCCTGTGACTTTTATAAGTATAATATATATATATATATATATATATATTATATATATACTTTTTATTATTATTATATTTTGATAAATTTTGTATTATAATATGTTATGCAATATTTTTATTGTTTTAGTATAGTTAGTCGCGATGTACCATTCTTCATTATAAAAACGTCAAATAAAAAAAATATAATTACAAGGTTAGTATGAAACAACACAAAAAAACTTGTAGGAAGAAAAATGTGTGTTTTAATTACAATGCATACTTTTGTGCATACATATTCCAAATATATAACAACTATATAAAATTCTCACTACTATAATATATGTATATGTATATTTATATTAATTATATTTTATATATTTATTATTTAAAAGATACAACGTTCAATCAATCATAATATAAAAATCTTTGAACCGACAAAAACACATTTTGTATCTATATTCGTGATAGCATCATTAGTGGACGTTAAAAAATGGGAGTAATGTCCTACACAGCCTTCATACTTTATCTTTTCTTATCTTTACAAAAATTCTTGACCTCAACTAAGTGGTATCTTTGTTAGATCTAACTTGATTATGATATATGAAGGTACGTATTATCTTTTAAATATTTGTATAAAGAACAATATTTGGTGAAATTAATTTCTGTATGGATAAATAATGAAATATATTAATATCCTTTTGGTTTTATCCAAGTGTTATAACTATAATGTAACGAAACTTTTATCAAAACGTGTTTAGTCCCACGTTGCTCTCTAATTGTCAAAAATAGTAGACGTTTAGGATCGCTCAAAACGAAGAGAATTATATATAAATAAATATGAGTGTAAGTGTTTAGAAATGTCGAGATGTTAGTTTTTAACATCCTCAGTAAATAATTTACCAGGGCATCAAATTAATGTAAAAATATATGTTGTCCTATTTTCATGAATTACTTGTTTCTTTTTTATCTATATAAGCTTTTATATCTATATATCCTTAACCATAAAGATAGGGATTACCTTACCCTTATCCTTATTCTTATCCTTACCCATAAGGATAAGGATAACGTTTTTCTTATCTTTGAGCCATACAACTTGTATAAAGAATATGAATTAAATTGTATGTGTTTATTTTTAAACTAATGTAGAAACAAGATCTCTGAAACTACCAGCGATTATTTTCTTGAAAGAAATTAATTTTAGATTTTTATGGTTTAAATTCTTAATAAATATACAAAATGTAAGATAAGATCTATTTTGTATACATCTATTAACTTCCTCCACGTTACTTGGTTTTAATGTCACCTAACAAATTATAAAGTCATTGACACCTCAAATTGGAATTGAGTTGATACCACTTAAATAGTTGAGGAAAATTCGAAAATATGCGAAAACTTTGATATTCTTCGAGAACAAAGTTCAACGACCTCAAATATTTTGTAAAATTCCTATATAGGCCAGGAGTTATCCGATTCTTTTTATCAATAGAACTGCCCTGCTGAAACGGTTCGGTCGCTTGGAAAAACACTTTTTAGGTTAAGCTTAATATAATGTATGAATATCAAAAGAGTTTGTCCTGAATTACAATATGTTTATAAGAATATTTCTAAAAAATATTATTTATAAAAAGTTATTTAGAATATATATATAGTATGCCCATGTCTTCGCTCGCGCATAATGTTTTTTTTTTTATTAAAGGTAACCTAAGTTATTAATTGTGATATCAGTTAATTGACAGTGAAAGTCTTATTAAAATTGGACCAGCCGTTTCAGAGATTAGCCGAAATAAACAAACAGGCAGAGAGAATATAAATAAAAAAGTATATATGTAACTACCGTAAGTATATACTTTTATATGCATTTAGTGTAAAATTGTTAATTTGGAATTACAAACAGACACTTCAATTTTATTTATTATATATATATTATAAGAAACGACTAATTTAATATTGATAATTTAAATTAACATTTTCCATGTAATCTTTTTTAACTTATTAATAATATATCTCGGAATATATTATCCGCCTTTGCAATTAATTCCTTACCTTTAAATATATAATTTAAGTGTTAATAAATAAGTTTACAATATTTTGTTCAAAGAAAATGTATTTATTTTTTTTCCTGTATAATCTATATTTTAATTTATATAAATGAAAAATGAAAATTTCTTTAAGGACAGGACTCGAATCCGATCTGAAATAACTGGTGTATTGAAAATTGAGCTTCCGTGTCTCTACTAAATTTAGTATAATATACTACCTACATTAGATTATATTATAGCCTTTATCGGGACGGAGGCATCTAAAAGCTCCTTAGAAAGCTTTGCCTTATCTTTACCGAATTCTTAATATTTGCATTTTAAAACATTGAACATATGGTACAACTGTTAAGAAAGAGAAAATGATAGAACAGTAAAGTAGCTGGTAGTAAGAATGTGTTTAGTATTCTTGTTATAATTTAGTATTGTTATAATTTATGTTAAGTTCACTAGATGGCATTAGTGGTTCATTGAATCACGCAAGCGATTACGCTTCGATGGCCTCGCCTCGCCTTTAAAGGGCAAAAAAGAGGCTTAATGATCGCTATAGTAAAACTTGTTTTAACTAATTAATCTAAACATAAATAAAATTCAAGTGTCTGTTTGTATTTAGAAATTAATAGCTTCTATTAAAATATATATAAATTACTGACATAATACTATCTATAGTCTAAACAACATAATATACTATGGTAATAGATTTTTTTTTAATCTTTCAGACTGTTCTTGCCGGCGAATCTCTGAAACGGCTTAACCGATTTTGACAGGACTTCCATTAACGGATAGCTGACGTTATGAAGAGTAACTTAGGTGGTACTTTTGAAAGCATATTCCACACGAAGTCGGGGACACACCTAGTATATTATACATTTCCTGTCTCAGAAAATTCCTTGAGATTGTATAAATGACATTATTATGAAGAAAAATTTGAGGCTTTTAGGGTACTTTATAAGTTATAAACAGATTTCTTTTGCTCATCCAAATGTTTTGGATATCTTGTAAATACTGTAACTAAACTAATTAAGCTGTAGTTTTTGTTTGTAGTATGATTATAGATAATCTTGAAAATAATATATTATTAAAAGTTAACACGTGGAAGTGATTAAGTCAAAATAGCTTAAACCTAAGTTATTATGATCGACAGAATGAGATTAGAGTTAATTAAACGGATTAACATGTTAGGTAATATTGAAATTCAAATTCAAAATATCTTTATTCAAGTAGGCTTTACACGCACTTTTGAATCGTCAATTATTACAATACAAAAAAAGGTCAGTGTAGTCAGTCGGTAAGTACAAGTAGCTACCACCAGCTCGGAATGCTGCTCTGTTGAGAAGAGCCGGCCAGAAACTCAACAGTTGCTCTTTTCAAAATAAATATAGAGTAACAATCTTAGATGATGTACATTATAATATAAATCCTGCAAATGATAAAACAACTTAAGTTTCACATATTCACTGTTCCATTCACTAAAAACTCTTAAACGTTATAATAAGATTTATTTCATAATAAACTTTTGTTTTTAGATTTAAAAGAAAGAAAAGGAAGGTCTAAGATGTCTTGTGGAACTTTATTATATTTGCGTATACGTACGCGAAAGATTAGTGACTTAACAATGAATGTGGTACTTTGATCGGTAAGTTTACATTTATGGTAATAGTTCTAGAACAAAAAAATTTAAACAAAATATATTATAAAGAAATAAAGGAAAAATGAATATGGAATAATGGAAATGATAGTCAATACTTATTTATGACTAGTTTTAATTAAGTTAAAATTTAACTGATTTACGATGAATTTTTTTAACCTTTTTCTTTGGGACTGAGCGTAACCTTTGGGACCATAAAGATAGAGTTTAAAGACTATCTCACTCTTAATATTGCAGCTCTAGCCATAATTATACACCGGATGTATTCTATGGCTCTATGCAGCAATTACATTATCCAATCTAACAAGCACTACGTCCAATACCATCCGAACCTGAATGCGTGGCGATCTTCCACTGTGCGGTTCTCAAGGACCTTTCTTCCACATACCACTCGAATGTGGAACTAACTCCCTTTTGCGGTATTTTTAGATCGGTACGACATGGTTTTTTTTAAAAAAAAAGGCCTATAATCCTACCTCCAAGACCGGCAGCGCTCTTGTGAATCGAGTTGCAAGAGTTCATGGGCGGCGGTGACCACGTATCATCTGTGACCCGCAAGCTCGTGTGCCCTCCTCTTACATATTAAATTAGCTTACTAAGATCGTATAATGGTAAAGATGGTATGAGCACTATCACGTTGCTCATCTACTACTCGGCCTGCGACAAATTGTATCGCAAAAAAATCCTTATAACTAGCGAAATACGGTCCCTTTTTTGAGCACTGTAGGAAGTGGGGATTGCGGTTTCGTGCATGATTTTGACGCTGATTATCGTAATGCAATTGGTAGGCACTTTTTCATATGCAATTTTTTGTCAAATATTTGAAATTAGATAATAAAAGTGTCTTATATTTCTTGTGCCATCTTTATAAAAAATTCTAGAACGCAAAGTTATATATATTTTGTTAGTATTGTCGAGAGACAAATGATATATATGAGGTCCGTGTTCAAATCAAACCATGTAAAATGCAATTTAAAAATACCAAATACTACAATTTTATATATCATTGCTAAGTAATTATATTTAAGAAATTACTAATAATTTTATTAATAATTACAAGGAGTTATTATTTTTTTTTTATTTTTTGTATAAATCTTAACCCAAAAATCTTATCTTATTTTTATAAATAGCTTATAATATAAAGATTTAATCTTATATTTTTAAAGTATTGTTGATATTTTCTTTCATGTGTATTTCACTTTAATAAACAATATAATTGAGAAGTTTTCTTGCTTGTGTTTAAAAACTAATTTAAATGTGATTAATAAATTTATACGGATATATTAAGTAGACCGGTTAATAAGTAATATCTCTATCCATATTATTATTTTCTGTAGAACGCCGTTTTGATTCTTTGGATTTTTTACATAAACAAAAAAAAATATTCAATTGATAAAAAAAAATACAGTTATCTGTATTTGTATATGTCACTATTGACAGGTGATGTAATATTGAATGTTCCTTGTCACTGTCAAATACAGAAATGGCTGCCCCAAGCTAACGGGTAGCGACAGGAAAATCCAAGGACAGATTAAGGTCAATTTAATGAACATTTATAATAAAGTACATTTTTTAAGGTCATTTCCGATTTAAAGACTTTTATCTGAGTACACATGAGTCTCACAGTTTCTTCACTTACAAATAGATATTTATTTGAATGAAACAAACAAACAGAATGAAAAATATATCAATTAAAGTATATTGCCAAAAAAATACAGTTATTTTTTATTTAATCCAAGTGCAAATAGGTTTTTAGTCTGTAATTTAAATGACAACCACGATATTTTATATATTATCAATTTTTAAGAGTTCAAAGCTCTCTTACCATAAAAGAAATATTTAAATTTAATGCTTAGAAACCTGAATGGAATCTTTGTTGCTAATCTCATTTTTTATCCGGAAATTATGAATTATTACACTTGCCACACTGGTGTGATTTTATTAATTTAATTTCGATCTATTTGTATATCCGATAAAAGTTTTATTAACAACTATTAAAATTGGTAATAACAAGTTACGATTTCGATAATTTCGTTTGCGGTTTAATCAAGAATTTCATAAAATAATTATATATTTCTCTAGTTTCATAAAAGATTTTATCCTATCTATAATTATCTTATTTTATTATGAAATCTAAACCTTATATCTTTTTTCCATTACAGAACAACTGTATATTTAAGATACATTAAAATTAAAAGCAAATAGGTCCCAAAAAATTGTAAAATTATCGTTAATTTAGTGAACTGAAAGATTTCAAATACAGTGTTAATTACGGTACACGTTATCTTATAATAAAGATAAGATAAATATGTAAACGGAGGTTGAAACGAAAAACTTTCCAATACTACACATTCATAATTAAAATGAAAACGAATGAATGTTTTCAACATGTTCAAATAAAAGGACGATAAAAACAAACACGCAGTTATTATTCAATTAATTCAATCTGTTGTTGTCATTGTCATATCGTTTTTTATACCCCGTTATCAAAATTATTTTTTAACTGTATTTATTTCAATACAGATACTAATACGAATACGACACTAACACTTACTCTGACGGTAACCTTAACACTAACATTAACACTGACACTAACATTAACACTGACACTAACACTAACACTAACACTAACACTAACACTAACACTAACACTAACACTAACACTAACACTAACACTAACACTAACACTAACACTAACACTAACACTAACACTAACACTAACACTAACACTAACACTAACACTAACACTAACACTAACACTAACACTAACACTAACACTAACACTAACACTAACACTAACACTAACACTAACACTAACAACACTAACACTAACACTAACAACACTAACACTAACACTAACAACACTAACACTAACAACACTAACACTAACACTAACACTAACAACACTAACAACACTAACACTAACACTAACACTAACACTAACACTAACACTAACACTAACACTAACACTAACACTAACACTAACACTAACACTAACACTAACACTAACACTAACACTAACACTAACACTAACACTAACACTAACACTAACACTAACACTAACACTAACACTAACACTAACACTAACACTAACACTAACACTAACATTAACACTAACACTAACAACACTTACGCTAACACTAACACTAACACTAATAACACTAACACTAACACGAATGAATATAAACACAATGACTAATATGAAAGGAAACGTAATTATTAATAATATTTTGAAATGAAACTGCTATAATTATAAAATTTATATGTTAAACACATGGAAGTAATCCTTGGAATTAAACGACAAACAAACACACAAACATGAGTACATTGACTTCTTGTAATAATTGTGGTCTATTGACACTTACTGTAAAGTTTTCTCATCATATCTTAAGGAAGTCTAGATATCTTAGTGTTTAGGTATCCGAAGGTTCTCCCGTAGGACTTCACACCATTTCCAAACTTGCCGTAACAGACAAGTTCAGAGTTCATTATATAGTCATTCAACTCTGTGGTTTGTGAAAGTGCATATATAGTGCATAATTAATTATATATTGTACTTCTATTAAGTATTTTTAATATTTATTTCCTATGTATACATTACACAGACTGTAATGTAAATAGTTTGATCGCATTCAGGGTTATTCTGAGTTCTGGGCGCGGCAGAAGTAGACAAATCCAGATGTAAATCTTTATTGAAAATAGTTTTTTTTGTCAAAGCTACCAGCACTAAAAGCTATATATTAGACCTGCCAGGCCACAAGCCCAGAAGGCTTATCTTATCTTTTCTTAAATTACATTTGTACTAAATATTCAAGTAGCCTGTGAATGCTTCTTACCAAGAATGCATCATATTCTAGACATTCAGCAATATAGTGATATACATGGATTACGAAAACCTAATTACAAAACTCACTGTAATCATAATAATGAAGTATTATGTAATATAATTTATATAACATATTACATAAGTGTGTTGAAATGTACATAATATTGGAGTTGTCTAATAAACTCATGAGGGGCGGTCAGATACAGCTGTCGGCTATTTGCAGGCCATGTTTGAAGGTCAGAGACCTAATCACAGATAACCCTCAGATTGTGTTGTGGTATGTCAATATTATCACAATTCTGTAATCATCTATATATATATATATATATATATATGTTAGGCCCGAAGACCGAAAACGCTCACTGGACGGAAAAAACGGCCACATCGCGTTCTGGCTGTCTTCAAATGCGCAGAACGCGTTTTGGCTGCTTTTAAACGCTTGCAACGCGTTCTGGTAATTGTCTAACGGCCAGAACGCGTTTTGTCATTCGTCAAGCGCTCAGAACGCGATCTTAATATTTGAGTCGTATTACATGCCACTCTCTACCTGCGTACAATAAGATTCAATTTGTACTTATAACACAAATGAATCTTGATTATTGTTCCACGTATTTTACTTCTTGTGCAGTACGGAATAAACTTGAATTTATGATCTTTTCGTTAATTATTAATTATGGTTCTTTAGTTCTTGGAAGAAATTCACACTACATATACTAAGAGTATATTGCAGAGTATATAAAATATGATTGAATATTGTCACATCGTCGTCATATGTGACAAGTGGAACGCACAAATGTTCAGAATGTCACAACTTCGTCCATACGATTTGTGGAAAAACCATGAGCGAAGGGTTCGGAAAATCAGTCATTTGCAATATTTGTGTTAGGAAAAGTTCTATTCGTAAGGAACAAAGCAATGCAAAAAAGAATTTACAAAAACAAGCAGAGAAAACGGTAGCATTGTCCAATTTAAAATTTCCACCAGCTGAAATCGGAACTATTGTTGTCGTAAGAGTGCCCGATGTTGATCGCGGACGATTAGCTCCCAGAAACGTGCTAGCAGTTGTCACTCAGGTTGAATGGTCTTTACAAATTAGGTACAAAAAATGGTACTCTCGAACGTCTTTAGGTTCGCAATGAATTTACAATTGCCGACAGTAATTTTGTTAAAAAAAGTGAGGTATCCGCTGAAAAAACTATTTCTTTACGATCAGCTTCAACTCTATCTTCAGAAAGCAAACAAGGTTTTGTTTATTGTAAGTGTAAACGACATTGTACTGATGAGAAATGCACTTATTGAAATTTGAATGTAAAATGTATTTCGAAATGTCATTGAAGCAGTATTTGTAAAAATAAGTAATGTTCTGATGTTATAAAAAGTTCGAAAAACATAATTCTTTTGTATTTAATTGTACTCGTAGAGGGTTCAATTATTTAAAATTAACTGAAAAGATCATAAATATAAGTATATTTCGTACTTCGAAATAACTTGTGTGTAGAACAATAATCAAAATTCATTTGTTTTATAAGTACAAAATGAATCTTATTATACGCAGGTAAAGAGTGGCACATAATACGACTCAAACATTGAGATCGCGTTCTGAACGCTTGACGAATGACAAAACGCGTTCTGGCCGTTAGACAATTACCAGAACGCGTTGCGAGCGTTTAATAGCAGCCAAAACGCGTTCTGCGCATTTGAAGACAGCCAGAATGCGTTGTGGCCGTTTTTTCCGTCCACTGAGCGTTTTCGGTCTTTGGGCCTAACATATATATATATATATAAGTTCATTTCTTTATAAATTCATTTATTTCATTTTCTTTTTATTTTTTTTTTAATCTTTTCCACTTTAAATCTATACCAGTGATCATTTGTCTATCAAATGGGATTGTTAGGAATATTTTTATACTATACTTATTGAAAAAGCCCTGTAAAAACTTAAAATTAAGGCTACGAAGGTTTCAAATCGCCCTGTTAACGTACTGACTCTGTCATTCAATATATAAATGCTGTTTTTTAAATATACTCTTATCCGGAATTTAGGTCAGCGGTAATTTAAAATACTTATTAATATTGCAATGGATTTAATAAAATATTAATTCTTTGTTATAGATAGATATTTTATTAGTTTTCTAAATGGGATAACTTTTTTGGTAATCACAGGACATATTAAATCTTGTTTTAGGAAATACTTAACTATTCTGCATTTATATACAATACAAATAATAAATATTATATAAAAAAACACTTATTATAAATTTCATAAATAATATAATCATTACAGCGATTAGTAAAAGTTTTTAAATTCTTCGAATTTATTAGTTCCAGGAGGGAACCGCTTCAGTAGTGAATGATTTGCGATAAAAAATAAAAGGAGATTAAAGATGAGATAAGGCTAGCAGAAAAATGAAGGGATTTGAATGACAATCGCTAAGAAACTGAAACCGTTTTTTAGATTCGCCCTGTTTGGGATAGTCAGGATAAAGTGGGGAAATGAGGGATGACCAATCCTTCAGCAAGAGAAGCCTTTCGGTGAAATTCGGTGATTTAGTTTACGTAAACCAAACGAAAAGTAAATTTTTGAAGGTTGTTTTATTGCTAATGGTTGATTAACAAATTATTTAATAACAAGTTATTCCGACATTTTTCCAATATATTTCAAACCAACCGGATACATTTCATCTTTTCGAGAAAATGAGAGACATAAAAAAATATAGTCCTGTAGATTTTAAATTGGTAAATATTTGGTTTTAATTGTAATTATATCTCGAAAAATATTACGATTAATCTTTATAATAAATTTTACCTTTATTCAGTATTTTGTTCAAGACGAAACTTTTCATTTTGTATTTTAAGAAAATTTGTTACAACAAATCGTATTATTATAACAAAATAAAAGGTCGTTCAACTCAAATATAAAATGTCACAGCGCCTATTTAATATTAATAGCTTTCTCAAATTAGATCCAAGTTAAAATCCTGTAATCCGTTGTCGTCAAATCTTAAAGAGTTATTTTTTTAATTTCGTTCCTAATATAATTGTTTTCTGACATTGACGTGACATTTGACGGATTTAGTTTGAAAGATGGTTGTGATTGTCATTGGTGTCCTAATTTGTACAATTTGGGTTCGTAAAACAACTTTTTTTGTAAAGCTAGGACGCGCCGTCACGCGCTGCGGGAGTTGAGCTGAGCGCCCTCCCCTTCTTTAATACATCTATCGGTTTGGAATCTCAATTGAAAAGAAAATCAGTTCGTCATCAATAAAATTATAGCCATATATATATATATATATATATATATATATATATATATATATATATATATATATATATATATATGTCTTTTAAATGAATCTCTTTTTTTTTTACTCTTTTTCTAGACTGAATTTTTTTGTTCTGTTTTTTGCAGAACCATCTTGAGTAAAAGATCTAGCCATGTGCCAAATTCTAAAAAAATACATCTATAGGTTTTAAATTACCGATGTCGTAAAACAGCAAAATGAACGGTTAAGATTTTCGCTTACGCTCAGCTCAATAATCTTTCCAATCTTACTCAACTAACCTTAATCGTATTACTCGTAAATAGAGTAGCCCTTTATCTCGGGAAAATAGTTCAAATTGCGAAGATATTAACAGATTTATTTAAAGAAAACGACCTCTCAATTCAAGTTGTCAGAGTTAATAACCTTTTTAATACGTAACAACAAAAGGTTGGTTTAACAATACAACGAGAAAAGTCCAATATTAATATCAATTTAAAATAGTTATTTGTAACAAATATTATCTTACTAATTAATTTGCTATATATATATAAATATAATAACGATAATAACGACATTTTTAAAAATTGAATTATATTGAATTAACCCAAAAAAACGGGGTATCTCACAACGGTCAGAATAGAAACACGGTCCTCCGAAGTCCCCCTAAATGGTTTGAATGTATAGTTTGGTTTTAGTACGCCATTACTCTTACAAATCCCACTGCTCAATCCGTTCCCCAAAACCGGGCAGTATCTATTAACGACTTTCCAAAAAAAGGCTCAAACCAAACAATATCTAAAAACTTCAAAAAAATTGTTGGTATCATTGTTAATGTAGTTGTGTGTGTGTACGTGTGTTTGCGTGTGTGTGCATGTGTGTGTGTGTGTGTGTGCGTGTGTATTTGCCTAGTACATGTGCAAATAAGATGTGATGTACTCTATCCTATAACTAATTTTGGGCCAGCTGATTTATATATACATAGTATACCAATACTAATACGAAGTCTGTAAATATAATATTTTTGTAGATACAAAAACATTACAGCCATTTTAATGTATTTATACCTATATAACCATCATACCTATACTTATCTCAATTATTTGTGACAAGTGAAATATATCAATCTCTTTCTTCTCTCATACATCATCTCTGGAGAAGCTTCTTTGTCTAATTCTCTCCATCCATCGTCTTAGATAACCATCTATAAAAAACTTATCTTATCTTTCCTTCCCTGTTTTAAAAGTTTTGGAATACAGTGACCGGCTTCAGTTGTTAGGCTTAGAGATTTCCTCGAACCTCAACTTTGGTCAGTGTATTGAGTCCAGAGCAAGAGTAGCTGCAGGAAAGCTTGCCGTTCTTGCGAAGGTCCGTCAGTACTTTACACCGGGACAGCTTCTTGTATTATACAAGGCACAGATCCGGTCGTGTGTGTAGTACTGTGGGGATATATTCGCTGGTGCCGCAAAGTCACATCTTGCGGTTCTGTACTCAATTGAGAGGCGAGCAAAGAGGTTTTTAGGTGACCCTGAATTGGTTGAAACCAACCTCCACAGCCTTGAACACAGGCGTAGAATTGCTAGCCTCTCAGTATGCTATAGGATACATTTTGGTGAGTGTGCTCAGGAATTACACGATTTAATTCCTCCGTCCCCCTTCCATCACAGGACGTTCCGACGCACGGCGGATATCCATCCTTACGTTGTGGACATTCCTCCGGTCCGAACGAAGCGCTTTGCTTCGTCTTTTTTAATGCGTACAGCGAAGGACTGGAATAGCTTGCCTGCGTCGGTATTTCCGTCCACATACAATGTGGGTGTCTTCAAGAGAAGAGTGAATAGGTTACTAGGTTAATACGCCGTACCACCTATGACTACATTTCCACTTTCCATCAGGTGGAATGTAGTCAAGCACTAACCTAAACAGAATATAAAAAAAAAGTTTTTATAAAGAAATACTACTAAGCAACTTTTATTAGAGAAATAATATTTTTTTATTTATTTTTGTTTTGATACAATAGATATTCCTAAGAGTTTACAAATTAAATATTTTTTAAATTGTGATTGTTTTCAGTATATTTGGGAAATAAAAAAAAACAAATAAAAAATATAATTTAATTATTATATATTTAATTTTATTTAATACATTCATCTAATAACAATTTATTTACCTAATTCTAATTTGATTTATTTAAAAAAAAATTTACAAGTTCAATTAATAATTTAAAAACAAAATAAATATAAGTTTGAGCTCAACTTCATGGTCATTTGTTGTCTTTAGAAGGTATTTTACCTAAAAAAATTGTTTTTAATGTTTAAGTGATTTTAAATACTCTTATTGCATTATTATTTTACGTAAACTTTTTTTTTAAACCACAAGTTTAAGATTAGATTAAATTGAAACATTTTAGTTTTTTAAGTTAAAATAAGCCTCAATTGTTAGTTGTAATACAAAAATTACACAGGCACACAAAAAAAAAAAAGTCATGAACCAGAGGGGAGACCCCATTATTCTTAGGTTTTTGGGATCGCTGAAACCGAATATGACAATAAAAACTAATTTTAAATGCCAGTTTTCCCGCTAGCACCCCCTTATTACCTCTTAAGGGGTGAAAATTGAAATTTTTGTATAAAATCAAGATAGATGTCTATTTCTACGTTTTTTTGAATGCTGAAACCGAAAATGATAATTAAAAATAAATTCATGACCACTATCACCCCCTACCACCTCTTACGGGGGGTGAGAGTTTAAATTTTTCTATAAAGTCAAGATAGATGTGTATTTCTACATTTTTTGGGATGCTGAAACCGAAAATGATAACTAAAAATAAATTTATGACCACTATCTCCCCCTACCATCCCTTACAGGGGGTGAAAATTTCAATTTTTCTATGAAATCAAGATAGATGTGTATTTCTACGTTTTTTGGGATGCTGGAACCGAAAATGATAACCAAAAATAAATTCATGACCACTATTACCCCCTTTAAAATTTAAGACCTCTATCACCCATTAACACCCCTCACCAACCCTTAAGACTGAATCATGATTTTTGTCCTATTCTTCACAAGTTTTTTCACTTTTTGTTTTTTTTTTTTTGCTTTCTATTTAATACTACTTATACTGTTATCCATCCGGCAGTGTTGTAAAACGCTTAAAAGATGCTGAACCTAATTCTATGCCTCCGAAATAGAATTGTTACTATTTTCCTGAAAATTTAGGAGACTAAAAGATGCTGAACCTAATTCTATGCCTCCAAAATAGAAGGGACTATTTTCCTGACAATTTAGGAGACTACAGTGAGGAACAAGATGCAAGGTGCCATCAGGATTAGAGTAGAATTAAATCATGAATATATATCAGATACTTCTGATCGATAAAGCATTTGAATTTCTAATATAAGAGCGAGAGAGAGAGTAACCTCAAACTATTTTGATAAACATGTCACTTACTGTAAATCGTTAAAATTTCTTCATACATCTTGATTTTATACAAAATTGAAACCCCCCATTAGGGATGGTTAGGGGGTGGTATTGAGTAAAAGAGGTATCAAAATCACTTTTGGTTGTCATTTTCGGTTCCAGCATCCTAAAAAACGTAAAAATACACATCTATCTTGATTTTATAGAATAATTTAAATTTTCACCCCCTGTAAGGGGTGGTAAGGGGGTAATAGTGGTCATGAATTTATTTTTAGTTATCATTTTCGGTTCCAGCATCCCAAAAAACGTAGAAATACACATCTATCTTGATTTCATAGAAAAATTGAAATTTTCACCCCCTGTAAGGGATGGTAGGGGGAGATAGTGGTCATGAATTTATTTTTAGTTATCATTTTCGGTTTCAGCATCCCAAAAAATGTAGAAATACACATCTATCTTGACTTTATAGAAATATTTAAACTCTCACCCCCCGTAAGAAGTGGTAGGGGGTGATAGTGGTCATGAATTTATTTTTAATTATCATTTTCGGTTTCAGCATTCAAAAAAACGTAGAAATAGACATCTATCTTGATTTTATACAAAAATTTCAATTTTCACCCCTTAAGAGGTAATAAGGGGGTGCTAGCGGGAAAACTGGCATTTAAAATTAGTTTTTATTGTCATATTCGGTTTCAGCGATCCCAAAAACCTAGGAATAATGGGGTCTCCCCTCTGGTTCATGACTTTTTTTTTTTTTTGTGTGCCTGTGTAATTACAAGAATTAAAAGTTACTTCTTTTTGGATAACATGAATTACATTCACTTATATGTAATAAAAGGATACACTTTAATGACTTACAAAATAAAATCTATAATATATATACTTTTTTATATATATATTTATAAGGTAATATTATGAAATTAATATAAATAAAAATATGATCACAGATTATAAAACTGTTAACACAAATATATATATAACCTTTTTTATTATAATATTTAGTTTTACATAATTATAGTAAATCCTAACTAATCTCATGCATTGCGAGATAATTTTTTATTTGGTTTTCAGTTAAATTTTTCTCTATGGCAACTTTTAAGGACTTTTAGTGGTATTCCCTCTCGGTTCGAAAAAGTAACATTGGTGGTAAGCGCTACCAAGTACCCCCGTAAAGAGGGGGGGGTAATTGTATATTAAGTATCTATTCTCCTCGGCCGCGTTGGTGAAGGAATTGAAGTTTTTTCGGCATTCCTTAACGAAAAAATCCATGAAATAACGGTTCGCGAACAAAGCCTCCCAGGAGTGCGGGTAATTCTTCGATAATTTCCACTCGAATGCAACTTTTTCAGGATGAAACTGGACTCCATAGAATGGATATCTGTAATAAAATGAATTAAAAATATTTTTCCTTTAATTTAATTTCTTCCTTTCTTCTAATTCTGTTGTGTTTCTGGCCGTCTCTTCTTAGCAGAGCAGCATTCCGACCCGGCGGTAGCTTACTCACGGACTGACTACACTGATCTTTTTAATGTAATAATTGAAGAATAAAAAAATTGCGTAAATGGCTACTCCAATAATGATAATTTGAATTTAGAATAGATTTAGAATAGATAGAATTTGATTTAAATTTACTTCATAATACGTACGTAGTGTGTTCAATACTCGCGATGAACTCAACTCCGAATTCGTCATAACTGTGTGATGTTACCCGCCAATCGTGAGTTAGGTTATGAGACTTGAGATTCTGAAAAAAAAACAAATATTATTTATGGCAACACACAACATATTAAAAAAAAATTAATTGGGACCAAATTTTACAAACTTTTTTTATTTGCACATTTTTTCTAATATATTTATGGCAACAAAATTCGAATAAAGAATTATTTAAGGCGGCACATGGATTATATATACATATATATATATATACAATTCGTGTGTTGCCTTAAATAATTTTATGGTCCTTTATAGTTGCCTTAAATTAAAAAAAATCTAAGATTTTATATATATATTTATTAATTTGTACAAGCTTGATTTTTTTAATTTGAAAAAGTTTTTATATAATCATTTACAACTTACCTCATCCACTATACAGAACTGGTGGACATTGGCGGTGACGTTTTGGTTTTTTAAAACGTCAATAACCTCTACTGGGGCGTGTCTGAACATTTTACTGCTTCTATAATCTGTGCATACATAACTATGTTTTATTAATTATATTTAATCTATCTGTAGATAAGTTAATTTTTAATCTATTCTAGAGATGAGGTAATATTACGTTTATCATCATGTTACTGTGAAACTTTTGCTTACAGTGGATATTAATATTTTAAATAATAATTATGATTAAATTTCAATTACATTAGGAATAAATAATTTAAAAAAGGTGGTTGAAGTTAAGAATATTGATAATACAGATGTAGTATTTAAAAATAGGATTATATTTTTAATTTATAACATAGAATTATCGTGATACTCAAAAGGGGGGGGGTCGGAAAAACCCAGGGGGGAAATAACGTTATTAATAATATATTTATTAATGTATTTTCATCAGGGAGGGGTCAGAGATGCAAAAGATCTCATACACAATACTTACACTGATCAAAATGCAGAGGTAGATTGTCGTAAGAATAACATCTTATTCTGTTCTCCTTTTCACCTCGACCGGAAGCTATGATGATGAGGAGCTCGAAACCCAAGCAGGTGCCGAAGATAGGAAAGTAATTGCCGTCGTCGTTAAGTTTTTTGGCGATATCGTATATCATTTGCCCGGCGTCCGCGTATCCATTGGACTGGTTGAAGTACGTCGCTCCTCCGGGAATAAGTACGCTGAGGTATTTCAACTTTTTTTAGTATAAAATAACACAGGCACACAAAAAAAAAAAAACGTCATGAACCAGAGGGGAGACCCCATTATTCCTAGGTTTTTGGGATCGCTGAAACCGAATATGACAATAAAAACTAATTTTAAATGCCAGTTTTCCCGCTAGCACCCCCTTACTACCTCTTAAGGGGTGAAAATTGAAATTTTTGTAAAAAATCAAGATAGATGTGTCTTTCTACGTTTTTTGGGATGCTGAAACCTAAATGATAACTAAAAATAAATTCATGACCACTATCACCCCCTTACTACCCCTTAAAGAGGGTTAAAATTTCAATTTTTCTATAAAATCAAGATAGATGTGTATTTCTACGTTTTTTAGGATGCTGGAACCGAAAATATGTGAATTTCTATGTTTTTCAAGATGCTGAGAGAAAAAATGATTATAAAGTATATGGTAACCTTATTGTATGCATATATTTGTTATTATGATACTAAGAATGAATCATGATTTTTGTCCTATTCTTAACAAGTTGTTTCATTTTTTGTTTTTTTTTTGCTTTCTATTTAATTCTGTTTATACTGTTATCCATCCGGCAGTCTTGTAAAACGCTTAAAAGATGCTGAACCTAATTCTATGCCTCCGAAATAGAAAGGTTACTATTTTTCGGCCAATTTAGGAGACTACAGTGAGGAGCAAGGTGAAAGGTTCCATCAGGATCTTAAGACAATGGAACAGCGCTATCAGGGTAAATGGGATGTCAATATGTTAGCAGACTACTGTTGGAATTTAAAAAGAGATTTGACAGAACAGAAAAGAACCAATAAAAGGAAACCACAGAAGAACTTTTGACAACAAGAGAGTTCGTTATCGTAGAAACAGGTAGACGCTGAATAGTGAGAGGCAAGGGGACTCACTTTAATTCAGCACCCCGGATAGTGAGAGGCAAGGGGACTCACTTTAATCCAGCACTCCAAAAGGGAACACAAATCTACTACGTCCACGCCGTTGTTCCTGGGTTACGCTAAGAATAGAATTAAATCATGAATATATATCAGATACTTCTGATCGATAAAGCATTTGAATTTCTAATATAAGAGCTAAGAGTAACTTCAAACTAGTTTGATAAACATGTCATTTACTGTAAATCGTCAAAATTTCTTCATACATCTTGATTTTATACAAAATTGAAACTACCCCCACCCCCTCCCCCCGTTAGGGGTAGTTAGGGGGTGGTATTGAGTAAAAGAGGTATCAAATTCACTTTTGGTTGTCATTTTCGGTTTCATTATACCAAAAAACGTAGAAATACACATCTGTCTTGATTTTATAGAAAAAAATGAAATTTTCACCCCCTGTAAGGGATGGTAGGGGGTGATAGTGGTCATGAATTTATTTTTAGTTATCATTTTCGGTTTCAGCATCCCAAAAAACGTAGAAAGACACATCTATCTTGATTTTTTACAAAAATTTCAATTTTCACCCCTTAAGAGGTAGTAAGGGGGTGCTAGCGGCAAAACGGGCATTTAAAATTAGTTTTTATTGTCATATTCGGTTATAGCGATCCCAAAAACCTAGGAATAATGGGGTCTCCCCTCTGGTTCATGACGTTTTTTTTTTTTTTGTGTGCCTGTGTAATTATAAATGTGTTATACTAGGGTCGCCAAGACCCTAAATTTCGATTCGCTGCGCCCGCGAAATCTCGGGTGCCGTTTGCATATTGAGTGAAGCGAGCCCAGTGTTCATCGTTTTCCATTGATTACTCCTCAACGACATGAAATTTTTCAAAAAAAAAATTTTAAAACCTTCAATTTCTTAACTTTCCGTCAAGTAGTTTTCGAGCCTATTCGTGACAAAGAATGTGAAAATTCTCCAGTAGAACGCTACGCTTGCTTCGCTCAATTAATATACATTTCTTTCATTATTATTTAAACGACTGATTTACAATACAAAATGTATTATTGGGATATTAAGTTTAGTTTACTTTTAGACTATATTCCCATAGGATTTACCCAATTTGGTTAACATGTTTAATGAATAGTCCAGGGAGTACTTTGATTGCTGAAAGTAAACATCTAACTGTGTCAAACGTTAAAAGGTCATCGAACTCTTTTTTGGAGAAGTATTCTTTATACAATCTATCAAGCGCTAAGTCAGTTAGCACACTAACATCGTAAAAGGCTGTTAGAGTTGTTAGCGAGCTTGTGACTGAACACTATTTATAGGCTATCTTTGGGTTCAATTAGTGCACTTAGAATTGTATATTGGAACGAACATTAGATGAGATTAGATTAGATTAGATACGAAAAACTTTTATATATGTTAATTATGTATTATATTGAAATTATGAGACGTAAATTAAAATAAATTTTATATATTTCATACAAAAATATAACGGTCACTATACGCTTATAAATTTGATAATATAAACCCAAATTCTAATAAACGCACCTTATTACAAAAAAAAAATCGTAAATCTCCAAATGTCATATACATGTAAACAGAATGTCATGGAGGTGACGTGTAGAGCTAAAATCATTTTTATATCTATTACTAGCAGGTTACCCGTGCTTCGCAATGGAAGGCGAAAGTGATCAAACATTTTTTTTAAATTTCCACCCCACCTATTAGGTACTAAACAGGCGCATAATATTTTTTGCAGTTTTTAGCTGTAGCTTTGGAACGGTTTGGACCTTTGCAAAATCCTTTCTTATTGCACCTATTCAATATGTCAGGAGTCTTGTGTCCAAATTTCAGCTTTCTAGGTATTACGGTTTAGGCTGTAGAGCGATGAATGAGTCAGTGAGTCAGTGAGTGTCTTTGTGTTTTATATTTTAAGATAATTATCATTAACTTTCTAACACTTTAATATTTATATAACTATAAATAATTTTAATATAAACCGTTACCCATTGATCTTTTCCATAAGTTCTTCATAGTAGCTCCGTTCTTTTCCAATTCTGAAATAAATATTAAAACATTTATATAATAAACAATTAAACAATATATTTAATATTTATGATATACTTGATGTTGTCAGCGACTTCGTCTGCTACTTCATATACTATTTTACATTAAAATTTTATTAACAGCGCCATCTATTGGAAACTAACAGAACTTAAAAGTGAATTAAACTTTTTGTGTATAAAAAAACCTCAAGTTCGCAATAAAAAAGTGAAGATTGTTAATCGAGATAGGAAATTTAATACCGCTTAAATTGGACCACACGTTATACAAAATTTCATTGAAATCGGTTCAGAATAAGCACAAACGTACATCCTGACATGATATGTTTATATATAGAGATTATTACAAATGACGTAAGTATATTAATGATTAAATCTTAATATAATCAAAATAACGTATAATCACGACAATCAGTCTAATAACATCTGATTATGAATTAAAATTATACTGAATTAATTTGATTGAATTATAACGGCTTTGATTTAAATATGGCCGTACATAGTATACTATAATTAATAAATGATTTGAAATTATTTTACATTAAACCTTTTTTCTCGTTACAGCCGAACCGTTATATCAAATGAATTATCATTTATAATTATTTTTTTTATAATTTTAAAAATAATTAAAGCTGAGTTATAAAATACTACTTGTAGACTAAAAAAACTAGATGTCAATCCGTTTAAACGTTGTACTTATAACGAAATTCGATTCGTTTTTTTATAATAAGATAAACATAAATCGTTTATCTAATAACAAATAATAATACTTCCGTATTTATTGGTAATAATAATTTGACCGATTTGACCGATTGATTTCTTATATTATATATATTTATTCTAAAATAATTACGATAAAAAAATATCAAACTTTATTATTTTGTAAACATAACTTATAATTTATTATAACGTCAAAAAATACAGATTATATTACATTTTTATAACTTACAAAATGGGGACCACTCTAGCGCCAGCTGCTTCGACGCTCTTAACATAGGACGCTGCGATATAACTCGTGTAATTCTCTTCCGGAAACTTGGTATGGAGATAATGAGATTGTTCTTGTGATAGAACACCGATTATTGGTCTTTCATTTAATACATCGTTTGTAATCACAGCACCTTTACAATGTAACAAACACCCCACAATCAATAGCAGAGCACCTTTCATTGTCACTAATTCTAACCAATTCGACTCAACCACCTATAAAAATACATTTTATCGTCTTATTAAATCTTATCTTGGACTATAGATAATACCGCGGGTTTAGTCGTATTTTAAGACAACATAATGAACCCTTTATTAAACAACGCACTGCACTATTTTTGACGAAAGTAATTTCATCTGATACTAAAAATATAAATTATGACGTGTTGACGAAATGCCTTGGCAGTGGATGTTATTGGAAAGTAATCATAATATTTTGTTAGATATATTACGAAAAATACGCTATAACCTATATTTGAGAATAGCATATTTCATTTAATTATGATAAATTGAAGAATTCCTTTCAAATACCACGTAATAGATATTATTTTATAGCTATTATTACATACAAACATATTTTCTATTCTATGTCATGCTCAAAAATAAGATAAGATTTGATTGATAGCATTCAAATTATCAAGATTTATCAAATTTTGGAAATTTAAAATTTAATTTACAATTATAAGCTAACCTATACATACCTTGGGTTTGTTTTTTCTTTACATACACAATTATATGGTTTAAAATGTCGGTAACACTTTTTATTATAATATTAACAGATATTTTAATTATTTTAATGAACATTTTACAGCTGATTTCATAAAAATATACTACAATCAATACTCACCTCAAAAGCGCATGCGTGTTAAAGTATACAGGGCAACTAAAGTTACATCATAGATGAAATATTTTTAAATGAAAGTTTGCTTGTTGCATGTAAATCTAAGACTATAATTCTTAAGAAAAATATCTTATTAGCCAAATTATTGTGTAACAACCGGGATAAAGTATTAAATAATAAAAGCAATTTCACTAGCTACCTACTAAAGGTCTATTTGCTTCTTGTAAAACATTCTCGATTACAATATCTTTATAAATAAAATTCGAACTATTTGCAAAAGGACACCACGAAAAATGTTTGTTATTTTACACTATTTGTAAAATTCTAATAAAGAATAATTGCTAATGTAGTTCTAAGTAAAAACAATAGAATTGAAATTACTAAATTCTTATACATTAAATTTAAATTAAAATTAAAATATATTTTCAAGCTTACTTGTAAAATTACATTCATTTCTTAGAAATTTAAGAATAATCTTAATAATTATATAAAACCTATCATCCTTTTCTTTTACGTACCCTTATTCATATATTTTTCTTAAGTAGGGGCGCCAACAGACCCTCAATTTCAACTCGCTGCGCTCACGAAATCTCGGGTGCCGTTTACATATTAGGCGAAGCGAGCCCAGGCTAATGACTCATCGTTTCCCATTGACTTCAATAGGACATCAGTTTTTTAATATGACATTTTTCAAATGATTTTTTTTTTTACGACTTTAATTTTTTTTTTAACTACGACCTAATGTGTGTCTTTTTGATTGGAACATTTCATAATATTCTATCAAGTAGTTTTGGAGCCTATTCGTGACAAAAAATGTGTAAAAGTCTCCAGTAAAACGCTCCGCTCGCTAAGCTCGCTTCGCTCAACTATTAAGATTTAAGATTTATTTTGTGTTTGTTTGTTGACGAAGGTGTTTGGACAAAAAATGGTACGTCGTCATACGTGAATAAGAATGCCAAAAAGTTTTAATACATTTTTATACCTTCTTCCACAAGGCTGTACGTCTTATTTCCCCATTTGGATTATGAACATTTTAAAGATACTGACTTAACAATAAATCACAAAACTACAGGAGTATGTGTTGAAAAATTAAATAACCTTTAAAATAAAACAATCAGACATGATAAAATAACAATTTCTTGATGTGATCAGATCAATAATTTTGAAGTGAAACTCGATGATACGAAAAACACGTCATGATAAAGAAAGAAATACATAAATGGTTATAGTTTCATTTTATTTCTATTTTTTATTCTGTTGGTTGATTAGTTTGTCGGTATGTCAGTCAAAACTATTGGACCGGCTCTACTGAAAATTCTGCGTGATTTCCTAAAGATTTGATTATTTTCACAAAACTGATAATTATAAAGCATCAAAACTACTTCAGCAGAAATAGCCTTCCTTTCTTATATTTAGCGCCGTTTTACACATCAAAGTCAACATTTAAAATACTTTTCACTACAATTTTCACTACAGATATTAATTTGTAATGTATAACTCAATAGTAGGTATCGGTTAAAATTGAAATAAAATCTGACTCATAAAAAAAATATATATGGATTAGTATAAACATGAAGTAATTCAAAGAGGAAGTTAAATAACGTTACTTTGGTGAGTCTCAGTACTCAATGCAATCGATGCCGCTGTCAAAAATGTCGAATTAGAAAATAAAAAAGTCATGTACTTACAACAATTTGAACAGTTATATACAAAACTTTGATTTATTGTATCTTCGAGTGTTTCTATCTTCTTATCGATTTATTTATTATTCATGATGATAAAAGATAAATGCAGATTATTACAACTACAAAGTACCTTAGTGTCACGGTCAAGTGTTAAAGAGATTTCGTGAAGTCTTGTTGACGCGATAAGGATATTTAGTGGGTAGTCATAAAAATGGCGGCCTTTTCTATGCCGGATGACAGATTGAACGACCCTAGTTATTTTGGGTAATAATTTAGTAAATATTTATTTTTATACGAAAACGAGTTTAGACAAATAAACTATTTTATTAATTAAAGTATAATAACAGAAGCAAATTTATAATATTTTGTTTCTTATCAGAACAATGCTTTTTACAAGTGATATATTAAGTGTTTAGGACTGGCTGCTGGCCTCATGGTAACCTTCCTTACGAATGCATGTTGATGAGACCCTTCGAATAAGTGATGTACGTTAGACTCTTTTACTTTTGTACCTTAACCGGCTCTTACGACTCTCTCAGAAAGTTATAAGGCGGTCTAATCTTAAGTCGCAATCGCTGGACACGAAAATATTAGTCACTATAATTAAATATGTTCTTTTTTGTTTTTGAATATTCTTTTCATCTGTCATATTAGTCATATTGGCAATTTGCTTTCAATTTCCCAATTCTGCTTCGCTTTCTTTTTCACACTTTTGGATATTTTTTATCTGTGCCATATTCACTGGTAACACTGTAGATTCCTCGTCAAAAAAGAAAAATGCCGCTGCAAAAAAGAAACGTAATGATAAAGGTATTTTGATGTTAATTAATTTTAAAGTATTTGACTAATCATATGTGATAAATGTGTTAATATATGATACAGTTACACATAGTAAATTTCAAGTATTCAATTGTACTATGTGAAACAAAACTTACGTTGTGTTCTAGGTTGGTTTCCTGCGTTGACAAGAGAATTCGCGTATTTTCATTTAAAGTCAAGTTTATTGTTACAAAATGTTTGAAATGGTAAGGCTAATAAGATGTTTGACGTATAAAGCTATTAACAATTCACTGCATCAAAATTTATTATTAATATATGTAGTGCAGTCGCTTACTTTGTTCTTATATTTTAGAATACGGCGGAGCCTATGCAAGTGGACGTACCACTTGAAGATAATGAGAACAATGAAACCGAATGTTATGTGGTTGAAAATCCTACTCTGGACTTAGAGACTTATGCTGCCTCTTACACTGGTTTTGCTAAACTGTTCAGACTAATGTTTGTAGCACATCATTGTCCATCACTTAGATTAGAAGCTCTTAAAATGGCTATATCATATGTCATGACCACCTATAATGTAAGTCTTTATCAAACACTTCACAAAAAACTTGCTGAAGCGGTAGCAACTGTAGGTTTACCTGATGTAGCTGTGCAGATGGGTTCACAGGATATTCCTGTTCTTGACTCCATGTGGGTTGAATCTAAAACTAAAAAAGCTGCCATTAAGCTGGAGAAGTTAGATACTGATCTTAAAAATTATAAAACAAATTCTATTAAAGAAAGCATAAGAAGAGGTCACGATGACCTCGGAGATCACTATTTGGACTGTGGGGATCTCACTAGTGCTCTGAAATGTTACTCTAGAGCCCGAGATTATTGCACAAGCGGCAAACATGTAATAATGATGTGCCTCAATGTAGTTAAAGTTTCAGTTTATTTGCAAAACTGGGCTCATGTTCTCAATTATGTATCAAAGGCTGAAGGAACTCCAGATTTTAATGAAGTTCCAGGAAAAGATTCCAACCAAGCCATATTAACTCGTTTAAAATGTGCAGCTGGGTTGGCCGAGTTGGCAACCAAGAAGTACAAATCAGCAGCGAAGCACTTTTTAGCCGCCAGTATCGACCATTGTGATTACCCAGAGTTGCTTAGCAGTAATAATGTAGCAGTTTACGGCGGACTCTGTGCGCTAGCGACATTCGATCGCTCCGAACTTCAGAAACAAGTAATAGTTAGCAGTTCTTTTAAATTATTCCTAGAACTAGAACCACAATTACGTGACATCATTTTTAAATTCTATGAATCAAAATACGCTTCGTGCTTAAGGTTACTGGATGAAATTAGGGACAACCTTCTCCTTGATATGTATTTGGCCCCACATTTGAATTCTTTGTACATGCAAATACGGAACCGAGCCCTAATTCAGTACTTTAGTCCGTATCTCTCAGCCGACATGCACTTAATGGCTGCCGCATTCAACCGCACAGTGAATGCTCTCGAGGATGAGCTTATGCAATTAATACTTGATGGACAAATTCAAGCACGCATAGATTCTCACAACAAAATACTCTATGCCAAGGATGTTGACCAGAGGAGCACTACATTTGAGAGGAGTTTAGCAATGGGAAAAGAATACCAGAGAAGAACATCCATGCTAATCCTTCGTGCCGCTTTGCTCAAAAATCATATTCATGTTAAGGTATATGAAATTCTAATAATATTAATTAACTTTAATTCGGCAATTTGAAAGATGTAAAGATAAACAATGTCTACATAAAAAAAACATACTTTTTGTTTTTCATTAAATATCTTCATGGAAATTTTTTGAGTTAATCAAATTTTGTTTAAAAAAATCATGAAACAAAATATAATGTCATATTATAAATTAAAAAAATTCAAGACATGTTAGTCTTGTCACTTGTATAAATAAAATTCTACTTAAATAATTTGTCATGAGATTGTCTGTACATTTGTCTATTTCCAGATACTCGGTCGTGAATCTGGTCCCCAAAGCGGCGAAGCCCCCGGCTCCAGCACCAGTCTCACAAACCGCAGCTTCGAGACTGTGCCGTTGTGATGAAGATACCATAAGAAACATAAATTACATGACAGATTAAATGCAAAGGTCTCAAAAACATTATTTTATAAATTACACTAACCCTTTTAACATTTATTTTGTCATGTAATAACTTTTTTTATTTGAAAGAAAACTTGTGTACCGTTCATTAACTGCTTTTGTTTTGTTGAATACAAAAGTAGGTCTGCGTGGTCATATGAAGATACATGGTGTTTTAATAATGTTGGCTGTCCCAGACGTTGAAGTGCTGATGCGAGCGTTACAACATTGTTTATACAGAATTATTCTATGTAACCACAAAATATTATGTCTACGTAATTTTTAATAATATTAAAAAAGTGAAGTAATAAAAAGGTTTTATTTCAAAAATAGTCGGGCTGGATATTAAAAAAAAAGTTAAGTAATACAAAGGTTTTATTTAAAATAATGAAGTCTGGCTGGATATTGAAAAGAAGTAAAGTAATGAAAAGGTTTTATTAAAAAAATAATGTTCTGTCTGGAAATTAAAAATATTAAATAACATAAATTGCAGCTAAAAGCAAACAGCTTCATTATTTAATATCAAAGTTTTCATCTATTTTTCCGTAATCTAAAGATTAAGATTAGATTTATGCTATATCAATTTAATCTATCCTATATCTTTTTATCATATACTTGCTTTTTGTTCGTGTTGGTTATCTGTGGTTACTAAATAAAGGCAAACGGATTTTTTATTATCAAATTAATTAAATTATCTTTCTTTTTACATCATATTTTTATGACTAATTCCATCTTTTTCTCTTTTGAACTTCGAGTTACCTTCAATCATTAATAGTTATTAAATAAAATGTCATAATTAGCATGCCAAAATGATTTGGCTTCTTCAATTAACCGATTACAAAAAGTCTTTAATACTGACTATAGGCATTACGATTCACTCCGTTTTACTCATTCCGATACACAAATTACAAATTTATTAATTTGTATTAAAACAAATATCAAATAAATTAGATTCAATAAAAAATGCATTATAAAACGTTATAACAATGCTGTTCAATCTTTAGTTTCCTTTGTTGTAAACATCTGACGCATGATTTCGCTCCCCCCCCCCACTTTTCGTTCGTTTTATATTCCTTCCATTACCAATTATAGCGGTTGTAAGTTTAAATTTACGTCTATACAATAAAAAGACAATAAGGCCAAATCTGTACATAACATATTTTTAATAATTTAATTGCTACATGCTAACTGTGGTTTATCTGTTTCTTAAAACTTTCAAAACTGGAGGGACTTTGGTAATATAGTGTTAATCTTTTCGCCATACCCAATATAATATATTATTACATGGATAATAAAGGCTGAATGATAAATGTTCACACGAAAGCGAAAACCGAATGGATTATACTTTAGATAAATATAAAATGAAAAAATTCGTTGACACGAGCAGACCTCAAACAGCGCGGTCGCAGTTAAAGAATTTGAGCAGGGAGAAGGGGGGTCGTGTTAATCTATAGTAATATAGCCATTTAACTATAAGTAGTCTGTGATAATAACTAGAAAAAAAGGATAGTTTAATTTCACAAGTAATTTGTCAGAGAATAATCTTCGATTGTTATTGGAAACAAAAAGTCTATCAAAATTAATTGAATGCCAATTTTAACTTCATTTGTTGATTTAATAATTTATTCCATTTTTCAAACATCGAGACAGAGGCGACATCTATTAGGCCTCTGTGAAATCCTATCCACATATAGTTTAAAACAAATAGTTATGTATAAATATGGATAATATTGATCACCAACTCGTTCAGACAATAACAATGTTAAAGTATACGAGCTAAATTTTATTTAACTTTGATATAATTTTAGTCTTTCTCCCAAAAAATACGAAATTAATAATAAAAACATTATCTACTGTCAACTTAAAAATACAATACAATATAAATCGACAAGGTGCTTAAAATATTGAACCAGTCATTACAGAAAACAATTTAAAATTAAATTAATGCACTAAAACCCACAAAATTCAAATATATATTTGCCAATATGTCTGTATAAATAAAAAAAATATACATAAGTGTATATTCTTTATAACGAATAGATAGACGGTTAAACAAGCTTACAAAACATAATTATTAATAACCAGTTGTTATTTAGATACGCTTTTACACGTATGGAATTTTAAATAAGAACTACTTTGATGAACATCACTATAATAGTTGTCCATCTACGAATTCTTTCTAGGCGATAATAAAAAATGTACTTAATATTTAAGAACGTAACTTATGGTAATTTTGAAAATTGTTGGTGTTATATATTGGAAGTAATAGTTGTTCTTTATTACATTATTTTTCTAACATATTCGTTTTCCCTTCCCTTCTCTTCATTCCTTGCGGTTATCATAATTGCAAATATCAGCTGGCCACCTCACCACTAATAATTAGGTGACTAAAAATTATTTTACTGCGATGGCTCTATGTACATATAGAGTACAAAATGGCCTTCTACAAAAATAAATCAAATTACCGTTTAGTTTAAAAATAAAAATAGAATATCGCACGCATCTTTATACTAATAAAATCTATACATACAAATAAAATTTAACTGTCTGTTTGTAATTTCAAATTAAGTAAAGTAAGCTTTTCACTAGATGTTAAGAAATTGTACGGTAAGTCTGTCTGTCTGTTTCTACCGGCACATATTTGAAACGGCCGGACCTAATTTTGAAGGACTTTCACTAGCGGATAGCTGATGTTATAAGAAGTAATTTGGGCTAATTTTATTTTAAAAAACACATACCGCGCGAAGGAAGTCGTGGGCATAGCTAGTATAAATATAAATGGTTATTAACGATTATGGAATCCCGAAATTCATAAATTTTGAACTAATTTACCGAACGTGTTTAAATATGTAAAAAAAAATATAAAATGTCACTTTCGTCTGTGACGTATGACCTAACCAAAAAAGTTTAATTTAAAAAAAAAAGACAACATACTTTTTATATTTAAAATATATTTATTAGAAACAATAACATTTATTTTATATCACAATTAGATATTCTAGTAGCTGTCTTTTTCATTACAGACAGTTGGATGAAGACATGTGGGACAAGTGCCATTAGCAACACCAAACGCAGGCCTCCGTCCACCATCACAAGCCACCAGCCACTGGAAGATATAATTATATCTTTTATTGTAAATATATATATACTTTGAAGTTATTATTGTTTTATATGAATAAACAATTCTCTATTTTATTAATGGAACTTTATAGAAGTTCACTCGGCCTAACACTGTTTCTGTGGTTGTTATCAGACCAGAGAAAGTTCAGAAATCCTCGTAGTTTTAAGTTTAATTTACAGTCTACAGAAGGAGTTATACTTTTTTTTGGTTATGGCATTATTCACAATTATGTTTGCAATATTTAGCCAATTTCAAGTTTCTGTTTATACGTGGCTTATCTTGATAAGTATGGTATCAAAATAGTCCTGATACTCCCATTTGATACACAACTGATCACTGGTATTTATTCAAAGTGGAAAAAATAAAAATAAATAAATGCTAGTGAATAAAGTTTAAGCAGCTATTTCATTATCCAATCTACCAAGTGTTATGTCGACAATCACACTGACATTGCATAGTGAGCTGTTAGCAAGCTATTTATACTTATGTGCTTAAAATCAGATAATGTGAAAGGTCCAACTATGAAAACTAAAATAAGACCATACATATAATACTTAAAAAGTACCTGAAATAAACAGTTCCTATGATAATAAGCTTCACAGTTGGTGTTTTGGCACAATGGTTGTGGTATTCCTAGGCAATCCGGCAATTCCACACAGAAACATATACAACATGTCGGCAACTCGTCAACTTCCATTTCCTTTACCAACTCATTGTCCAAACTCATAGAATGAGTTGTGATATCTGAAAGATAATTTTATTTAAAATTATGTTAATTAAATAAAAATATTATTTTTTGAGACTTTTTCACATTCTTTGTCACGAATAAGCTCGAAAACTACTTTACAGAAAATTAGAAAATATTGCAATCAAAATGACACACATTAGGTGATGGATTCAAAAAAAATATTCTGAAAATTATCATGATGTTGTGGAGTAATTGTCAAAAAACTGATATTCCATTGAAGTCAATGGGAAACGATAAGTCATTATACTGGGCTCGCTTTGCTCATTATGCCAACCGCACCTGAGATTTCGCAAGTGCAGCAAGTCCAAATTGAGTCTGTTTAATTATGATAAGGTATTAATTACTCGCAAATGTTATTCAGGAAAAATTACTTTATTAAATCAAACTTACCAAATAGAGTATTAATGTTTTCCACAATATTTTTATCATGATCCCAATTGAAAAGACATTTTTTAACTTTATCTTGCTGTTGTTCAGAATTACCTATAATATGAACATTTCTTGCCAGTCCCGCACTTGTCACCTCCACATGTAACCATGTCTTATTATCTGAAAAATACAATTAACAATTAATTACTTCAATATATTACTTTTTATTTATTTATTTGGTACAAATAATCATATAAATAAAGTTTTATTCTGACTACAAAATTGTTTTAAAATCTAGAAATAATTTTGTTATTTATTATAAGATGTAATAAGATATTAAAACTCCTTTCTACATTTATGAACTTAGATAACATCAACATGGGCCCAAAAATCTTTATTTGAACTACAGCAGAATATAAATTTGTGATATGGATAAACTAACCTACCAAAATTCTTCTATAGTCATCTTTAAATGTTGGTTTCACGGGTTCTCTTACAATACAGTTACGATCTATATTTTCTAGTTCATAGAAATATGCAGATAAGCTAGAAACATAATTTTTAAATGCAGATGCAACCTCTTCAATGGACGAGTATTCTTGATCTAGAAGTTGGGAATGAGGTAAATCAACAGCCACCACACTAAGTTTTTTAAAACCTTTATATTTCAAATAAATATTATGCTCCCTTGAAATCTGCTCTGTTATTGTGCATTTAAGATCCCTTAAAGTTTTTCCAAAGGATACTGTGACATCATCTGGTAGATTTTTTATTTCAGTAATTAGCTCCTCATCGATCAGTTCCGATTTAATAGAATCTAAGGTGTAAATTTGTTTTTGGTTAAAAAAAACTTTTAATCCATCGAAAAAGCCTGATACAGTTTTAAATTGTTCTTTATTGAGGAATTCATGAATATTTTGTATTTTATCCATAACTCATAGTTTTAGGATATTTATCTCTTTCTCCATAAGGATTTTGAAAACCGAATTGTATGTTAAAATACAATTATAATTTAAAATTAAATTGCGAAAAGACAGATGTAAGCGCCTATTAGGTTTTTAATTTTGACAGACCAATAGTGTTGCCTGCTCCTCAATACCCTTCTCATTATCCAGCTACTGTAATACCTCTTGATGTTAATATATTATTTTGGTTTCTTATAAAAATTGCAATAAATCCAAGATCCTTTTAAAAATAAATTCTACTTTTTAAAATAAATTCAAGTTATGACTGTATAATCAATATATTGGAATCAATTGTGATGTACACATAATTAATACTAGAAATAAAAATGAACTTCCTATGCCCATCACTAGGCTCCATAAAATAGGTTTGTAATTCTTTTAGGATTAATTGTATACGTATTTACAATAAGCTCCCCAGTAAAGCCTTAAATTAGTCACTAAATAAATTCAATTTATTCATTAAAAGGAATTTGAAAAAAATAAGGATATAGTGTAAAGGATTACATTAACGACGTTAAAGGCTTGGGAATGAATGGTATTTTAACGATTAACTAGTAATCTACGCAATTTTTCTGACGCTGCTTTTTTTATTTTTTATTTATTTAAATAACTTTATTGCATAAATGTAAGATAACAGACAGTAAAAAAAATTGATAAAAAATAATACCAGCAAAGGGCGACCTTCACTGATCACTTTCAGGCAACCCACACTGTTGTTACTCTTGTTACTCTTGTTAGATCTTGTTAGGCTGTTTGTTACTCTTGTTAGATCTACTGGTTACATAATACCACTCTCTTAAAATTCATTGCAGTAACGGTGTGGACCGGGTTGCTCCCCCTTCAACCCTTGCGTTATGCTCGTGAACGGGTGCCGTTTGCAGTGACTGACACGGGTTTATTTTTTAATTATTAACTAATCATTAGGGCGACTTATCAAATTGATCGCGATGGTTCTAGTTGTTCGTAAATTGCGTCTTAATTTTTTTTTCACGTTTGTGAAATAGTGATCACATTAAAGAACTGCCTGGCTAAGTTTGTTTTCTGGTTCTTCTCAGACCAGGGCGCTTTTGCAAACCTCGCAGTTTTATTTTCAGTTGTAGAGTATCTTTACAAAAGGGATTATTTTGACAAGTATGCTATCAAAATAGGCCCTCCTGACACTCAGATTTGATGTACACAAGTGATCACTGGTGTTGTTTCAAAGTGGAAAAGATTTTGATTAAATAAATAAATAAAATAAATATTTTATTTCAAATAAAACTTATTTCATATATACAAAAAACCTTTCTCAGATTTATCTTACTTCTCATCCAACTTACACTCACGGATTGGGATGAATCAATTTTGAATCTTCTCACTAATATATTTATATCCTGCAAGCTCTTGGAACAAATAACGGTGTATATGGATTTCGTTTATCGAATTTAACGAATATGTTTCTAAGATAAGCGAGAGAGCACATACACAAACTGAGAATAGAAATGGATTTTCTAAGGAAATAGTTCGATTGAATTATTCTAAAATTTAAGTCTCATTTAGAAACCTACTACTTCCAATGAAAACATTACCAAACTTATTTAGTTCCTTATAAGCAGCACATTCTTTATATTTGTTTTCTTTTGGTTTATTCTGGTCCTGATTTAGTCATATATAAAAAAATATTATAGAGACTGCCAAAGTTTCTTGCTTAATCCCAAAATATCAAAGACTTTAATATGTAAAGATTAATTAACCTTCAAATATATCTGCAAATTAGGGTTTGGAACTAGAGATTACTAAAACGGCCCTGATTAAAGTGACTTCCAACAAAACAGTTCAATCATTGTTAATATAACGCTTTCAAATTGACTTCAATCTGCGTCTATCGCTTCTAAGCTCACTATAGATATCTATAGAAGTAGATAGGTTCGGTTCATATCTACGGATGTACCTAATGGCTATTTTTCTACAGTAATAGCTCTGTTCTATCCACCTACTCCAGGTCTTACTTGTATGCTGATGCCAAATCTATACAACAGATTCTTTCATTGAATCTCTAACGCCATTAATAAAATAAATTCAGACGTGCACAATATTAAGCTTTTAAATAGTTATTATTTATCTATGTGGAAACAAGATGTCATATATTATGAGGATATGACATCATATATGAGGATATGATATATATGTTATACTAATAATAGTAATAGTTGTATTGTATATCTTATTCTAGACCAGAAAAAAGTGGCACGCCTTTAAAGTTGTAATTCGTATGCATATCGGATGGTAGTGGGAAGATATTATCGGCTTTTTTGAGCGAAGCGAGCGGAACGCTCTACTGGAGACTTTTTCACATTCTTTGTCACGAATAGGCTCGAAAACTACTTTACGGAAAATTAGGAAAAATCAAAAACACACATTAGGTGATGGTTTTAAAAAAAAAATTAAAATGTCAAGTCGTTGAGGAATAATCGTCAAAAATCTAATAACCCATTGAAGTCAATGGAAAAAAAAATTCGCGCGAAAAATTTGCTTTACAATGAAAAGCGCATGAGGATTTTTTTAAATCGAATTGAACTGTCCCTCTGTGCGATTCACTCATTACACTCATCGTTCGAGTCATTACACTGGGCTCGCATCGCTCAATATGCAAACGGCACCCGAGATTTCGCGAGCACAGCAAATCGAAATTGAGGGTCTGTTGGCGCCCCTAGTTTATTAATATAGAAAAGAGTAACAGCCAGTACGTCGCCTAGAGATACCCCATCAGAACATTCCGTATTATCCGAGGAACTCTTATCGGACTTCCCAATATACTGACGCACGTAGATATGTGTACTTTGAACCAGTTAATAAATGATGGAATTATCTATATTTATTTATCTTCCCTTATCTTTTCCACTTTGAATTGAACCAATAATTACTTGTGTAAAAATATCAAAGTCCACCGAATTAAAATACCATTACTAAAGTAAAGACGAGTATTGAAACTAGTTTAACATTTGCATATTAGACATCAGTAGGTAAACCCCTGCTATTGTAGGACGGATTGCCTTAAAAATATTACTATGAAGTAAATCTAATAATAATCTGAGATCTAGTTGCAGACCTTCGAGAAATTTCGAAAGGATATGGAGTAACGATAAGCAAAACAAATAAGAATTATAGTAATATTAAATGTATAAGAAAAATTAATATATTTTTTATGAAAATAAAATTTTAAAAATATTTTATCAATGATTTGAATTAAATTTTGATTTTCTAATATTATTTAAAATAAAACTTATTTCTGCGATAGCAAAGTTAATTATTTTATAGTTCTTAACAGTTTTATTATACAACTAGTTATCCACGCGACTTCGTTCGCACGGAATGTTTAAAAAAAAAGTAACCAAGTTACTCCTTATAACAGCAGTCAGTAAAAGTTCTGTTAAAACCGGTGTTGCCGTTTCAGTGATTAGTCGGAATAAACTGACAGACAGACAGAAATCATTTATATGTATAGATTTTTAGGGGAGGAAAAATAAAAATGCATCCTTATATTCTAACCAATCTGAATGTAGTACAAAAATGTACAGATCTGGTAGTTAAGTTTATTATAGCAGTGATAATCAATACATGAACATAACATACTCAACGTCATTTCATTTGAAATATATTCAAAGGTGACAGTACGAGGCAAATATCAAACAATACATTGAGCATTTAACTTAAACTAATATCACTATATCAGTAATAAATAAAAAAATGCTCACAAACAGTCAAGAATTTCTAAAATCAAATATACATTTACATTATCTACTTCTAAGATTAAAAAAAAATACATTAAAAAAATTACCTGTCAAAAAATAATATTCAAACAATTCTAAATTTTAGAAATGTCATTCCATTAAATTTATAAAAAAATAAAATTTCACTAATGCGATATGTTTTGTGCTTTTTATATAATCATAAATATATATTAAAAAATAATAATAATAATAATAATTATGTACGAGTATGTACGAGTCGGGACAGACATACAAAAAAATATAATCTATTAATTCTTAATAATTATGCATTATTTTTTTTGTTGTTATTATAATTGACTATATTTATTTTGGCCTCACAATCTTCGTCTCCACCTTCACCATGTCATCGCCTTTGTACAGTTCCACTTGTAATGTTGAAAATACTTCTATCACTTGATTCACTGATGGCAAAGTATCAAGCGCTTTCCAGGTTAACTCCATTTTGGATAATTTTACACCCGCATCGTTCTTGATACAGTGAAATTCACCGGGGAAATCCTAAAATGCACTCATAAAATTTGAATAATTGTTTTAGGTGACAGAGAAAATCTGTGTAATGTGAAAAAGAAGTCTCTGTTATGTTTTGCAATTGTGAACTATTATATTCTTTTAAAGATAAAATATTGATAAACATACACACACATACACAGACATATACATAAATATGTATATATATAAAACAATATGAATATACTTACATTATTAAAAAAGATTCGACGATTCAATCCCATAGCTATAACGATCACGTCAATGTACTTCTCTCTGACTTCAACAACAACCGCTTCTGTAACAACTGGTGAGTTCTGTTCTATGTACTTCAGTGTATACAACTCTGTAGACATTTCTCCGGCTCTCTTAGCATTGTATTTCTGTTTGTTACACCCTGCAGCTATCATGCAGACTTTGTCAACCTCCCATGTTGGAACTTCTCTGTACTTAAGACTTGCAGCTAACAACCTGCAATGTTAATTATTTAGTATATATTTGAAAATATAAATAAAATAAAATATATATATATATTTCCTTACCTATGCACCATAATATCTGCATATCTCCTTATAGGACTTGTAAAATGTGTATACAATGGAACGTTAAGAGCGTAGTGATGAAAATCATCTTCACCAGAACGGCCTGCACAAAAATATTTTGCTCTGGTCATTGGTTTTGTACATAGCATGTTGAGGACCATTGCTCTTCCTGTATCCAAACTATCCGGTTCCAAATACTTTAATAGAGACTTGTGCAAGTGTCCCGCTGACGAAACATCTATATCAATTCCCAAAGGCTTTAGTGACTTTTCAAGTTGCTTTAGCATATAAGTGCTAGGAGCGGGATGGCATCTCAGAAATGCTAATTCAGGATGGTCCTCGTGTATTCTTTCAGCTACTGTCATGTTGGCTAGTAACATGAATTCTTCAATTAGTTGATGACTCTCTTTACTCTCATATATCCAGTAGGATTCCGGCAAGCCATTTGTTGTACTTAACTTGAATGATATCTTGGTTTGATCAATACGTAATGCCCCATTATCAAACCGTTGCTTTCTTAGTATTGATGACATATTTCCCAAAACTTTTATAGTATTATAGATATCTTTATAATGGAAACCGTTATATATTTCAGGAAAAGATTTTTCAGCGTCCTCACTTCCATCAATCACAGCTTGAGCATGATCATATGCTAATTGACAGCAGGAGTGAATCACTGTTCTCGCAAATCTGTGATTTAAAACTTCACCACATTCTGTCATTTCCCAAAACACACTAAATGCAAGTTTGTCAACACCAGGGAAGAGTGAACACAGCATACATAATTCATCTGGCAACATGTGATATGCTCTCTCTACCATATATATCGTAGTGGCCTTTTCACTAACTTTTTCATCTAATAAAGTATTTTCGTGTAAAAAGAACGAGACATCTGATATATGAACTCCCACTTCATAGTTCCCGTTTTCAAGTTTAATGCACGACACAGCATCATCAATGTCACGACAATTGGAAGGATCAATACTAAAAATGCATAAGTTTCTACAATCCTCTCTTAATTTTATTTCCTCCTCGGGCACAACATAATCCAGACGTGGAAATAAATGCCGAACATCAGAACCAAAAGGGGTAACATCTAAATCCATTTGAGCTAAAATAGCTTTATTTTCCGTCTCTATATCTCCCGACTGCCCTATGTTACATATTAGCCTCCCCAAAGCAAACCTCACATCGAACCAATCAATAATGCTTGCAAGAAATAATGTGTTTTCATAATTTTTTGATTCCTGGTAAAAATTATCCGGCCAATTTGTAAATGGTATGTTAAGTCTAGGTATCCTGAAATCTCTAGGTATGAAGAGAGCTCTTTGTCTGCTTTTATCTGGCATGAGTTTTAAGTTACCAATGCATTTACGAGTGTGTACTTTCTCTTTGATGAATACCACCTTACCTTTTTTCTGTTTGCTGTCGTTGTCACTATTATTCGATGATTCCTCATCTTCATCACTCTCAATATATTGTACGACAACAATATCACCCTCCAGTGCTCTGTTTCTGTTTTTTATACCCTCTATAAGAATATCCTGTTCATTGCGGTCCATACTTGAGACATAGGAGTTTTGGAACTGTTTCGGGTTTATTCTTAACACTCCTTCAATCAATGTATTATTCTTTAATCCCAGTATCACATTATTTCCACTCAAATAAGGGTCAAATGCTCTTTCTACTTCATTTTGTTCCTTCTTTTGTTTGTTCTTTTGTTTTGGTGAATTGTTCATGTTTTTATTTTGCTGTGCATTTGTATTTGTTTTGTTGAGTGGAGGGAAATGAGCATTGTGATTAATATAATTCTGATTTGTAAATGTCTGAGACAGCAGTGGATGCTGCATAGCATTTTGAAGGAATTTGGGTGTTGTTGGTTGTTGTTGTTGAAATACAGGTCGAGCACCCACTAAATTTGCCGGATGAGGATTATAACACCCTGGTACCATAGGTGTATATGGACCTAAAGAAGAATTTGGTAAGCTGGCTATGAACTGATGATTTTGAAATTGGAACATTTCTCTCAGTTGCATACTATGCATAAGATGATATTGTGGATGGTGAACCAGATTCTCCAAATGACGCACACTTGTGTTTGCGTACAGCGGTGTTACATGTTTATAAAAAAACTCGATAACTGAATTGGCGCCATTATTTGCATAACTTGGAGGTGCTGTGTGAACGGTTTGTGGAGAATTCGTATTCATTACAGGCATTTGCAAATGTAAATCTTTTAATTTTTCTTTCTTCCTTGCATTTTTATTTTTACCGGCACTCTCGACACAATTTCGTTCAACATTTTTAACTTGACCACTGAAACTTATATTTTCGCATTGTTGTGAAATGTCATGAATAGCTGCATTATTCAGATTGCCTCGAGAAGTGGAAGCTGCTGCTGCTGTTGCTTTTGCGTAAGATGGTTTCCTTTGTGATTGCCATTTGTGGTTTTTGTATTGTAAATCTCGAGACATCGCTGCCCGTGACGTGGATGGTTCTTTGATTTCGACCTCCGAATTGGAACGCGACTTGGACATGTCGAATGTATAAATGCAATATAAACACTGATTTCACATGATTTAAAAAATATCAGGCCACACATCAATGGCTAAACGCTGATTATATTCATTTAACATTCATAATTCACTATTCAATACAATTTACAAAATACAAATAACAAATATGAAATAGACAACAGTCACAAGGTTGCCATAAGTCAATAACCCTGGAGTTATAAGTTGCAAGAATACAAAATGAAACGATGATATTATAAATTATATATACGTATACGTAGTTATATTTTTTTGTCTGTTTGTCGACTTGTTTAATTTGAGCATTAGGACAAATATGATTTACCTAATTTTTCATTTGGATAATGCGGTGTTATTTTATTATTTAAATTAATGTATTGAAGTATTTATCACCAGAAATATTCATGAATATTACAATATAGTAAAATAATTTGCCATTCCAAAAGTTACTTTATCTTTATAAATAGTAATGAAAAATCAAAAAATACACACATTTTTTTTTTATAAAACTAAAATTTTTAAATAAATCATGAGTACAGTAGCGCAGCGTAATGGAATGCCTCGGGCAACAGTTATTAGAGGCGAAAAATTATAAAATAAATAAAATTGTTGAAACAGTTGTAAATATTTCAACCATTTCGAATTTTTGAATGATATTTTATAGCGATTGGTAACACCGTCCATACTGACTTCAGGGTATTCCGCGTATTATATTTTGAGTTCTTATTGTTATTGATTAATAATTAGCGATAATGATTTCTATTATAAATAATAGCTGGCCAAATAAATAATTGATTAAATAATTAGTTACTTTAATTAATTATTTACTTTGTGGCTCACAACAACTTTAACAATGGTCAAGTTATTTAATAAATATTTCGCTGTGTATTTATCATGCACAAACCTCGCGCTCTAAAATATATAAAGTTCAATATTGTTTATTACATACGTTTAAGTACGTGATGATTTAACAATTCAAAGAAAGTTGATGAATCATTAGTTGTCTATTTCACGTTTCAATTATTAAATCCACCCTTAAATCTATTACAGGCCACTGGACCTTCAAACTCAGAACGTACTAAAAAAATACTATCACTTGACAATGTTAATCTGGTAAGTTGGCATTGTTGAGAAAGATCAAATTTTATTAACAACATCCATTGAATTAGTGTTTTTCCATCTGTATGTCGAGACATGGACATGCATAGTTCCAAAACTAATAATATCAAATCCATGATGACAGATACTTTTCCCAATATTTTAATAATGCTACGAATATTTTTCTGAGTTGCCATAAGCTTTGCCAGCTGTGAGAGAAATTTTTCGAAAGTAAAATTATTTAATATCGACAATAATTAAGACTAATTTTTCACTATCTTGTCTATTGCGCAAGATATGTGTATAATATACACATTGGTGGTGCAATAAACTGCTCTTATAAGAAATAGATTTTTAACTAATATACATTTTTAACTAAAAACTAAAATAAGTTTTATTTTTAATTCTAACAACTTATTAATTACTTTTCAATAAAAATATAAATTTTACATAATAATATCGATCTATTTCTAATAAAATGATTTGAGTTATGTATCAATTTGTTAATTATTTAATCTTATCTTATCTACCGGTGTACTTAATTAGAAGTTATAGGTATCTGTTAAATCTATGTATCTAAGTGGTTGAAGAATAAGGATTTTTATATTAATAAACATGATTGTAAAAATTATATAAACATTTAATCTATCTTGTATAATGCAAAACAATGAACGTACATGCCGAAAACTTTCCTGAAATTAATGTATGTGGTGTACAATATACCTTTAATTGAAATATCTATAAAAGCTCAAAAGTGTGTTTCGATGTTCGCATACTCCTCCTAAGCCATTTGAGCCAGAGCTATAAAATTTTGCATATGCATTCAAGAAAGTGTCTCACTCATTTAGGAGTTCTTTGGTGACATTCGTGTTTGTAGATTTTGATTAAATAGTCAAAAAGTGTCGCATAGATCAATATATATTTTTTTAACTTAGCAATTCTTTATAACATAACTTTGCTATAATAATTGTGACAGGCGTCAAAATATAATAAATACATATTGCACAGGATCACCCACAAGGGCATTTTTTTGTACGGTTTAGTGATGTGTTTGACTGCTACTTATAATTCTAATAACTTCAACGGTTATATTTAATTGTTATACAAGTTCCACTTTCACTTATAACAGATAATCTGATTCAGAATTCTCCCAATAGTGTGTTTAATCAACAAATTAAGGAAAACTTTTACATCATTATTATTATCTTTCAGTAAAGTTATCTTTCCATTTTAACATTCATAAATGAGTCAGTGCGGTTTCGTAACTGTAGTCCTAACTAGAATCTGCCTACCGTGCGCGGCGGATGTTGAGCTGAGCCGCTCTCCTTTCTTCATCTCTTGATAACTTTTGAATGGCTAAACATTTTTTGAATCTGTTTCCGCTATAACATCCGCGTTCAGCTCAAACATACATGAGAAAATTTTGAAGTGAAACTTCTTTAGGCGCATGAGGGTAAAATTTTTACAGATGAAACGTCACGCCGGTATGCAACGGAAGTGTCGGAAAAGAGAGAGAGAGTGATCGAGACCGATTGAGAGAGAGTAAGACAGGGCGAACGTAGCATAAGCAACTAGCCGTGGAGTGAAAGTAGGGAGCAAGCGAGTGAGAAAGATTGCGAGAAAAAGTGAGACAGAGCGAACGTCGTATCACGCATAGTGCTATGGAGTGTGAGGTGGGAGAGAGCTATAGTGAGAAAGATTGAACAAGAGAGAGAGAGAATACGGGATATCGAGAAAGAATACACGCCCTATTGGTTGTGTATTCGTTTACTAGTTAATTATTAGAACTTTAGATGGCATTTCTGTCGCATAGCGTAATATTTACAATATTATTTTATTTTAATGACAATTAAATTCCTAACCTATCTTCCTTTTTCCCTTCCTCTTAATGTTGGAAATTTAAAGTTTTAGATTTGTATAAATATAAACAAGATTTATAAATTAGTTCGCCAAAGAAGTTTCACTTCTGACATGTGTACTTTGTACGCACGCATGTTTTTTTTAGCTAATTATCTCGTCGCATTCTGGAGACCATTAAACATAAAAAAAGGCCTCCCAAACGATTAAGAGCTTCGCCGATATTTCCTGTAGCTATTCAGATGAAAGGAGAGGGACTCAGCTTAACACCCGCCGCGCACGGTTGGCGGATCCTAGTGATTACTGATTATTGAATAATTTTTATTGAAAAGAAATGAAATAGTTAACAATAAAATAATAGGTATAACATTTTTACATAGTGACTACTTAATCTGTGATAACACTTTTTAGTACTCTGTGGTTTACACTGTTTTTTTGGTTACTGGTTAGGCAGCTCGGGAATTGACATCTGACAAATGTGGGATCTTACAATTTGCACGTTAAAATGTAATGCATGTAGTTAATTTGAGTGCGAATAAAACACGACATAGCTATAAAAAACCAAGTGAAACTATTTTAGAGGATTCGTGAAAACAAAGAGTGATTATATATTGTGGTAACTAATATAAATTTTATTAGTGCCGGGTATATCCTATGTTTATGTATACACAGGAATTAATCAATTAAAATGAAGCTGATCACACATAATATGCTTACTTCTAAATGTTTAAAAGGCGTTGTAACCGGTTACCCTCTTGCTATTAATGCTACAGATGTGAAAATTAATGAAGTTGACTTCAATCCAGAATTTGTTACACGGATAATTCCTAAATTAGATTGGGAAGTTCTGTGGAAAGCTGCAAACAGCATAGGCCATAGTGAAGGATTACCACAAGTTGTACAACCAAAATATGAAGAAGATTCTGAATTTTTAAAGAAAGCACATAGAATTTTATTAGAAGTTGAAGTGGAAGAAGGATATTTAACATGCCCAGAATCAGGACGAAAGTTTCCTATAACTAAAGGAATTCCAAATATGTTGTTAACAGAAGCAGAAGTGCAATAAAGAAATGTTAAACATACCTTGATTTCATTTTATCCTTATTAAACATTGGCATGGCAACTGTGCCGTTCTGTAAATGAAAAATACAAAAGATAAATATAAAATTCTGTCACTTTTAGAGCCAATTCTACATATTTATATAAAATAAAACAAACTTACAACCTCCTAAGTAAAAAAATACTATTACATTTGATTTTTTATATATCTTAATTTAGATTTGTGTTGAAAACTATTGTAATCTGTAATTATTATATATATTAAAAAAAGGTCCAAACTCATGACTAAGGGCCCTCAAAATTACTAGAAAAAAGTTGGGCAAATTCTGATATATACACAAGAAAACAGCTGGATAAAAATATGTAAAATTATTTATTCCTCAGATCAGAATAGTCAAAATGTTAAATGTAGGTGTATCATGCATAATTAGTTAATCAAGGATTGTTTAAAGTATTATATTAAGTGGTCTCACTTATTATAAGAATTGATAAAAGCATTTTTGATTTTATTAAATTACTGAAACAAAATCAGTTATTGTAACCAAGTTTCTATACAGGTATTTATCCTCCACAGATTAAATCCATAAAATCATTAGTGGACATGATGTTTCCCTAAATATGGGAAATTGTAATTTACAGTTTTTCATTGCTTTTTTTAACTATTTTTTCTTATAATTACATCATTATCAAAATTTACCAATTAATTTATAAAATAAGTCGCTTTGATTGTTAAATTAATTAAACCTAGTAGTGGTCTGTATTTTTTAAAGTACTTTTACCTTATGTTGTTTAATTGATGTTTTTATTCATTAAAATTAGAAAAGTTCATTTATTTTTCTATAGACATTTATCGACAAAGTATTTGCAGGTTTTGAAAATATAAATTTCTGATTTTATGGAATATAGAAATTTATAACTTGATTTTATTTTATGTCTTGCAAAATTAATAAATCTAAAGCCGACTGTAAAAGCTAAATAATTTATATTCTTTCTGTTATTCTAAAGTATTAAAAAAATAAATTCATAAAATATAAATTACAAAGTATCAAAATAAACATTATATAAGTTATATTGAGGCTCTGAAGAGGTTATATTATTTAAATTCATTATTTCACTACTAGGAGGCGCTAGCAATTTTCAAAACGCGGAACGGTGATATTCTCAATTGTTATACACTATTTTTTTTCACAGATGGTTAAAATAAATAGCACTAACAAACTTTGTTTTGAACATCGTACGAGGATTACACTTCTAGGTTTCTACATTGGCCAGTTGGATCAGGCTGCATTTTTAATATTTATTTTTGAATTTTGAAAAAAAGCAATTTCTTTCATGGTCCCAGTAACTTGCTCCTCTCTAGTCAAAGAGTAAATACGAAACATTTTTAAAATTTCAAAGACAATATTGAGTTTATAATTTATATTCCGGACATTAAAGTTATTGAAAGTACATACAAACATACAAAAGAACCGCACGTAACATACAAATTTTTATTCTTTTATTTTTGTAGTTTTTTTCATGGTAGAGAATGGTCTGTAATTGTAATACTAAGTCCACCAATTTTTTGGCTCAATAAAGATTGAATAAATGAACAAATGAAATAAATGCTTTAAGTATTAAGACATTTAATTAACAGAAGCACTTTTAAGATGGATAAGGACTTTTAATGATCACAAAATTATTATAAAAAAACAAGCGTAGTTTCAACAAAATACACAAAGTCTAATAGCCATCTCTGACTTTAGGTGAAATTATTTCAGTAACATATGGCATAGTACTAATGCAAAGAAATAAATAACTCAAAGATAAATGAACTTAAAGGTTAATTGTGAAATATAACTTTATATCTTATAGAATAAAATATCATAATATTAATGTAAAACTAATATTTTAAATTCCCACTTATCCTTGATTTGGAAAGCTTAATCTAAAGAAATAAGACATTGTAAATAAACAGGTTTATTTAATACAACAATAAATTACAATAAATGAATGTTCTATGATTATCATTTTAATTGAAATTGGATTCAACATTCAATTTCTAATCTATTAACTACATGGCTTATAGCTCGTCTACATATGGTACGAATGCGAGGTTCCCCGCAGCACCCATAGACACCTTATTCTTTGTTGCACTTGAAAGAACCTGCAGACAGATATATTATTATTATACATAATTGATTATTTATTGAGCGAAGCAAACGAAGTGAGCGGAGCGTTTTACTGGAGACTTTTTACATTCTTTGTCACGAATTGGCTCGAAAATTACTTGACAGAAAATTATGAAACTTTGCAATCAAAAAGACACACATTATTAGGTGATGGTTTTAAAATAAAAAAAAATTGAAAAATGTACTCTAAAAAAAATATTTTTTTTTTGTAATATCACGTCAAAAAACTGATATCCCATTGAAGTTAATGGGAAATGATGAGTCAATACAATGGGCTCGCTTCGTTCAATACGCAAACGGCACCCGAGATTTCGTGAGCGCAGCGAGTCGAAATTGAGGGTTATGTTGGCGCCCCTAGTTTATATATATATTTTTTACTTTGAATCAATACCAGTGATCACTTGTGTATTAAATGGGAGTGTCAGGACACAACACACATTTATTAACAACTATTATTAAATGTAAATTAAATGTAAATTATTATTAACGACTATTATTAAATGAATCATATAATAAGTACCTGAGAAATGTCACTAGATGACAATTGATCGATACTTGAGGCGATATCTGCAGCCGACTTAGCAGAGCCGGTGTATAGTCCTTGAGCGGCTAGAGATTCAGAGAGTGCTGAACCACTTTCAGCATCGCTGAGTACTTGCAGCTTCAGTTGGTTCTTGCCGGCTTTGATGGCATCGGCGCTGAGGTTCGGGCTTTTCAAAACCTTTACAGCGGCTTTGAGGGCCTAAAAAAAGTTATTTAGTCATTAAGTCAATTTACAATTTTATGAACAACATATAAAAATACATTTTTTTTTTGTTATACAAAATTATACTAAACAGTAAAGAGGGATTAAATATATTGTATTGTATATATACATATATAATAACTATTATATACTTACAGTGCTAGCTTCATCCTTGGGAACCGATAGAACAATTCCAAAGAGACCGCTATCAGAGTATGACACATTGAATCCAGCGGCAGCAAAAGGTCCAATGTTACCAATAGCCTTCGCCAGAGGTGTGTTGTCGGCTCCCCACTTTGTTACCGGGCCATTACCAAGTGCTGGAAGAAATATTTTTTTATCATATATAATAAAGCCATTATCAACCCTTTAATGCACATTTTTTTTTAGTAATACCGGCCAAATATATATTTTTTTTAAACCACAATTTAGAACATTGTCCTGTCAAAATCAATCAATATTTTTATTGATATTTTGTATTTTGATCCATATTCCGGTAAATAATTGACTATTGTAATATTACATGCACGTTGAATATTTTATCTTTCTTTTCAAATTACCATTTCAGAAAAAACATAAAAAAATATTATTTGTACTTTTAAAACATAAATAATAATAATACCAGTATTTATTAAACATATGTCTATTTGTTTAATATTTTTTTACCTTTAGCAGCAACAGCTAAAGCGAGGCTCTGAGGGGAGCCGGCTGGAGCCCCGGGAACAGCCAAAGCCACGTGAGCTAGGTCTCCGCCAATTTCTTTTCTGCAAAGAAATATAAAAAAATATTTTCAATACAAAAACACAAATGAATATAGGTAACTTGAGTATTTTTGACACAAAAACAGATTAAAAAAGTTAACACCTTAACTCACGTCATTTGTTTAATTTTTAATGCAACATCAATGTGGCTAAAACACATATGATGTGTTTAATAAATATCTATACAAGGATGTTTGTGTTTGTTTTGTAGCTTAATCATTTTTTTTAATATTTTGAATAAAATACTTTTATGATAGACATAAATCGTAAGAAATAAATGGATTTACAAATAAATGCTTCAAGTTATAAAATATTATAATAACTACTTCTCCGATGAGATGAGAAGCAAAAGTAAATAGTGTTTAATGTACTAAAATATTTTATTTAAAAACATGAATAAATTGAATGTCACAGAAAAAAAAAAGAGGTAGCTGTCTGTCATTGTTGTGAGGAGAGATGAAAGATATGTAACCAAATCAATAACAATAACAACTCTTAGATGTTATTTTTATTACATAATAGGTTATAATATTATATATTCAGCTGTTGAATTTGGTTTTAGGTATCTGTTTAATGGGTTCACACTTAACTGATTACCTTTAAGTGTTAATAATGATATAAAACCTTGCGTGTGGAGCCGCACACGCATTACGTTTCGCTATATGAGTGGGGCTCCACACATACTGTGTATATGAGCCTCAGTAATGTAATTTCAATAGTCAAAGTGTTAATAGTGATATAATACCTTAATTCACCACCAAAGTAGGTAGTGGCGTTGGTCTGAGCATCACCGGTGGCCGGCAGCTGGAGGGCTTGAGCCACTAAGGCAGCTGTATCCTAAATTAATTAAAGATATTATTATTACATCTGTAAACTATATTTTCTTTATTTATATTACAGTTGAAGTTATTTAATAATATTATCAAGATTAATAATTAGTTCTCAGTCATCAGTCATCAACATCATCAGATGTTTTAAGACAGAAATTTACAGCAAATTAATTTGAATAACAGGTTCTAATTCTATGCAAAATTTAATGTGTAATCCTATAAGTATATATGCTTGTAAAATTTGCATGATATAAAACTATAAAGGGTCCTTTGTGAATTTTGCAAAAATAATTACCTGGGATCCTCCCACAATAGAGACTGCACAGCGACTGTTTGTTAAGGTAGTGGATGCATAATGTTGCAGAGACTCAGAACTGATGTTGCCAATCTTCTTTGGGGCGATGAAAAGAGAGTTACCAAGGCCACGGCGGTAAGCTGCCTTGTGAAGCAGATCTACTGCACGGACCTGTATTTAATGTTATATACATCTTCTATATACACAAATTTTTATCTAATTTCAATTATTGCAAGTATTTTTGTTGAGTTTTGTTTCATAACTTCAAGCCAAACTTAAAGCTAAGAATATCTATATGTACTTGAGGAGAGAGGGCGACAAGGTCAAACTTTAAACGGGGCACGTTATCACTCAATTCCCATGGTCTAAATTCTTGGTTGGACACAATGTTGTTTAAGTACACCAAAGCCTCTTGCAAGTTTTCTTGTGTAGCCTGTAAAATATATTCAAAGGTTATAAGAGAAATTTGTTTACAAATTTCAATAATAATTTTTTTTACTTAGAAAAATTGCAATTATTTTATGGTTTTTAGGTTCAGAAAGTCATTACAAAAATAATAAATACTAGCCGTTTATAAGAAACTTATTAAATATAAACTGATGACATTTTTAATTAATACTTACTTCAAGGGTGTAATAGACAATTTCACGATCTCCAGTAGCATTAAAGGAAGCTCCGATTTGGGAGAGTTTGCGTGAAATCATAAAAGCACTTGCATTCTTAGTGGTAAGTCCAGCAGCTGAGCGGAGAACATGGGATATACCAAGCTCAGTAGATGGTTCATAGCGAGAACCAGCCCTGGGGAATTTCGATAGTAGAATTAAGAATTAAAGATATTTCACACATAATCTAAGATTTATGTTTTAGTATATAAATAAAGTTGAGTAGATGCATTACTTACTTGAAAGCGATAGTAACTCGAGTAACTGGGGAACCGTTGTCTACGGCAGCCACGAAAGTTTTATTTGGTAAAACACTTGACTGAAGCTTTACATCCTTTCTGACCGCGGAAGCAGTTTGGGCGTAACCTCTGATCTATAACCATGTTTTAATATCACATGAAGGTCTCTTAGTCCTATCAACTAGTTTTACATAACAGGGTTTGACATAAGAATTTAAAAGTAATATTTTTTTTATATGATTGTGTTCCAAAACTTACAGTGACATGACGAACAAGGGGTATCGCCAGAGCTTTAGAAGACATTGTGGAAAGAAGTTTGTAAATTTTACTATTTACAAAATCGGTGCCCAGACTCTCCGGGTTTCGCAAATTTTAGAGACAGACAGAAATCGACAAATCTGATATCACAGAATCTAAATCGAAATATATAACCACAGGTATAAAAGAACCGGTGTAAATTGTTGCTATAATATTAACTATATATTATATTATATACAATATTATTTTTTATTTTTTTAACATTATTAAAGAATATATTGAATTGCAATTTTCTCAAATTATAGGCAGGACGTAGCAATTTTATTCGACAGTTAATTGTAAAGTTACAATTGTAAATTTTTAAATAGTACTAAAGCTACCAAATATATTATTGAGCGAAGCTTTCTACTGGAGATTTTTTCCCATTCTTTGTCACGAATAGGCTCGAAAAGTACTTGACAGAAAATTATGAAATTTTGCAATCAAAAAGACACACATTAGGTGATGGTTTAAACTTTTTTGAAAAATGTCATGTTGTTGAGGAATAATCGACAACAAAACTTATATCCCATTGAAGTCAATGGGAAACGATGAGTCATTACACTGGGCTCGCTTCGCTCAATATGCAAACGGCACCCGAGATTTCGCGAGCGCAGCGAGTCGAAAATTAGGGTCTCTTGATGCCTCTAGTCGTTTATAACCTCTGTCGGCAGTAAAAAAACTTCAATAATAAAATTGACTTAAATTTTTTGATGACCGTGGTTGGTATTTGAGACTAGAATAAAACAATTTCATGACAAACATATCTAAAAAAATATTTTGTTATTTTTAACACCACTCATTTTAAAATGTACCCTTAATTTAAACAACAAACACAAACATCTTAGTTTTTATGAACTTAAAATTAACTATTCTGTTTCTGGTTATAAAACACAATTTAAAATTCTCATCTGATTTATCTGATATTTCGGTTTTTTGAGCTATATTAATTTATTCTGTAATATTAATTTAAGCTGAAAGATTGCACGTCATGTTTTTTGTGTAAATACCATTTTTTAAAAATAATATATATTAAAATGTGATAACATAATATGCACTTTATTTTATTTCTAATAATATTGTTAAATACATAATTTGTTGACTGTCGAACCTGGTAAATGTCAATTAAAAGATTAATAAATACAAAATGGCTAAAATTATGAAGGTTCCTCAAAATTAACTTATATGTCTCCTCTTACAAAATTTCATTATTTATGATTAGAACATTCAATAATAAACGTTTAAGGTACCAAGCTTATGTTTGAGCAATTTTAAAATTTCCAGCAATAAGCATAAATTCATTGTTCTTATGTAGCCTTTTATACACTACCATCACACATTTAGTGTGACCGAAGAAAGAGATACAATTATTAATTTGATTCCAATACATATGAAGAGGCTGTATGATCTAAAGGTCTTTGCCTTTCCCTTTAGGAAGAATCTTAAAACAACAACATAATAATTTGATGTTTGACTTTTAAGTTTTGACGTTTACAAACAACTTGCAAGGCGCCAATTTTGTTGAAGTGGCTGTTATTATAAAATTAGTTATGTTTTAAAAAATAACATGATATACATAAAAAAAACAAATATTGATTCAATAAAATAATACTTTTTTCTATTTGTCTCCAGTTTCAACTTGTAAAATCAAAGATGATATTAAGTATTGTTATAGAAGATTGCATGGTTCGTATAAAAATGCGTTAGTAATGTTCATAGATTTACTAGTTCCACGTACCTAAATGCATCTCCTTTAAGTATACCTAGTCAAAGTTATAAGGTTATCTCTATTATTGCAGAATAGTGATGTCCAACATTATTGAGGGGGTTGCTGTAATAAATGAAGAAACGAATGTGTCAAATTGTAATGATTACACCAATAACAATAAAAGACGTATATTAAAATCTAAAGAAAACATTTTTAAAGTAAAATGCAATAAACAATTAAAGAGGAAACTAAAAAAGTACAAGTTGAGAAGAAATAAGGACGAGGATCCTGATATTTTAGATGTCTCACAAAATTTAATTAATTCATTAAAAATAAAATCTATAAATAGTGACGAAAATAAATGTTACGTCATAAATACGGACGAAGATAAGCCCAAAAATTATTTACTCAAAATGGTCAGAACAAAAAAACCTTGTCAAGAATTATCATCAAAGAAGTTAAGTGACATTGGAGAACCTTTTGTTCAAAGTTCAATCCTAAATGATGAAGTTATTCCAGCTTTGGCGAATATTGAGAATCAAACTAAAAAACAAATGGATGCTTTTACAGTTATGATGAATTCGAGAAATAAAATTATTGGTAGTAACTCTCCAGGAAGATCTAAGACCCTTCTTAATTTAGAATCAGATGAAATCAATGAGAAAAGAGAAATTAAGGCTAAAAGAGTTCTGTCACTAGAAAAAATGGCAGAAGCTAAGGGATCATTAAAGAAAAAGGAAATAGAAGAATATAGAGATAGGTTTGTAATGAAAAAAATGTTGGAAAGGGCTGAAAAATTCAAAGAAATGATTACATGTCCGGATACAGATAAAAGTATATCACCTCCCCATTCTGCTATTGTAAATAACTTATCAGAAAACCAAACAAATAAAGAAAAGATTAAGAAGAAGAAAAAAACACTACAATTATGTGATCTATTTAATGAGCCATCTAATAAGATTCAAGATAATAAACCGCACAAGAAACTTGCACAAGAAGATATTGAGTTTTTAAATAAACTATCACCATCAATAAAAAAAAAAGAAAATATGCTCAGTTATTTTAATAAATTAACAAAAGATTCAGATAGCTCTTTGGATATATCTGATAATAGTCCTCCAGCTAAAAATGATAAGATTATTAAAGTAAAATTCACACCGAAACGAAAAAAGAAAATTAAAACATTGAAATTAACATCAAACATTGAGAATTTAAATGAATCCACAGAAATGGTAAGTAAAAGTTCAAATGAAGAAGAAAATTCCGAAAGAAGGAAGAGAAAACGAAATTTAAATAGTAAAATTAATGACGAAACATTGGCACCTGTAAAATTAGACCAGATAGCAGAGCCTTCTCAAGTTGACAGACCAAAAAGAGTTACAAAAAAGCCTATCAAATATTCAGATGATATTAATTTATTTAGTTCTGATGAAGAGTTACATATTTTTACACCAAAGAAGAAAAAAAATAATGGAAAGTTATCCATAAAAAGTGATATTGAGAATAAACGGGTGGAAAATGAAGAAAATGTGGATGCTAATGAAAAAAAAAATTCAACATCCAGAAAAGAAAAATCCAAATCTATGAAATTATCTCTGAAAACATCTAAAAATCAAGAAAATTCACAAATAAACCATAAAAATAAAACAGTATCAAAGCTAGAAACGGAAGTTAAAAAAAGAAATGAAACTTTATCAAAAAAGAGAGAACCGGAGAAAAAGGCTACTAAATTAGCTCCTATTTTCGTATCTAAACCTCAACTGTCACCAGCAGCTATTGAGGCCAAGCAAAATTTTCTCAAAAGTGGTGTTCCAGATAAGTTGAAAAAACCTAAAAAATCTCAGCCCAATATTGTAATATCTGAAGATATTTTACATGTTGTTCACATACAACAGACTTCAAACACACCCAGAAAAGACTATAAATCATTTAAATTCTGTGAAACAAATGAAGTTGAAGATGTGACTGAAGCAAGTGAATCATGTCAATGTTCATTTAAAACATTTTTCACAACCGTCCCAAATAATGCCTTAAATATACCAAGTGTGAAGCACAAACCAAATAAGTTACTAAAGAGTTTAAAGAATGCGTGTCCCAAATTTCCAGTATATCGTACATATCACTTACTTAGGGGTAAAAGCAAGGGAGAATTTAAAGACTGCATTTATCCAGATATGGATAATAGTATTGAAATAATAGATAATTTGAACAACACAAGCAATGAGACACCGGATAAACTAAATTGGTGTGAAAAGTATAAACCAACATCTTCAAAACAAATTATAGGTAACTTTGAAAGTATTAAGGAGTTAAAAAGGTGGCTTGAGACATGGACTGAGAGTTTAATTAAAGCAAAAAGTAGCAAAAATGATGATTCAGATTCATCTGATTTTTATCACTCTGACACAGATTCAAGGGACGCTTTGAGGAATACTGATAACTTGCTAATAATATCAGGACAAACTGGGTCTGGAAAAACTAGCAGTGTATATGCAGTTGCTGCCGAGTTGGCTATTAAAGTAATTGAGGTGAATGCCAGTAGAAAGAGAACGGGTAAAATCATGTTACAAGATTTACAAGAAGCAACACAATCACATAAAGTAAATAGAGGAAAATCAAATTTAGAACATTCTCAAAAATCACAGGAAGTTATTGTTACGGTCAAAAAACGTGGGAGACCCAAAAAAATACAGGATACTGAAAAATCGTCTCAGTCCAGTGAAAGTAAATCACAACCAAGTCAAAGTCAAGAAAACATCAGCACTGATATGTCTTTAATACTAATCGATGATGCCGATATTGTGTTTGATCAGGACGATGGTTTCTGTTCAGCTCTTTCACAATTAATTCAGAGCTCCAAAAGACCAGTTATCTTAGTAACATCCACTTTAACTTGCCCACATTTACAGAAATTCCTGCCGAATAGAAAAATATTACACATGCGTTCCTTTCTTCCTAGAATGCTTGGTACATGGTTAGATATTATGTGTTTGGCGGACCTCGGAATCTGCTATTCAGGTCTGGGAGCTAGAGTTTTAGATTTATACAAAGGTGATATAAGGAAAACTGTAAATTGCTTACAATTTTATATGAACTCAAATAAACACAACCAAGCAGAAGAAGTTATTAATTCTCAAATTGAATATAACATTGACGATGAAACCTCAAGCATGTCTTGGGCTGATTCAGAAAATTTTGAAGATCCTATATTTTGTGATAAAAATTCACAGATATATATAGATAAACAAATTCAAGTTTTGAGAATGAATGAGACAAATACATTTAACACATGGTGGAGTCTACCCACATATTATACAAAAACTAAAAAGGAGACCACAATGAATACAGGAACAATGGAAGATATTTCAAATATTTTAGATACTTTATGTATATCCGACCTCCTTGATCAGAAAGACCAAACAAGCACAGAATATAACATATCCAACCAACCATGGTATTCCTGCGAAAGTGCAAGTGTATTAGAGATTGAGAACTTTAGTAATTATAATAAATCAAATATCTTTTTAAAAGAAATAAAAGATGAGCTCATGAAAAGTGAAATTTCTAAAGTTCAAGAAACATTGAACTGTCAGAATAGTTTTGATATTTCCTCACCTAGTATGTCGGTTGAGAGGTATGTCATTTTTAATTTGTTCCAAATTCAAAACGATTGGTATATTTACATCTACATTTACACAGCTAATTTGTTCCAATTTCAAAATGTTGGTTTGTGGCATATTTACATCCATACACACATACTTATATACTTATACATGTGTGTGTAGAAGTATCATGTTAGTTTTTTTTTATTTTCAGGCAAAGGGAGAGACTAGTATGCAGACATAACAACTTATCCAGTTTTTTGAGTCCATTAGTAGTATTGGATCGCAAATCCACAGCCTTGGACTATTGGTCAACATGTAGAGCTATATGCCGCTTGGAAAAGAACAAAACAGACTCTACCTCAAAAAGGAATAATCGTTTCTTCCATTACCTAAAATCTATTAACTTCCTCTGTAAAACTGAACTTTTTAATAACCTTGCTGAAAGCTTGAGTTAACAATTCAATTTTGTTACATTTTCTGTCTGTACCATCATTGTATATTACTGTATTAAATTTATTTCTTTTATTTTAATTCTATTATTATACTAACATAAATAGTTATTTATTTTAGTTATAAGCCTCATTAGTAAATTGACTTAGTGATAAAAAAATATGAAATTCTACATAAAGTAACTTAATATTTTAAGGAAATTAGTTTTAATTAGTATATTCGAATGTTATAATGTAACTGGAAATTATTTAAAATAAAAATTTTGACATACTTGATATTTATTTCGTTTCTAACGTGATAGTTTATTTCCTGTTAAACAAAAATTATGAAATGATACATAGATAATTAATTGGTTACTTAATTTGCATGTTTTTAAAATGTGCGCTTATCTTTATAATTGGTATTTTTTATAACAACAAAATAATCATTTATATCATTGTTCTGTCTTCTATAAATTAAAAGTAATAATAACATTCTTATTTTGAAAAAAAAATAAACATATTGCCTCGCCTTTCGTCTCCGTACAATCCATATATTTAAGTTTAATTGCATTTATCGTGTTGTTTTATTGATAACCGAGGTCTGTATAACATAATAACGAACAATATAATTATATTTAACACAATTGCTATCGTAAACTGGTTTTATCTGGTTCTAAAATTGTCTTTGTTCGGTTTCCAAACGTAAAGGTCAGACTGTAAGAGATCTTTCACTATAGTAAATCTAAAAAAAAAACAAATGTCATTTTAAAATATAACAGCAATTAGTAATACTAATTGCAATTGCATTAAATCTTTTACATACCAGTTTAAAAGTCTCTTATTTTTTGTTTTTATATATATATGACTGTGTATTAGAAATTTCCCAATGTAATATATCTCGGGGTATTTCGTATTGGATATTTGAGTAAAAGTTTTTCCTCTCTGACAATTGAGGTATTTGTTGAATGAGGTTTGACAAATTAATTTTACTTTTAGTCACTTAAAATATATGCTTTTAATGTGTCAGTTAAGTTGCAACATTATTTTATTTACCTAATCTTGATTCTTAGTAAATTCCATTGCTTCATAATTGTTCGTAATGACGAAAATAGTGTTTAGTAATTTTGTGATATATTTTTATAATTATCCTGCATTGCTGGCCTAGACCGCATATCTTACTGTGGTTATCGTATGAGAGGGCTAAGAAACCAAAATGGATGTGGATACTATCTTACACTACTCATCTGAAAAGTTTTGGAAATTCCGTCAACACGCATATATTATGTTGTCGCACCTTAGACCCCATGTCTTACTGGGGCTGCCTTAGAAAAAGCTAAGCGACAAAAGTAAAAGAAGATATCATCCTATACCAGATATATTTTAAAGATTTCACCAACACGCACCCAAGGAGGGTAGACGTCATGTAGGCCGGCACTAAAAACTTAACATAACTCTTGCTATGCTATACCTACATAATACGCCGCCCTTAATAATTGAGATTTTATTAAATCTGTAAGATAGATAAAAATGCGAGGGGCGCCAACAAACCCTCAATTTCGACAAGCTGCGCTCGCGAAATCTCGGGTGCCGTTTGCATATTGAGCTAAGCAAGCCCAGTGTATTGATTCATCGTTTCCCATTGACTTCAATGGATGAATGAATGATGATGAATGTTGAATTCATTTTTAATTTTTTTTTTAAACCATCATATTCAAATTCAAATTCAAAATATCTTTATTCAAATAGGCATTTACACGCACTTTTGAATCGTCAATTACTTACTACAATACAAAAAAGGTTAGTGTAGTCAGTCCGTAAGTAAGCTACCACTGGCTCGGAATGCTGCTCTGTTGAGAAGAGCCGGCCAGAAACTCAACCCTCAGTTGAGTTGCTCTTTTCAAAAGAAATATAACAATAGGTGATGTGCATTATAATATAAATCCTGCAAATGATTCAACAACTTAAGTTCCACATATTTCGATCCACTAAAAACTCTTGAACGTTATAATAGGCTTTATTTAACAATAAACTTTTGATTTTAGATTTAAAACTAAGTAATGGAAGGTCTAAGATATCTTGTGGAACTTTATTATATATGGGTATACTCAAACCCATGAAGGATTTATTAACTTTTTGAAGCCGAAACTTTGGCGTTACGAGTTTGTTTTTATTTCTCGTATTTATCGCGTGTCTGCCACTGTTTTTTATATAACTATTTAAATTTTGACGTATATATAATATGTTATTAAATATGTATTGCGAAGCGACTGTAAGAATACCTATTTCTTTAAAAACATCTCTCAGAGAATCTCTAGCTTTTAAGTTATAAATAGCCCGCACAGCTCTTTTTTGTAAAATAAATATAGAATTAATTTCGACAGCACTGCCCCATAATAAAATACCGTAAGATAAAATACTGTGAAAATAACTAAAATAAACAAGTCGAGCCGTATTAATGTCCGTTAATTGTCTAACTTTTCTAATTGCAAAGACGGCGGAGCTGAGTTTGGCTGCGAGTGTTGAGAGATGGGGGTTCCACTGGAGCTTTTTATCTAATGTTATACCTAAGAATTTTGTTGAGTCAATCAATTCTAACACTTCATTGTTAAGGAGCAAGTTGAAATTTTTACTTTTTACATTAGGAAGTGTAAACTCTATGCATTTAGTTTTCATAATCATCACCTAATGTGTGTCTTTTTGATTGCAAAGTTTCATAATTTTCCGTCAAGTAGTTTTCGAGGTGACAAAGAATGCAAAAAGTATCCAGTAAAACGCTCCGCTCATTTCATTCGCTTCGCTCAATAATATACATTTATTTTATCCGAAATGTGAAAAATGTATGCTTTTTAAATAAGCTTAACATTGCAAAATATATTATTAAAAAAAGTAATAACTCTTTAGTCATTATCGTGAACTGATAAATAAAAAGTAATGGAGTTTAATACTAATTGGTTGGTTACATGACATTGTCACATTATCATGAAATCCCTGACTTCTGATGCTAATTTTTTATCAACGATCGTGAATCGTTAAAAAAAATATAAAAAACAACTCTATATTTAAATACATAATTAGTATGTTTAATCATTACAATAACATAGTAACAAGTCGTAAAATTCTCGTAATATATATTTTTTTATATTTCATACGAACCCGATAAACGTGGATAATACATTTGATAAGTTATATTACTACCATAAAATAGTAGTTTTTTTGTGGTTTTTAATTATATTTTACTGTTTATTTCTACACCTTGTAGAAAGTTTTCGGTATAGATTCTGTTTTCCTTTTATATTTGACATATGGTAACTCGAATGTCATAAATGACAAATAGTATAATACATAGTTCATTGTAGAAATGGTCATAATTGAGCGGAGCGCTCTATGTGAGATTTATGCATCCCATGTTCGGAGTTGCCATGAAAACGGCTTTTCTTGATCTTCATGAAATTTTGTACATTTATAGCGATGGTTTATAAAAAAAAAGTAAGGAAAAGTGAGGTGAGGCAAGTTGAGGAATAATCACCAAAAAATTACACTCTCATAGACTTCAATGTAAAAAAAAATCGCTTTGTGATATTTGATTATTCTATTCAGTTTTGAACGCTGAATTGAAGATGGGTTATTCGCTTTGCTCAATTCGCCGAACTCTACCGAGATTATGCGAGCGTAGCGAGTCAAAATCGAGGTCCGGTTCGCGCCCCTAGTATTTTTTATTGTATCAATTATTTTGATACATCTTTCGCCTTAATAATATAATTTCACATTAAACTTTCTTCGATTGACGTCATGAGATAACAATTATCACGAAACAAATAAAATATATCTCGCTAAGGGTGCGTTTACAAAATAGCCAGAAATCTCATCGTTACACTAAGGACTTTTACACATATACAACAATTCTCAGTATTACAGTACACATAGTGACAGTAAACTAAATTGAATAAAAACAACAAATGCATATAGAATATTACTTTATCTTTGAATTGTGGGAATTTTGTTTGATTATTGTAGTTATTGTATAAAAAAACCGGCCAAGTGTGTGTCGGGCCACGAGAAATGTAGGGTTAGGGCCCCTGATGTATTACATTATTTAGATCTATCTTTAAAGATATAAATGTAAGCGTAAAAAAATATATATTTTAAGTTAACTGAGTATTACTTGTAAACTTTTAAGCATATTTAGTTTTTCTTTTAAATTCTTTATATGTACCTAATACAATCAATATTTTTTTCATCACTAAATTTAAGCATTTATCTGTCGCGGAGGGAAGAAGTCTTGAATCTAACAAAAGTTTGCACTTTAAAGCTTAATATTTTACAAACGAATCTCTTACTCGGAAAGTGGTTTCGGCAATCCCACCACATTTTTTAAAGACCTAAAGGTTCCCCACTTCATGGGGACTCTGAAGAGAACAAATATTAACCCACTATAGACCAACAAAAAAATATTTCTTAAATGTAATTCCACCACTTTGTCGACGTGGCTAATATAGCGAAAAAGAGCTTTCTACTACTAAGAAGGCTAGGCTGGGTGCAGATGCACCGACGGATATGAAAAAACTACGACATTGGGAGGAGTTTCTGTTTTCTCCAACTTCTTAAGTATTTTTATTTAATTAAAAATATCGGTAAATATATAGGTTCAACTCGAAAAGGTGTGAGTAGAATACACCAATACTTTACGTCATATATGAAAAAAAAAACTCTTTGTTGTTTTCACGTATTTTGTAGTTACATATAAATCTTTTGTAATCAACACGGAACCCAAATCCAAATATGAAGCTTTAGAATGCTTGAATTTAAAGAGTATTCTGGGGAATTTCAACAACCCGAATGTTGAGATAACCGCGGTTTTTTTCACCTTAGTTACCAGAATGAAGTGATAATTTTCTTATATCGATAAGATCCATGTTTAATGTTCTCTCATCATACCTTTTGATCTTGCTTCCATTCGCGGCGTATAAGGTTATATCTTAACTCTTTTCTCCAGATACGTCTCTCTTAATTACCAAAATATTTGCACCCCTCCCTGACAAACGAAAACCTGATACGACTTTTGCGGTCTGAAGAGATGAGGTGGCACAGAGTCCTGCCGCGTTCTGGAAATCGATTAGTTTTTCTGATTCTTAGAATGTTATAACAATGGGACCCATGAGAGCATGGTTTATTGCATTTTAAAGCTTTACTTTATACCTTTTGCAAGTAGAGCAAAGCGGTACCAACACAATACTTTACTTTTCGATCGGTACCTTATCTTTACCTCGAAAAATTCCGCTGACGGTTAAAATTTAATTCGTTTACAATGCTTTTGTCGACTATCTGGCTAAGTTTGACTAAGGAGACTTCATCAGAAAATAAACGTTGAAATTGTTAATGTTCCAATTCTTCTTTGGCTTCAATGAGCCTATTTTGAGAGTTGCGTAATTATCTATCTTTGGTAGGGTAGTTATGATGTCGCTTGAACGAACTCTTCTTTCGCTAACTGGGCCAAAACCGAGTTTTATTTTCATGCGTGTCAAATCACTTCGGGCTCTTCTGTCGCAGACTGTGTGAATGAGACTTAAAATAATAACTTAAGATCATTGAAACTCATTTAAAATAGCTTTAACCTAATATAATAAAGAATTCCTAATTCCTTCAAGTTAAATTTAACGAGTCGAAACTCGACACACCTAGCTCCATTCGTTTAGGAGATCCAGTAACAACTACCGATATGTACTCGTACCTTAATGTTACTGAAACAATCAAAATAAAATTAGTAATAATCATAACTTACTTGTAGCAAAGAGATATATTATAATAAAAACATGATTATATAACTTTACCTTGTTAGGTTGTTGATATAGATAATTTGTAAATTCTAAAGTATAAATTTATAAACAGGAGCGTTTTTTCATAAGCGGATAGAGTGACTGCTCAGTGACGGCTAAATACCGAATAAGCTTAATTATAAATTTTAGAAGTAATTCTTTCTATAACCTATTAACAACAAATAAGAGGAACTGAATGAAATACAAAAGAATAAGATTGGTATGTCAAAAATTTAAGCATTTAATGTTTTTCCAATATATGTAAAGTATTGATGTATTTTACTTACACTTTTTTCGATTAAAATATTCGTGAAGAAGTAATGGAAAATGGTTTTTAAGGTCTCGTAGTTTACTAGAGAGTCTTATAGTTTCGTCATGTCCGTCCGTCTGTTCGCAGTCCATCTTAAAGATTTAGTAGTAGAAAGCTGTAATTCGGCATGAACGTACATATTATAGAGACCAACAAAATGCCAGAATAATTTTCTTAAAATATTTATTTTAGGGTACAACACATTTTTTCTCGAGTACCCCATAATGTGGGGTATCGTTAGATAGGATTTGAAAATATCTTCAATATCTTGGGTTTGTGAAAACCACTTTTTGATTAGGCGATTCGGTTGTAATATTAAGCTTCAAAGTGTAAATTTTTCATTACATTCCAGTGTATCCACCCCCCCTAACTCATCCAGCTAATGGTTGATTTTGGAGTTAAAAATTGACGATATATAACTAATTTAAAAAGAAAACTATCACAACTAAGTAGGCTTTACAAGTTTACAAGTGAGTAGTAGGTTAAATTAAGTATATATCGGAGAGACCAAGAGTACGGACACTAAACGAGACGCACGTTGTTGATATTTAGTGCTACCACGAAGCCTATTTTGTGGAGGGGTGCCAAAAAAGGGCCACTTGCCTCATTAGGAACTATCATACTGCAAAAACTATGCAAAGTTGTATAGTTAAAGTTGCAAAGTTAAAGAGAATATGTAATTCTGATTAATTTTATAATGAAAATCAACTGTATTCCGTAATATCTCAGCATTCCTTAAACTATACTTTAGAAAATACAAAATGGCGAACGGCAAAAAAATTTATAACAACTTTTTTAAGGTCTGCTTGCTTAATATGTACCAATGATTAAAATATATTAAAATATATTCATCCTAGATTTATATATGAATGGATTACAAGTAGGTTATTAGAAATTGGAGCATGGAGTCAAGAAAATCGGAGATCTCCCTGACTTGCTTCATCGTCTATCATCTCAAAACTTAACTTACCTTCACGCCATATCCTTTGCGGGGTAGCCAGAGACGACGGAGCGCCAAACGCTACGCTGCATACCTCTTTCACCTCGGCCACAGACATCAAGCTCTTCACACATGCCCTCCGAGGGGTCCTCCTGCTTTTTACGAGACCTTCCTCCAGGATCATAGATACTGTTTTTTCGAAGGTCACTCGAGGTCTGCCCTTGTCTCTCTTACCGCTCACTTTGCCTGCCTGTCTCTCATCTCTTTTCTCCGAATTTTAAATATATTATGATTTCAAATGTACAAGTCTTTTATTTTAATTGATTACTATTATATTTTCTTTTAATTTTGAAAACAAACGAAAAACAAAGATTAAACGACATTTCAGTTAAGTTTCAACTGATAGGGTATATGTATTTCTATAAATGAACGATAAAAAATTGAACACACAGTAATACAGTAAAAAAGGACATAAAAAATAAAAAAATCCTAATAGAAAATACACACCAAATATTTATTTTAATAAATATACCCCTCCGTAATAATCTAATAATTTATCGAATTTAAAAACCATCCTATACCTTGACTCGCATAATAAGATCACTTCAAATATCATTAATGTCCGTCTCGTTGTTTTGTAGCTTTTGAACTATTCTAAAGTATTTTATTCTGCAAAACTAAAAATATTTCGCCGTAAAAATCCTATAATATCTTAAAATTTTTATCAAAATCCGTCCAGCACATTTTTCATGATGAAACAAATGATAATGAAACAATGACAAACATTACAAACAGACAAACATTAATTTTAATATATTTTTATTTATTTCGTATTATTCTAAAATAAATGTCACTTAATAATTCTCAAATAATTGCTACTTGTAACTTAAATGAAATATTTATTTACACAAATTTTACCTATTTAATTATACATACAGATAAAATTAATTATATTAATTTAAAACAATAATTATATATAACCTCATTTTAAGTAAAAATATGACATGATTGACCCTGAGAGGTGGTCGACGAGTTAAGTTAACTGACCGCTTATCTTTGGTTAGAAAGAATTGCCGTATAGAATATAGCTATAATATAATCTATTGCTAACCGTAACAAAACAGGAAACCGATAGTTTCAGATGTCAATTATTCTTTGATTACACGATAGTGTTGTCAGGAATATAAAGTAAAGAAACATCTGGTTGAGTGTTATAAATAGAAACCTTGTTTGTTCCATGTCGTATGATAACGACTTGGTGATTGCTCAAAGCGTAACTGGATTGACATCTTTCTTTCTAGAAATATCTTGACATATCGTATCTGTATTACGTAAAATAGATTTTAATTTATATATTATATATAGATATTTATCTTTAATCATTCATAGAACATTAATGTAATTGTAATAAAATTGTTGACTTGACGAATAAGATTACACTGGTTGTATTAAGATAGGAATCTGCTATTAAATAATTATATGAAATAATATTAACATTAATTATTTGTATGGGTCCATTTCATCTTTCAATTTAAGCGCAATATTTAAACCCAAACATAGGTAAAGATGCTCGTATTTGAACCCAAAAATTGTTCAAGGTGCTCGTATTTGAACCCAAAAATTGTTTAAGGTGCTCGTATTTGAACCCAAAGATAGATAAAAATAAAATCACAATTTCATTCACAGCCTTTTCAGTGTGCGTGTTAGATAGTTGGTTTTGTGCTGGCTGTATTAAATTGGTTGAATAAATTAAAAAATATTATTTATTAGAGAATATTTATGATAAAATTCTATAAGTATATCTTTATTCGATAACTGAATGTAAGTGCACCATGCGTTGATTCCATCTGGTGATTACCAGTTATGATCTGGAACAAAACTGACGTTATCAATAAAATACAATTGACACCCCGTACCTACGTACGATCATTGAACAATAACGCAAACACTACACTGGTATTTATATATATATATATATATATATATATTATACGAACAAACAGTTCTAGACTCATAAACAAATGTAACCAATGAACATGATTTATAGACAATTTAATTATATTAATTCAGATAAAAAATCTATAAAAGGTAACCTATTGAACCTTTTGAATTATTAATGGCGGATAACTAAGGTATTTTATGTGATAATGCAAAAAAATATTGTTTTAAAGCAAATAACAACCAGTAGACAACTTTTTTACAAAGGCCATAGCTAAGCGGTCGCTAACACTGGCGCCGGTCTGGGGTTATCTTCGGGCGCGTGCGCTGTCTTGGCGACGCATAAATATAACGTGAAGCGAAATCTCCTACTAGTTAATAAAGTGCGTCAAGACACACCAGTCGAAATGGTCAGGAGCTCTCTTCGTGGTATTTGCGGCTATTGCAACGCTTGTGTTCGTATACGTTTATCGGCGGCGAGAGGACGCAGTCCCGAGCCATTGGAGTGCGCTTACAAGCATATATTGGACTCGTACGGCAGGAATACGGATTCCACCAAAATGTTAAGCGCACCGAAGCCGGCATGTGCGTCCTGTCGGTGGACCTCGGACGCACAGTTTCCTGAAACACCTCCATCATCGAGTGATCTAAGCTTGGAATGGAGCTCCCAGAGTCAATCACACAGAGCGAGAATGAGAAGACGCAAGAGATAAGGGGAATAAAAATTTCCGAAAGAAAACGTGAAACCAACTCGTGTAGTTGTGAGTGAGACGGCGCTGCCAGCTCAGGACGGATGTTACGTATATATTATGCTAGTCAAGCTGTATACTGTTAATTTATGATGTTGATTATTTAAAATATACCATTTTATTTTATTTTGTTTTTCCTTTCTTTTCTTAAATAACTAAGGTTTATTATAAAGTTTATTTTAGTCTATTTAATGCTTTTGTCTCGTGTAAAGTGGATTTAATCATTGTAGGTTTCACTGCGGCCTTCAGTCTATCTTACCTTTGATTGTATTATACACTGTTAATAGTAATACGTTTGGATATTTGTTACTCAATCTTATGTAATATGAACCCCAAAATTTTCTGAAAATATGAACCAACTTTTTATAAATCATGAATTTTCTAAGAGTAATAAAAATAAAAATTTTAATATAATTATGTATCTTTTAAGATAAATAAGTAAACATTTTTGAAGTCAATACTTGTAGAATATTACATATTAAGTTTGTTAATCTCTTTAATACCTTCTCTAGCATAAAAGGCCTTAAAATTATCTTTAAAAAGTGTACTAATATTTCATTAGACTACAGAATTACCAAAGAAACCTGGAAAATATAATACATTTTTCTCATTGTAAATTTTTATAAAAAACACTTTAAAAGACTTTGCTATTCTTAAAGAGCAAATGTAATAGTGCTTGTATGGAGCGTAATGATGCTATATGTTGCCAGCGCATCAATCTTTTTATCCTTAAAATAATTAAAAAATTGTAAGCTGACTAAAATAAATATTAAGTTTTGACATACAGTTTCTTAGTCCTAATTAGTAAATTAATTTCAAATAATTTTACATTTAACCGGAAAATTAAAGTATTACAATTTTATACTATTCACCGCTAGATGTCGTACCCATGAAATATGTATTTCAAAGCATTTCTTTACGTTAATTAGATTTTTTTTCGAGTTGAAGCAAAATTTCTCTTGTTAACTTTTCCTCCGAATAACATTCTTGAGCAATTATTTTAAAATACCTAAATTAGCGAAGATAGGACATATGTAAAATTACTAATAATGTAATGTTTAAACAAAAAACCTCTTCAACCTCTTAGAGATATTGTTTTAATTGATTTTTATATACTTTACGGATCATTAAGCATTTATTATACTAATAATAATAAATTATAATAATTATTAATGTCTTATTAAATAAAATTATATTGTAAGTTCTTTATATATTTTATAATCAAGTTTATATAATATAAATTGACCATATTTTTTATTAATAACTTTCATTTCAATCATAAATTTTCCATTTCATTAAATAGCATTACAAAAAATGAAACAGAAAATAATACAGCTTATCAAAACTATAGAAATTCAACTTTTGAAATGTTTAATTATTTCAATAAATAAAGTTATTTAAATTGTGATTTAACGTTATTTTAATCACTTGCATTTGCTATTAAATTTTTTGCACTGAACGATGATAAGGTTTAATTAGGTATATATGTGGATATGTGCATATTATTAAATATCAAATTGGTATATACTTATTAGGGGTATAAAATATGAAATAAATCTAAAGAGTATATAGTGAATATACCTAAAGTTACCCCAAAAGTGAGTTGATAGGAATAAAATAAAATTCGTTATATATATGATATTAAAAATATATTAAATGCATTTTAAATTAACTCACAGTCAAAACCATATTCCACTAAATTAATAATATATATACATATATATATATATATATATATAAATAATAATATATATATATATGTTAATAAATAAATCCGTATTAAATGTGTAATACATGATAGTAACGCTGATGCAACATTATCTATTGAATGTATCATTAATTCTGACGATATCTGAGTTATAATTACGTTGTAAAATACTCGTAACTTACCTTCGACATTCATCGATGAATGCATTACGAATACTTACTACGAATATTTTTATAATTCTTTCATAGTTTAGTTTGTAGATTCATATTTCATGAAAGGCTGCAACTATAATCGTCGTATCCTTATTGGGATCTATCTATCTTTACTTTAAGAAATAGAAGGTTTCCGGTACTTGCGCCTAAGATGGCCCACTTTTAAAATATCTTACTTTTATAAATTCGATATAGTTTAAATTACGCGACCAAGTTCGGTCAGTGCTAAAAATAAAACTGCAAATTCAAATCAACTGAAATAAACCACCATCTTTACAGTGGTTGATAGTTTGTCAGTGACATTGCAAATTGTTTACGGTATTTCGAGTTTAAAAACTTTTTAGGGTTTCTTAAGAAAATAATCTGGTTTGGAGTTTAAATATCAATTATTTTGATTTATGGGCACTCCTGAGAAGGTAAGTGTTGTTTGGATTCTTTGTTAATTTTAATTTAAAAGAAATATCCCCTTGTTACCCCGTAATCTAAATTTAAAAGAAATATCATCTTGTTACCCCGTAAAGCACCTATAAAGGCCCATCACACGGGTGTAATAGATGGCCCGGGCCTTATTAAGACTATATACGATGAATCTCTTATGTCACCACACACATTACGTTTGTAAATATTTTTTTTTTTACAATAGAATTTATAAAAATTATGAGTAACATCGGGCCATAATAGATATCCTAAAAAGGCCCACTTTAGAAGTTTTTACAAAACAATTTTCTTATAGTAACTTTATAGATTACGTTAATTTACATGTTGATCTTATTCACATATAAATTATATATAAATACATATAATTTTGATAAAGTTTATATTATTAAATTATCTCTCTTTTTTTTATTAATTATTGTAAAAACTGGCCCTTGTTAGGGGCACGTACTACACGTACGTTCCTAAGTAAAAAATCATTTTATAATTACATAATACATTTGGAGGGGCCTGTGGAATAAATAAATGTCATATGCCGTGCCAACATCATTATTTGTTGAAAAAATTGTTTTTCTTTATTTCTTAACGGGACTGGATGGCAAATGACCTGACGGCCTACCTGATGGTAAGTGGTGTGGTGGACGTTTGCAAAAAAATATAAATGTGTACACCCTTCAGGCAAGAAGATGAAGGTTATAAATGAGTTTTGGTTTCTTTCTCATTCATCGCATGAAATGCCTTAAATATACTCTTTTTTGAAACCAGTATGTGATTTTACATTACGCCATTTTTTAAATATCTTTGACTTAAATTACTGTTGTTCTTCTATGATTTAAATTAGTAAGTTGGATTTCGATCTAATTTCAACAAATGCCATGATGTATAACTAATAAAAAGTCTACTAGCATGCAAATGAAATGTAATGTTTATACTCTTTACCACCTGGATTCTTCCAGATCTGGATTATCCTGGATCCAGTTTGGAAATATAACTACCTATGCTGTTATCTAATAATTATTAATATCATAGATTCGAAATTAGTTTAAAATCCTCTTTAACTAACATGCTCACGGCCGGTTATATAAAATAACATATTTTTTTCTTTAAATTCGAATGATGGTTTAATTAAATACTACATTTTCAAATGATATTCATGAATTTATTACAGCACGTGCACTATGAATAATAAATGTCTGTTAATACACAAAAAAACTGCTTAAATTTATCATCTTTACATTTGTTTAATTTGTTAAATTTGTGACTCCGATCAATAACATGACCACAATTAAGATAATAGTGAAATTGAAATGACCTTAGCGTTTAAAATTATTGTTGAAGATTTAATTGTTCAATAATAAACAGAAAATACGACGTATTAATGTATTGTAGGGGACTAGGGGACTAGGTTACCAACCATCCCCTGAGGCGGGACGTCCCGTTTCCACGACTCGAATGTGTCCCATTATGAGTCTGCGGGATGTGACAAGTCCGTTTTATGGCAAGTTAGAAGACTACCTAATTTAAACGAGGTACGAGTAGGTAATAGATCGTGGTCTTACATCGTTTTCGGGCCTAGAGAGAGTGAACAGATCAAAAAAATATTGCTGTTTTTTTGTCGATTCTATTCGTTTCTAGGCAGGTTTCATATTTTAGGTCGCATATACATATGTAATCCTAATGAGGAGAGGATAAACACTTAAAAAACTCAGTTCCCATGCAGTATTTTAATATTTTTCAGTTACATGTTACAACAATATGCTAATTATTATCTAGTACATTTTTTATTGTTTTTTTTTTCTATATACGAGTGTACATTTCACAACTATTTACTCGACAATAGTCGGTTTTTGTGTTTAAAATTAAACAATTATTCTGTCAAACTTTAATTTTATCTGTGCTGAACATAAAACTAACGTTTAGGAACTTTGAAATTAAAAAAAGGATATGTAAATATTTTTTTTTGTATATAAAACTTATTTACAAAATATATACAGTTCTTAAAATTTCTTATAATCTAAATTAATTTGAAACCAAATAAAACTGGATCTGAAAGTTATGAGACGATTATTATCCAATTAAGCGTTCATTTTATTTTAAAAATGGCGGCTTAATATCCACCAATCACAAGCTCGCTAACGATTTACACTTTCACTATACGATGTTAGTGTGCTAGTTGATTTAGTGCTTGATAGATTGGATTGGATACAATTGTATATCAAATAATCAACATGAGGAAAGGTTACGTTTATTGAACAAGACGTACAAAAATAATTTAAAAACACGTAAATTAGTTTTAATATTAAGTTTATATAACATTTTTACCTAATATATACCTAATATTATGAGGGTGCAAGGTTGAGAAGTTAAGGGAGTGAAAGGTGTTTAATATCTATAATTATTATTAAGGAATATTAATATTACTAAAATATTTATATACTTTTCTGATACCAGGACAATACTACGAAATAGACAAATAAAAATAAGACTACAAACTACAGGCACTAATCTGGCTCTGATTTCATTTATTAATGGTTCCTTGATTTAAGATATAAACGATAATTCAATACAAAATACTATTATTAGGGAAATGTGAATGTGCTAATTTCAACACTTATCTTTAAAAGCATTAACTGCGAATCAGAAACAACCTAAACTAATTTATAAAATTTATAATACAGTCCTATTTTTTTCCAATACAAATTTTGTTCTTGTCATCATTGTTTATGATATTTTTTGTATAAAACAATTTTAAGAATTTTTCAATGCAACGCCGTTAAATATGTACCATTTATAGGGTTGACTGGAACTGAGGGTATTGGGGGGAGGACGGGGGTGGGGTATACTTTGCACGTCTCTGCAGGGGGTCCTAACATGCCTAAAAGTAAGTATGACACTAGGGACCCGGATAGTAGACCTCCGTTGTAAGATAATGTCATCATGTTACCTAGAAATAAAAATATTTTGAACACAGATTATTGATACAGATTATAAATAGTAAGGATTTTCGAGCATCCAAATATTGAAGACGACAGCACGGCCATACAACGTAGTTAGCTTTGAAACCAATATTAATTTTATCTTTTGGGAGAACGTGACGTCACGCGACAAGCAAAATACATTAAATACTATGGTAAATATTAAATCTACTCTAATTAGGGATAATAAAATTGCTATAACAACATACATAGTTTATTCTTTTCGAGTTAGGTTAATATATTTATATTTATCTTTTACTCAACGTAACGTCACAAGCGTCATGCATGTTGGTTTCAACATATGTTCATTATAGATTTTAGTATGTGGATGCTCGAAAATATGAATATATATTTGTTTATTGTATAATTACCGGCAATTTCGCGGTGTTCCCTCCCAACACGAGATGGCGCCATTATCATTGGAACAGATCCAAATAATCCATTTGTAAATCCCAATACAACTGAGAACATTATTGGATAAACCTACGAAATACACAGACTTATAATACAAATTTAATTTATAAAATTATGATTTGGCCATAAACTTACAAGGATTTAAGTATAATAAAAAAAGTTTTATTCGAGAAAAAATGTCAATTAAAAATTTTATTTAAATTTGAACTCACATCGCCAACTATATGTGGGGAATATCTCGGAGCTGCGCATAAGAGAAGCAATGGTACCAACAATAGACGAAGACCACTCGCCATTAGCAACTGACTGCGACTCCATTCATAGGGCCAGGCTGCTGCTATCTGTTGATACAAAACCATATGTTTTTTAACATTAAGTTCATCCTGAACAAATCTCTTACTCCACCTATTATTACCTTATGTTAAAACCAAAGCTAACATAAGTCAAATAATAGAATAAAGAATTCTAAATATATTCTTAAAAATAAACCTAAAACACTAATTAAAAATATTTGATTTGATGGATGGATGGGTGGATCTATGTACAAATATAAACAAAACAACAAAGACAATATTAATTGTTTTTATTAGTAATATCGTAATCAATTTGAATCAATTGTAATTATAAGTATAACCTTTGTAATGATTACATGAAAATTGGACTAAGAAGTGCAATGTCGATAATTTACGCAGAACTCCAGAAAGGGTCGTGAACTATTGGCGAAATATTGTTATCAGATATTATCTTAGGTCTCAATTTATTGATATTTTAGCACATTATAATATATTTATTATGATTTATGTGGCTTTATCTCCTGATTTGCTAGTATTTTCATATTTATAATTATGTTTTTGGGGTAATTTACATTATTGTGTATTGTCTCGCCTCTGGATATTATTAATTTAATAACTTGGAGATACATTGTTATATATTTTTAAAGAAATCTCTGCCAGAGTCCATAGAGTTAGTCTACCACTCTGTATTGATGCATTGGTTTGTGAAGGGAATTGATACCTCTTTAAGGAGAAAGAACTTAAGATCTAAAATTTTCCTGAGTTTCTAGATCGTTTTACTTTCATAGACATTAGTTATTTTGAAACAACGTAAACGTGACGTTTCCATATAGAAATGGTCCTTGCGTAAAGACAGTTATAATATCATGAATTCATGAATCATACTTCCTCGTCCAACTAATAAAATTTTTCACTTCTAGCAAGTTTTTTTTTGTAACAGCAGTTAATAGAAGACAACATCTTTCTTCATTCTTCAAATGTAAGCAATCGCATATATTTTTTTAAAGCGGTATTCAGCTTCTTTAAAGACGCCTCTTCGATAACAACTGATTAAATGATTCAAGGTTTCAAATTATTGTACGAAAATGTTTCTGACTAAAATGTTCTGTTTTTTTTATGATATGATGTTTTCAAGATGCTGGTAAAAAATTTAGAGAATAATACAAATTTGCAATAAGCATTTTAATACTTTCAAATAATAAATTTTATACGAAATATTTAGTATAATATGTTTGTTATTGGCTTGAAGTTTACATTGTGGTATGAGTAAGAAAAGTAACTTACTTTTCCGACAAAATCGAAGAGGTTGAAAGCAGACATCAGTACAATCGGCATCCAAGATCCGAGGCGACATGACGGAACTTCTGAAGCGATGCCGGGGTAGAGGCTTAGTGTTGTGAAGTACACTAGCCCGATAGATACCATATATGGGTAGATCGCACGAGCTACCGCCCAGCGAGCTAACACACCCCCTGACAATTAATTATTACATCATTACGAAAAAATCCCTAAAGTCATAGATAGATTATGTACTTATTCCAATGTATAGTTAAATTATTTCCAATTTATATATTTATATATATAGTATAAAATAAAGCATATGATTATTTAATCTAACAATCTTTTGAACCTTCAAATGTTTTCGAACTAAATGACATAGATATTATATAATATATTATCTTACACGTATTTTTAGTGTGATTTATATTTTTTATATACTTTTTATCTCCATAGCTATTGACAAGTTATTTTTGTGATGCAATAACTGTATTATTATTATTTGAATTAAGTAATAAATATAAAAACATACGTTTGAAACTCCTCCATGATGTTGGTCTCTCAGGAGACTCGAACACAACATCTTCCACCTTGTAGGATGGACGTGGTGTTTTCAGAGCTGATGGTGATGATTCAGATACGCTCGGTGGTGGGGACGCCAGGGGTATGGGTGCGGTGGCAGTAGGAGAGTAGACTGGGTTTGCGAAACTAAAGGTATTTTCTACCTCTCCTGTAAAAATAATAATTTTTTGAAAATTGGGATAGAGATTTTATTTGCATTTTTCCCAGTAGGTCCGTAATGGGTCCATTGGTATTATAACCCAGTAGTCCCAAGCGATAAACGACATATTTAATATCAAATATCCCATTAACATCAATACGTAGATAATATAATATGAACGAGACGATTGGGATAAGCCAACATTGAATGGTGTAGCAATTAAAAAATATTTTAGGGTTATTGTATTCTGGGATTTGAAATAAAAATTCAAATAGGTCGTTTACTATCTTTAAAATTATGTGAATTGTTTATTAACTCGATTATATTGTAACAATAATTGTCTTGATAATTTTATTTGATCACGGTACTCATGCACTTGCGCGTGTTTACAAACGTGTAGCAATCTTAAGTTGCATAAGGTAGGGCTTTTTTATAAATAATAATTAAAAATATCTTACAAGTTTTTTGTATACCTAGTCTTATCCATATTTCAACTCAAGTAAAACTAATGAATATATAAAGGGTACAAAATGAAAATCCTAACAACGTAACTGGTATTATAGTTTATTTCTTCTATATATCATATAAGTTTGTTTGTTTGTTCACACTTATCAACCAATCATGTAGGTGCAGACGAGGACATAGTATTTTTAAGCTCAGAGGCTCACTGGTAGATCTAACTCTACTTGAGCTTGGATAATATTACCTATACTACGCGATTGTCTGAGTGACGTATGTAAATGAATTATTGTAAAAATAAATTGATTTCTAAATATCAACTCAACGTATAATAGAAAGGGTCAAAATACTGCGTTGTATGAAGCCTTCACTCACAGAGGTAAATCTATATTAATAATTTCGATTAAAACTTCGCGTCAATAATAAAACATAAAAAAATAAAAATTTTGAATAGCCAACATGTATCCGCAAAATACGGATTGTCGGGTATTTTGTTAATTTCTAATGACGATGACAGACAAATCGCAGTCGCCATTGTGGGCGCTAGCGAAACGTCACTGACACCGGAGGCCATCTTGATTTCGTTAATCAAAGCTATAACTACAATAATCTACCAACATTATGTAAAATATTGATGAGAAGAGTCACGTTTAACCCGAGCGAAGCCGGGTTACCAACTAGAATTAGAATAGAATTTAATAGATGAAATTTAGTTTCAAACCGTCTTTCTGCTCTAAATTCTCTTCTTCCAGGTGTGCGAAGCCATGGGCATAAGGTAGTATTATAAATAATATACTCCTAAGAAAGGAAATTGTTTTGCGCGCGTGCTGAATACATACAGTACAGTACTGTACAGTACAGTGCAGTGCAGTGCAGTGCAGTGCGGTGCGGTACGGTACGGTACAGTACGGTACGGTACGGTAAGTTAAGGTACGATACGGTAGGGTACGGTACGGTAAAGTACAGGATACAATAGTACAGTACAGTACAGTAATAATGTACAGGATACAATAGTACATGATTGATAAAAGATAAGTTTTCCTATATCGTTCTTAAAAAAGTTGTTAAAATAATTTGCGAAAGATTGGCGCGTTTAATTAAAATCAAAAATGTATTCAGCTTTAATATATTTGTACATATCTATTAAATAATAAAGCACTTAAAAGTTAATTACTACAACTTTTTTATGCTTACTACATTAAAAAATTCATTAAAAATATACCAAAGAAAGTATAGTAAGATATTGTTTTTTTCTCCTGAAATCAAAAACTAATCTAATCAAAGGAAGATTACACTATTAATTGAACTTTCAGTAGTATAATAATATTTTATAATCAAATATAATATTTTACATCTGTTCTGCGCAATTGTATGCTTCAAACTAATTGCATAACCAATAATATAGGCACATACCAACACCGGAAGAAGGTGCAGGACTCTGAAGTTTCAATACTCCATAGCTAGGTTCGCCAACCTCACTTTCCATCTGAAATAAAAAATATAATCTTATCTTATCTTATCTTATCTTTATCACAACGCAATAACTTGTTTGAAATATTGTCATTGAGCGAAGCGAGCGTAGCGAGCGGAGCGTTCTACTGGAGACTTTTTCACATTCTTTGTCACGATTAGGCTCGAAAACTACTTGACAGAAAATTATGAAATTATGCAATCAAAAAGACACACATTAGGTGATGGTTTAAAAACAAAAATTTTTGAAAAATATCACGTCGTTGAGGAACAATCGTCAAAAAACTGATATCCCATTGAAGTCAATGGGAAACGATGAGTCATTACACTGGGCTTCTCGCTTCGCTCAATATGCAAACTCTGTTGGCGCCCCTAATATTGACTACTTTTATGTTCGAAAAGTTCTTTATATTTAGCTATCTTAATTTTATTTTATTATTAAAATGTCCGTTTCATATTTATTTAAAAATTTACACTTTATCTTGTAAGAATAGAAGTAAGAAAAACAGAAACGCTCAATTTCTAAATAATATTTTTCTTCCTATCTCTTTTAAAGCAATTTGTGGGGAATAAAAATTGTTTTAAATAGAAGAAGATTCTCCGTTTTTAAATAATATGATTAATAGGTAACAGTTATCCTTACCAAAGTAGCATCTTCAGTTGGGTTCAGATGTAGCTGGATTCTTCGTCGATGTCGAGACTCATTGGTAAGTCTCAAGTAGTGTTGTACGAGAGGGTGACGCATCATAACATGATGTAACATTGAGTGTCCAAGGAGTATCAATATGGAAAATATGAAGAACATAAAAGTACTTCGTTTTGGTTGACTGAAACTGTACTTTGTGACGATTCTATCCAGAGATACCCAGAACCCCGCTGCGCCTGTTTGATTATAAGAGCAATATTACACACAGAAGAAAACCATATTTGTAGATGTTTTAATGTTATTGTAATAAAAAAAATATGCTATTAATTATCGTGGTACAATGTGGTCACAATTTTAACCATATTTCCTGATTAAAAAAATAATTTCTCTTACTATAAAAATATAATGATTTTTTAAAAATTGAGTCAGTTGTATATTCCGATAGTTCTTACTTTCTCCCGCCATAACTGCTTGAGTGTACCGAGGAGGCAGACATCCAGTGAAGCCGTAGTAGGAGGCTTGTTGTATCGTACACCCGAAGGCTACAACTCCAATCGCTACCAAATTAATTGTATAGGAGACACTCGATGAGAAACCATCCCAGCCAATGTTACAGACTGCCACAAACAACATCGTTGCCAGAGACAATAGAATACCTAGAAAGAACCAGCAAGTTAAAGTTATACAAAAGTGTACTTTTGCATAAAAATATCCCTATATATATACATATATATTTATATATAAACGTCCATGCCACATCTTATATGTTAGTCTCGTAATTGGTAAATCAACCTTATTTTAAAGTTGCTTTTGACCGATAATTGCGCGTTATTATACTTTATTAAAAATTCAAAATATCGTTATTCAAGTAGGCATTTACACTTTTGATTCGTTAATTATTACATCAAAATGTCAGTGTTGTCAATCCGTGAGTAAGCTACTAGGTCGGAATACTGCTGTGAGAAGAGCCGGACAGAAAATCAATAGTTGCTCTTTTAAAATAAAATTTAACAATATTATATATATACATTATAATATTAAACATACAAATATCAACAACCTAAGTACCACACACTTCGATCAATTAAAAACTTTTGAATGTTATAAGATTTTTTAAATAATATTTTAAATTTAGATTTAAAACTAAGAAATTTATTATTAATATACTAGCAGACCCGGCCACGCGTTGCTGTGACTATGATTTTTGTTATATTACATTATAGTAATCTATTTAAGAGGTAACGGTAAAAGAACATCTGTTATGAGAACATCCATGTTTTGTTACAGTCGATATTTAACAAAATAATTAATTAAAAATTTTATCCAAGCTTGTAACAAATAGGTAATAAAATATTACAAAGTTTTTAGTAAATAACTTTACGACTTTTTTAAATTTACGAATGAATTAGGTAGGGCAGATAGTTTAATTTTTTTTACAATAATATTAATTATTTTAAATTTAAAATACTTATAATTTCAATATATTTTAGCACTAATCGGTAAACAATATTTTTGGTTAACCTGTCTTTAGCTAACACAAATAGATTCGTCGGTTTTCCTACACGTGAGCATGCAAGACATAGTTGCCCATTAGAAAAATCATGGGTTTTCCAATTCCAAACCACAATGCAAATAATTACTCAACCCAGTCAACAGATACCGCCATCTTTTAGAAATGTTTGGAGCTAATTGAAAATTGTAACTGACAAATATAAACAAATAATTTGCAATAAAATAATATTGTGACTATGAATTGAAATGAAAACTATCCTATCTTTTAAGTTAGATCAAAGTGTACGTGGTGCTTAATTGTTATTTAAATCGGTTAAGTAGTTTAGGAGTCCAACGCAGACTAACAACGTGACACGTAATTTATATATATTAAGATTAAATACCAAAAGTTATCCTCGTGTTGTAAGTGAAAAGATCCAGTAATAAATTGTTTGTTATAACAGCGACGCACGCGGACACGATGTAAACGGTGGACATGTCAAACATTATAGTAGATTTGGGGTAGTGATGCTGGAAGTAGTCAACCGCCATGATGAAGCTGTAAATTATTTATACAATGACACATACCTAATAAAATATAACTTGCTACATATATTTATTTCTACAATTATCGTCTGAGATTTATGTCTGTTATTATAATGTTGATAATACCTAGATTTTTTTTAATTTATCACATTTAAGTATAAATTATCATTTTTAAATATTTTATTATTGTATGTTATAGTATTTTATGTTTATGAATTACCTATTGAATGGGAGTAGAAAAGCAGCGCCCGCTACGAATAAAGTGAAATAAACTGAGTTGTATCTGTCCGGTGGGGGAGCCCCGGGCTCCGGCATGGCTGGAGCTTCGCCCCGCGCAGCTCGTATCGCTTCGATTCTTGCGTAGCCGCGACCCAAGGTTTCATTCATTTTACTATTTTCACTGTAAAATAATATCTCCATTTAAGCGACATATTTAAGGATATATATAAATATATTGTGTTTGTTATAAACATTTACATAATAGTAAAAGTAAATACTATTCTATATATATATTATAATACATATTTATTAATTAATTATACTCACGATGACATTTAGGTAATCATTACTGATTTCTCTATATAATTAGTGTTCCTTTGTTAGAGTTATGTATCAACAACCTCAGCCGGTGTTACTTGACAGGAAGGTGTGTATTACCTAAGAGGGGTGGACGCATGCGTTGTCCGATCGATTTTTAGTGTGGGGTGAGATACCATGAAATCGGAATATCTTAAGAAATTTGGGAAGAATACAATAGTTTTCTTTATAATGTATGATATTAAAGATCATTAAAATTAAAGATGTCAATACTAAAATGTAAATTATTAATAAATCAAGAGTTTTGCTGATTCTATTCCATTAATCCTATTATATAAAAAAACTTAGACTCTATGATATCCAGTAAGTTATTTTAATGTTTTTTATTTTTTCGTAGTGATTTCTAAGCTATCTAGAAATTTAAGTTAAAAACTGTTATTATATTTAAAATTATGGTTTGTACGGACAACAAACATTTTTCACAAAGAAAATAATTTTAACATAAAACACGCAAATTAATTTCTCTATATTTTAACATATATTAATTTAAAATATGATAAATTTGGGAATATATGTTACAAGACATAAAATTAAATAATATATTACCGGAAACCTTTTCACAACAGGAAAACAATAAAAAACTACATATTTTACTAAAATATTTATTTCCATACAATAACCACAAACAATAATAATATTATATGTATGTATATAATTTAAAATCTAGATTCAAAAACGACTCTAAACTCCTTAGCTGATAACGTAATTCCATTAATTGGTTCAGGACATGGTATTGGATCCCCCGCTGGCAATTTCAGGTTGAATCTTAGCAAGATATGAGTCAAAAAGAGAAACAGTTCTGAACGTGCCAGACCTTCCCCAATGCATCGTCTCTTACCTGTGGATAATTTAACACTTTTTAATGTATAATTAGGGATAATTATGGGAGGCATTTACATTTGTAAGCATAGGAATTTGGAATTGCAGACGTAATAAGAATGAAGGAGAAAGGGAAGGGCATTTTCCCTCAATCACTATGAGATGTCACTCTCCTGTGATATTATTTTAGATAAAAATATTGAACAATAATTTTAAAGGTAATCTAGTTAATATTGAGAAGTAGTAAATATATTTTCAAATGTTTTTCCTTGTAATAATATTAAATTAAATTTATGGGCGATATAAAACTATATACCACTTCCAAAAGGCATCATTTTAAAGGTAATCTAGTTAATAATGAGAAGTAGTAAATATATTTTCAAATGTTTTTCCTTCTAATAATATTAAATTAAATTTATGGGCGATATAAAACTATATACCACTTCCAAAAGGCATCATTTTAAAGGTAATCTAGTTAATATTGAGAAGTAGTAAATATATTTTCAAATGTTTTTCCTTCTAATAATATTAAATTAAATTTATGGGCGATATAAAACTATATACCACTTCCAAAAGGCATCAGCCACTCATCCTGAATGAGGTTTCCATCTTTGGTCAGGAACCGCTCGGGACGGAACTGCTCCGGATCCTTCCAATGATTACCGTTATGCAGGTCATGTATTGCCAGTAAAATGAAGGTACCCTAAGATTTGTTATGGTAAATTCATATCGATTTATAGTATTTATAATATGAATCTAATTATAAATACATGTTTTACTCTCATACAAGTTTTAATTATACGTATATTTTGATTTGATGAAATTTTTATTGACTATTATATATATATTGATAAATAAATGTTAAACTATTTATTTATCAATCTATCAGCTGGGAAAGGTATTTTCCATAGATCTAAAAATTGTGAACAAAATCAGCGGATATATTTTCGAGATATACTAGTATCTTAAACAATAAAAAAATTGGATGAAAGAATTAAAGAAGAAAAATTTCATATCGCCTTAAAAAACTACAAATCTTTCTAAACCTTACTAATTCACCTTAGGTATAACATATTTTCCTAGCCGTGCGTCAGAGAGAGCCATATGCGGGATGCCGACTGCCGCCACGCTGGATATACGGAGAGTTTCCAGTATAACTGCCTCAGTATAAATCATACTAAAAATTATACAACAGAATATAAAAAAAATGTTTTTGCTTTTAGGCAGCAGATTTATTTAGCTTTTTTAATGTAATACAGCTTTATTAAGCTATATTAATACATACATACATTAGCTTTATATATATATATATATATATATATATATATATATATATATATTATTCTAGACAATAGTCCAGTGATAATAATAAAATTATCAGATTTGGTGTAATCATAGTCTTAGGAGGGATATACAAATGAAATCACGGGTCACAAGTAAGTTATTAATAACTAATTATTGCCGGCGATTTTGTCTGTTTAATCACCCTTTCCTACTTAAATAATAGGTCACAATTTAAATATATATAAATTTATATATTTTTTGTTTTATTGTAATTGTAGCTATACATTTTTTTACTTAAAATAAGAGTTTTTCCAGCAGTGAAAGCATCTTATATCATAAACTAAGACTACTTCAAACGTCATTAAAATCACTGATTTTAATACATCAAAATTTTTTGGTTTTTGTTGCCAAGATAATCTAAATCATCACATTAAATTTATCAAAATCCGTCTAGTAATTTACGAGTATTATAATGTTATTTTAGCATAGCTTGATTTATCCGTGAAACAAGATATTTCAGCAGTAAAAAACATATTGAGTTTTTACTATAAAATCTGTTCAGCATTTGTGTGAAGAACCAACAAACAGTCATTTTAATGGCTTCTGAGTCTATCGTAGCAATTATATTTATCAAAAAATAATGTATTGATTTAATATTTTTTATTATAAAGTTTATCATATTTATTATTAATTATAACAAAACAAAAATAAAATATTATTTAGTGATAATGAGCGTCGCCATTTCGCGGTCATTTAAACTTACTTGTTTTTAATATTATTCACAAGAAAACAAGATTTATCTCTTCATATATGTATATATAAATAATATGATCTGCAATATGATATATGTTGGCATATATTAATATTTTTATGACGTATCTATACATATATGCATATGAAAATACTACTTAATATTACAATTTCTGTCTGTCTGTCTGTTTGTTGAATCTCTAAAACGGCTGTACCGATTTTAATAAAACTTTCACTGGCAGATAGCTGATGTTATAAAGAGTAACTGCTACTTTTATTTTAATAAACATATTTCGCAACCAAAGTCATGAGGACAGCTTGTATTAAATAAGAATGTTGACACATAATGCAATATAATGTTATAATTACGTAATTAATATTTCGATTGCTGGTTATTATTGCATTATAATCTATTTAATACTTTATTTTATAATTCTATAAGATAAATATAAAATTACAATTTATTATAATTGATAATATATAAGTTTTACTTTGAAATCTTTCTCGCAATGTCAAACCTCTGCTCCAGCAATATTTCAATTTCAATATATATATATATATATATATAGTACGTACCTTGCTCTGTCACTGAGTGTAGGTTCTCGGCTTCCAATTGCTACATCGATTTCCTGTTGCAGTTTCTTTTGTATGCTCTCGTTCCTGAGGATATGAAGGAGCATGAAGACGACAGTGTTGTTGACAGTCTCCACCCCCGCTTCAAGGAGGTCCAGGCAAATCACTTGAAGCTCTTCATTGGACGCCATTGCTATATAAATATACTTTTAAAATTTTGTTCCTTCTTAATAATTACAAATAAATTATTATATTTTACTCCATATTAGTTGCTCGCTTCATACTTTGAAAGTCTGTTTATTTTAACGTTATATACATGTATATATCCCGGTAGTGCTTTTTTCTGAGTGTTCCAGTTTCACTGGCATAGGTCCTGATCCCTTAAGAACATTGGGTATAGCCCGATAATGTATCCATTCAATAGTTATTGAGTGTGTTACAAACATACAAGGAGATAAATGTTTTTCTATATATTCATAAAATATAAATAAATGTATGAATTTACAGAGTTTTTCGTAAGGTTATATATACATTAGATAGTATAGAATACAAAAAATTATATTTAATCTCATCAACTTGCTTTTAAAGGAACGTAATCTAAATGTTTATATTTCTATTTCTATTCGGAATGTCATTTTTTATAACATACCAGAACAAGACAAAGATAGGTATAGATTGAAAAACTACACCCGTATAAATAAATAATAAATAGATCGAATCAACAAAACAAGGAAATTAAATAATTAATCAGTTTTACTCTTAACTAGGAGCTACATTCTTGGAAATAATTGTTTTAAAATACCACTTATTATAAATAAAAGAATAATTACAAAATTATAATAAATTAATTTGAAATGTTTATAAAAACAACATGGCTGACAAAAAACAATGCTCACTAAATATTGACGTTTGTGAAACAGTGATCACAATAAAGAAATACCCGCCTGAGTTTGATGTGTGGTTCTTCTCAGAACAGTTTGGAACCTATACAGCCTTAAATTAAGTTGGAATCTTTACAGAAGAGCTTATTTTGATGTGTATCAAAATAGTGATACCCATTTGATACAAATTATCACGGATTCAAAGCGGAAAAGATATAAATAAAATTGAATTGCCTCGGGAATCGAACCCGTGACTTATGATATTCTTACAACTAGGTTATTAAGCTATGGTAATACATACTCATATCTTCCATCATTTCAATAAGAAATGCGTCAATCAGATCCCGTGGTTTGTTAGCATCGATGGTTGTTTTGTGTTCCTCTATTGTGTTCTAGATATAACATAATATATTTAAGATTTTTAGATTATTTAACGTTCAAACACGTTTTTCTTTTGTATTTTAAAGATATCGTATTGTATCTATTTAAATTATTTAAAATATATAGTTAGCTTTAAGTCTACATTTCTATACAACTAAAATTGAAATAAAAAAAATCTATACAATTGAATTGAGGACAAAGAAATTATTTATTTGTCAAACATATTTATACATTATAGAACTTCAACTATCTTGGTGTATATTTTTAAAACACTACTGGCCCGCCCTGATTGCGCCCGTAGTATATACAAAGTGTGTCACCCACAGATAATGTAGTTTTCTATTGGTTAGACGAATTAAAATCGGTTCAGTAGTTTCTGAGTTTATTCATTACAGACAAACAGACAAATTTTTCTTTATAATATTTGTATAGAAGTACAATAATCCCCCTATAACATTATATATTGGTCCCGCGTTATAGGAAAACGTATAACGCTTATATAATGTGTTATGTACAAATAATTCACGTTTTACTTACTATTCGTTGAAATTGAATATTAAGAAAAACGTAATTTAATTTAATTTTTTTTCATAATTTAATTTTATAACAACACAATTGACAATGTGTAATAGTAAGCGAAATTAATTATGAACTGTAGAAATCGTTATAAATTGCACAATACAAAACATAACGTGGAAAATCTCCGGGTTATATGGAAAATACATATTATACGACTGAAATCGCGTTATGTAAAACGCGTTATAATAGTACGGTGAAATATAGTATAGATAGTAAGATATACAATACTCACTCGTAAGAACTGATACAATGTATTATGTATGGATTTGAGTTGTGAATATCCGGTTAAGTTTGGCATAACATGTCTGAGGAATGGTAAGAAGTTGAGGATACCCCCACTCATGTCTGCCTGCTTGAAGGACTGGGTGATGAGATCACACAGGCTCCTCAATTGCTTATCTTTTAAATTGTATCTGAAATTTATATATATGTATTGATTATTTATGTATTTTTTTATATTTATTTCTAAATTAATTTTATGATTTTTTTTATGTGATCTAATTATTTTTTTTTATTATATATGTCAGAGTTAAAAGTATTTTGAAAAAGGAATAGAGTTTTAGGGTAAAATAGAATCTCAATTTATTATATTAAAAAAAAAGTTAATAGTTTTATATTAAAAAAAAAGTTAATAGTTTTATATTAAAAAAAAACAACTTTATAAAATATTTTTTTATAATAACAAGAACTGACTTGTTAGCTACCTCCGACATTTTAATATTTTCTTTCCAAATATATATACACATATTTATTACTTTTTATATACGACATATTTTACAAAAAAAACACAATCAAACCTACGAAATTCTGTAATAGGTTTTAATATTCTTACAAAAAAAATATCTTCAAAATATGTTTTTTTTTGTAAATGTAATTTTATTACCATTTACCAAAGAAAAAGAAAATCTGTAAAAATATTTTCTTACAAAAAAGCACAAAATCTGAATATGTTATTAAAATTACCTTTTACCCGCTACCAGTTGCCATAATATATTGACAATGGACACATCAAACATACGGTTAACCGTCACAGCTCGTCCAGCATCCTCCAATCTTAAATCGATTAGAGCCTTACATTCTTTATTAATAATTAATTCCATAGCCCGAGTTCCATAACCGAAGTTCTTCAGACATTTTAGAACTGTCCGTCTTGTTTTGTTCCAGACTGGTCCATCAGAAAATACGAGACCTGGTATATAATAAACTGTAAATCGGTGTCTGTAGATAAATGTTACTCTCTGTAGTAATTTTTGTATGCGCCATTTATCTGTGCGTGTTAAGCTTTAGGACGGCTTATCCGATTTTAATGTAGTTTTCACGAATGTATTGTATTAATCTTCAGTTGAAATTTAATTTTTTGTTTAATTTGAATAGCTTCATCAAAATTAACCAACTCTTATATAATATTGGCCGTTTATTGTAATTTAGTGTGTATATTATAACATCAGTTGAGTATTATAGAATAAATTATTAGATTTTTTAAGAAAATAGGGTGAAAAACCTTTTTTTTTTTTTAATTTTTCAACCACATCACCAACCTATTACTATTGCGTTTTTTGTCTGTATTAGACATGTCTAAGCACTAATGCATGGATTGGTACTAAGTTTTAAAAATTATTGTTAATATAATGAAGTGGTGGTAATAGTCCATTAAGACGGTAAATTATAATAGATAAAAGTTGAAGACAAAGCCAGGGATATTTACTAATTAATCATAAATAAAGAACACTATATCAATAGAACTTTCATTGCTATTTACGAATGAACTCGATATTGATATGGTTAAAAGTATTTAATACTTACCAATATTTCGTCCAAATGAACGCATAGTATAAAAATAGCCATCAGGTCTTCCATCAAACACATCTCTGCTCAAGACCTCCCTTATTAAATCCTTTCCAGACACAATTACTATATTAACGAATCCTAAACGCAATCCAAGCAAATTTCCATAAATTTTCGCCCATTGCCTCCAAACAATGTGGTGATATTTATATTTCCTCAACTTCAACCAAACTGATAATAAATTTCCCACAATCGGTATTAATGTGGGACCTAAAATAATTAATATATTAAAAAAATTATACAAAAATATTAATTATATATTCAAATTAACCTGGAGGATAGTTTGGTGGTTTTTGAATAAGTTCTTTAATGATTATTAAGAATAAAATAAATACGATCAGAGCCCACATCTCTATGTGAAGAATGACTACGAAATGTGAATGTGAGTCAAGATTTTGAAGATTAAATCTGAAGTTCATATACATATGACTTGTATAAGTCTGTTAAGTACATGTGTCTCCCGAAGGTAACATGGCTGATAATTGGAATATAAGTGTTTTATTTAGATCGTATTTTTAGAATATTTGACAACATCTTTGATATATGAAACATATTTTGTATAAACTTCTTTCCCCGATTTTGCTCGGGGACCCCCTCCCCGAGCAAAATCGGGGAAATAATTCTCGGATTTTGCTCGGGCTGCCCGTCGTATCTGGGGCGGGCAAAATATCGCCTTTTGTGTTTTTTGAGGGCAAACGACGAGTCAACGCAGCGGCACCCCGACCCACTCTAAATGTGGACTTTTGCAACATTCGGGGACTTCATTCCAACTTGAACGCCGTCCACTATCATCTAGAGACGGCGCAGCCGGCCTTGTTGTTTCTGACGGAGACGCAGATATCTAAACCTAGCGACACAGCGTACCTGTCATACCCCGGGTATAATCTAGAACACCATTTTATACCACACGCCGGGGTATCTGTGTTCGTAAGGGAGGATATCTGCTACCGTCGCCTTCAGGTTTTTGAAGGTCGGGACCTGTCTGTACTCTGGCTGCGCGTGGACATGGACGACCATGTCAGAGTCTACGCATGCCTCTACAGGTCCCATAGTGGTAATGCAGAAACGGATCAACTCTTGGGCCATGTTCAGGCGAAGATTGACGATCTGCTTTCACAGATTCCCTCCGCCGAAGTCATAGTCCTCGGTGACTTCAATGCGCACCATACCGATTGGTTAGGGTCACGTGCCACCGACTACGCGGGGAGATCTGTGTTTGACTTTGCTCTGGCAAATGGTCTGTCCCAATTGGTCAAGACGCACACTCGTCTACCGGATGTGGACAGCCATATGCCCTCTTTGTTGGATCTTCTGCTGACTACACATCCCGGAAAGTACCAGGTCACTGTCGAGGCTCCGTTAGGGTCCTCTGATCATTGTCTGGTACGGAGTGTAGTGCCCATTCAACGTTCGGGTCGCACAACACCTGCGACTCGACTCGTTTGGCACTACAAGTCAGCGGATTGGGATGGAATGCGGTCCTTCTTTGCATCCTACCCATGGGGGCCGATTTGTTTCCCTTCCGATGATCCTAGTGACTGCGCTGCGGCTGTAGCTGATGTGATACTACAGGGCATGGAACTATTTGTACCAAGCTCTGTGGTACCACTTGGTGGCAGATCGCGGCCTTGGTTTGATGCGTCTGTCAGGGCTGCAGCAGCTGGCAAACGGCAGGCTTATCAAGCTTGGGCCAATGCGTTAGTCACTAAGGATCCGAGCTCTAGAGTTCTGAAGAGGAAATATAATCGTGCCTCCAGATTCTTCAAACGGCAAATCGCTAGAGCAAAGTTCAAGCATATCGTCAAAATTGGGGATCAGCTGGCAAAGTACCCGCCTGGCACGCGCAAATTTTGGGCGCTTTCAAAGGCCACTCTGGGCAACTTTAGCCAGCCATCCCTACCGCCGTTGCACATGGGGAATGACTCTCTGGCCCATACGGCAAAAGAGAAAGCCGATCTCTTGGGCACTCTTTTCGCCTCCAACTCGACTTTGGTCGACCAGGGGAAGACACCGCCTATCATCCCGCGGTGTCAGAGCTCAATGCCGGAAATAGTTTTTAGGCAGAAAACTATTAGGCAGTCTCTATTTTCCTTGGACGTTCATAAGTCGAGTGGGCCGGATGGCATTTCTCCATTGGTGCTACGAACGTGTGCCCCTGAGTTGACTCCAGTGCTAACGCGTCTATTTCGGTACTCCTACCTTAAAGGCGTAGTCCCGGTCTCATGGAAGCGTGCCCTTGTCCATCCGATCCCTAAAAAAGGTGATAGCTCGGACCCAGCTAACTACAGACCTATCGCCATTACCTCTCTGCTCTCCAAAGTAATGGAGAGCATTATCAATAAACAGCTCCTAACATACCTCGAGGATCACCAGTTGGTCAATGACCGGCAATATGGCTTTCGCCATGGTCGATCGGCTGGTGATCTTCTGTTATATCTTACGCACCGTTGGGCAGCTGTTATTGAAAGTAAGGGAGAGGGTCTGGCAGTTAGTCTGGATATGGCGAAAGCCTTCGATCGTGTATGGCACAAGGGGCTTCTTTCGAAGCTACCTTCCTATGGGCTTCCCGAGAGTTTATGCAAGTGGATCACCAGCTTCCTCACTGGGCGGAGCATACAGGTCGTTCTCGACGGTTTTTGCTCGGACCCCAAGCCCGTGAACGCTGGTGTACCCCAAGGCTGCGTGCTATCCCCAACCCTGTTCCTCCTGCACATCAATGATATGTTGGATATCTCCAACATACATTGTTATGCGGATGACAGCACTGGGGATGCGGTATATTCCGGCCGTGCAGGTCTCTCTCGGGAAAACGTCGACGAGTGCCGAAAGAAACTTGTGTCTTCTATAGAGACTTCCTTGGGGATGGTCTCTGAGTGGGGTGAACTGAACCACGTTCAGTTCAATCCCCTAAAGACACAAGTTTGCGCGTTTACCACTAAGAAAACCCCATTTGTCGTATCACCGTTCTTCGAGAGCACTCCTCTTAATGCCTCGCCAAGTATCAGAATACTGGGTCTCGACATTTCGAGCGACTGTCAGTTTCGTGGTCATCTGGAGAGCAAGGCCAAGTTGGCCTCGAAGAAATTGGGAGTGATTAATAGAGCGAGGCAGTACTTCAAACCTGGCCAAAGACTTGCGCTCTATAAGGCGCAGGTCCGGCCTCACATGGAGTACTGTTCTCATCTCTGGTCCGGATCACCCCAATATCAGCTTCTACCATTTGATCGCGTACAACGGAGAGCCGTTCGAATTGTTGGGAACCCGGTGCTCTGCGAACGGCTGGACTCTCTGGCATTGCGTAGAGACGTGGCTTCTTTGTGCGTCTTCTATCGCATTTACAACGGGGAGTGTTCCGAAGAACTATTCGATCTGATGCCTGCCGCCGAATTTCATCACCGCACAGCGCGCCATCGCCTCCAATACCATCCTTACCACCTGGATGCGTGGCGATCCTCCACTGTGCGGTTCTCAAGGACATTTTTTCCACGTTCCACTCGCTTGTGGAACGAACTACCTTCGGCGGTATTTCCAGATCGGTACGACATGGGTACCTTCAAAAAACGCGTTTATTCCCACCTACAAGGCCGGCAACACTCCTGTAAGTCCTCGGATGTTGCAAGAGTTCATGGGCGGCGGTGATCACGTCCATCTGTGACCCGCCAGCTCGTTTGCCCTCCTCTTACATAAAAAAAAAAAAAAAAAAAAAAAAAAATAAACTTCATTACAATTCTAGAGGCCTCTTTGGTTAACTCTTAACCGTTTGGGAAACTTCTTTTTGAAACAATATTACATAAAAACTACTGAAGCGATTTGAATGAAAATTGGCAGAGCTGTAGAGCTTGGGAATGGGCATGTTTTTAAAAAAAAACAGAATAAAAATTTCTCATTCCGTTCGGAAATGATTGTCAAAAAACGTTATCCGCGCGTCAGCGCTTGCCGATCGTCCACCTAGATAATACACTTATAAGCAACATCACATAAAAACTACTAAATAAAAAATATATATAATATAATATTTTATTTAAAAGGGGAGAGGGCTCAGCTCAACTCCGGCAGTTCACGGAGACGGATCCTAGTTATTTAGTTGCCTTGTTTCCAATACTGGTCGTGCCCGACTCCGTAAGAATCCTGTTAATAGTATTCTGGCTTTCAAACATAATTTTACAAACCATCATTATATAGTTAACTAAAATTTCAGGCAATAAAAATAGTAATTTTATTGAATGTAAAATAAAAGTAGTTCGGTGTATTTATTGTACTTGATACATTAAATTTTAAGTAAAGATTACCATAATACATATTTGATATTTGCATTCAAATTGGATAAGCCATTCCAGTGATTAGCGAATCTCGAAAGAAATCATTCATAAAACCATTGTTTTGAATTCAATTTGTTATTAAAGATATCATTATTGATTATGACAAATATCTTCTATGTACAGACAGAAACTTTTGCTTCTACCGATTGAGAAAAAATACTTTAAACGCAATGTCTATGACCAAGAAATATGAATCACATGCCGTGCCAGGATAAGCGTGTCGAATATTCATTTAATAATAATGTTTGTTAGAGGATTTACTGAGCGAAGCGAGCGGAGCACTCTACGTGAGACTTTTTGAATCCCATGTCTAGAGTTGGCTTGAAAACGGCTTTACCAATCATCATAAAATTTGCACATTAATAGCGATGGTTATTGCGATGGTTTATAAAATAAATGGTTGATAAAAAAAACTCATATCGTTGAGGAATAATCACCAAAAAATTAGTTCCATATACTTCAATGTAATGAAATTGGCTATGTGATTTTTGATTATTCTATATTTTTTGCCTGCCTGTAGTAAGAATCGTATAGTGTTGTTTAAAAGAAATTATAACTTTTAATAAAATAATACAATTAATTACAGTAAATTTAAGTATCTAGGAAGTAGTCTTATTTTTATCGTCGTCTTGTCTATAAATTAAAATTAATACAAATAAATTGTACTATAGTATATAGTAGTACATAGTATAATACAAAAGAAATAGTAGTATAGAATACTATAGTATAAGTATATAGTATAGAATAGAACAGTATAGTATAGAATCTCGGGTGGTTTATACCCGCTATTGTGTCGATTATTTCATTAAAAAATACCGGAAATGTGCGAGTTGGAACTGACCGAGGGTTGTATATTAAGAATAATTTCTGATTTTTCGCTTTTTCCTTCATCGGAGATTAATATATCCTATTTTTATTACTAATAAAGTAATAAACGTTTTGAAATATCCATATCAAGCCCTTAAATATGGACTCACTTGAATTAGTGGCTTCAGTTTTAGTTCAATTTCTTGTGATTTAATTACAATTAATATTTAATAATTACAATTAATAGTTTTCATATTTTTCCTTCATCTTGATTTTATACTAAAAACGATGTTACTTGTAAAATTTCATAGTTTTAGGTTAACGGGAAGTACCCTATTAATTGGATTCCCTTGAGACTATCGAAATATATATTTTTGTGTCAAACGATCGTAACTTTTTGCTGTAATTTAGATGTTACAGCTAAGGACTGTAGACCGTAGTTTTAATTTCAACTCGATATTGATACGCCTTCCCAAACTTAAGGGTCTTAACAAACAGACAGACAGATGGACGGTTTTAGAACAAAGTAAGCATAAGGGTTCCGTTTTCCCGTTACCTAACTCTAAAAATAATCAAAGGAAAGTATTTTATTGATAAGATAAGAATAGCTGTAGTCATTTAACTGGAATGCGTGCGGGTTGACTCGACCGGGGTTTTACCTCTTTCGTAAAAGATTCATTCATTAAAGAAGAAGATCGTAGAAGAAGATAATTGGAGAAGAATTACCACTTACCATCAGGTGACATTTACCACTAATAAAACAAAACCACTTAAAGGCTCGAGTATTATATATTAATAGCAGGTTACCCGTGCTTCGCGACGAATGGCGAAAGTGATCAAACATTTTGTTTTAATTTCCATACCACCTAGGAGGTATCAAACTGGCGCGTTATATTTTTTGCAGGTTTTTAGCAGTAATTTTGGAACGGTTTGGACTTTTGCAAAATCCTTTCTTATTGCACCTATTCAATATGTCAGGAGTCTTGTGTCCAAATTCCAGCTTTCTAGGTATTACGGTTTGGGCTGTAGAGCGATGAATGAGTCAGTGAGTTAGTCAGTGAGTGTCTTTGTGTTTTATATATTAAGATAGATAAGACTATTTTATATCACTATTCTAACACATTACACTGCACCAAGAGTGAATCCGTGCTATGATATTTGATTAAAAAAAAACAGCCCGCTGACTTTCTGCCGACTTCTCAGTTCAGTGGCAATTAACTTCCGAGACATAAAAAATGTTTTGTTAAAACTTACTTTCATATAGATTTTGACTTTGATTTCTGTATAAATAATATGGTTGAAAATCATAGATTAATACTGAACATCGTTGAAGAAATACTACAATACATGAATGACTATTACAGCGTTATGTATTTGTAAAAAGCATGAGAAGCCCCGGTGGGCATGTATGAAGAGGTTAATGTCTGTGGTCGAGGCGAAAGAGGTATGCAGGGACCGTTGCGTTTGGCGCTCCGTCGTCTCTGGCTACCCCGTAAGGGATATGGCGTGAAGATAAGTAAGTAAGTACCTATTTGTTTGAATATTTCTTCATTAATGTCTGTTGAATGATGAATGTTGTACGAAAAGTTATATTTGAATAAAAATGTTACAAATGTTTACCTATAATCAAAAGATTAAACCTTTTTGGATGGAGCTTAGCTCTCCGATAGACGGTAATGAATTAGCAGCTTACTATTATCAAAATGTCCATGGAGAGATCCTTACAAATAAATAAACCTGTCACAAAAAGCTAAGAATATTATGTAGAATAATTGAGCTAAGCGAGCGGAGCGCTCTACTGGAGACTTTTTCACATTGTTTGTCACGAATAGGCTCGAAAACTAATTAACGGAAAATTATGAAATTTTGCAATCACAAAGACACACATTAGGTGATGGTTTTAAAAAAAAATTGAAGAATGTTATGTCGTTGAGGAATATCCGTCAAAAAACTGATACCCGACATTGTCCACAACGATGAGTCATCACATTGGGCGCGCTTCGCTCAATATGCAAACGACACCTAAGATTTCGCGAGCGCAGTGAGTCGAAATTGAGGGTCTGTTGGAGCCCGTAGCACCATTAAATACTCGAGATCTGTACAAAACTCTTTCATCATCTGTTAGACAAATACTTGTACTGATTTAATTTATACTAAAAAACAAAACTTTATTTTAAAAAAACGAAGGACATTTAATTTATGAAAGTCTTATTATAAATAGTGTTAATAAAATATTTTTAATACTAAAATCCATAACAATAAAATGCTATAATAAAATTTACATATACTATATAAATTTATTGGTTCTGTCTGTATATTTATTATAATATATTACTATGGACTGATTTCAATTTCACTATTTTCTTATTTTTGTCTGTCTTTCTAAAATTAAGAAGCGTCTTCTTGATAACATAAGTATATATTAAAAATGGTACAAATGTCAGTTCATACGAGAACGGTAAATCGTTGAAATTTACGATGTCAGACTTATCAAGAGCGAACTAGCGTGCAAAATGTAGTTTATAAAACTATAACCCCAATTACCTTATAAAATTAATAAAAGAAATACCCACTTCAATATTCAGGTCTTTAGATTTTACTGAATATATGAATTGGAACTGTGTAAACCCATAAATAGATGAAGTAATTAAAAAATGACTTAACAAATAACATATGAAGGGAAAACCATTGAGCAGTTTTATTTAATAAGTGGAAGTCATGTTTTTATAATGAATGTATCCGTTGTTGACCGTCTGTCTCAAATATATGATTGATAATTATTTAAATTATCAAATATCTATGACCGTCTATGTCTCAGCCATGTTAAAATATTTGTAGTATTGATAATTATTTCAATTATCAAATATCTATGACCGTCCATGTCTCAGCAATGGTAAAATATTTAATTGATAATAATTTAAATTATCAAATATCTAAATTGCTGCAATACTCTCTAAACTTATTAAATTGTTTTGTGATTTAATTCAGTTCTTCACAGGGAATTGCTAACAGCATATATTTTGCTTCTCTCTATAATACAATTATTATGAGGTATTATATATTTTATTATGTATAATTATAGGAAATTATACAAAGGGTTAATACCAAAATAATAAAATAATTATTTCAAAAAGTATGCAATAAAATATCTTACTAACTGTGCCTGTGCTTTTTTTTTAAAGTAATTCCTTATAGTATTCCCAAATAAATGTACTATCAAAATTGGTTAAGACGTTTTAAATATACAGCACAAGCAGACAAACTTTTTATAACTACCGATATACCGATATATATAGTGAAAAGCTGTTATATTGGAATTACAAACGTACACTACAATTTTGTTTATATGTATACATATATATACGCACAGACGTCATACATAAATGAAATAAATCAGACAAATTGGTTCACATTGTTATGGCAGTGTTGTTTTAATATAAAATCATTGATAAGGAAACTTAACGCGAGTGATGTTAAACAAAACGTACGTATATAAAACTGTCCGAGTTAAAGATATCTCATTTGACGTTCCGTTATCTCGACGGGTGGTCGTTTCTTAAAAGATATCAATAATTTTTGGTCGTTCCTTTAAAGATAAATATAGTGATGTCTCCAATAAACGCTGATATTGTTAATAGTAAGACACCGAAGAAAACTCTCCCCGAGGTTGAGGATAATAATGGAAAGAGGTAGGAATTTTTATTGGATTTTTTTTTTATTTCTGATGAGAAATTGACGCAAGAGATTGATTGAGTGAATACGTTCAATTGATATCGATAGACGTTAATGAAACCTAACAAATATCTAACTAGTGTTTGACAACGGCTTCGCTCGTTAAATTTTAGGTGGTATTCTAATGTAAATATATATATTATGTAAAGAAATCATTTCTAAATTACAAAAACAAATATAATTAATTAATTTCTCACAATATTTATTTATTAACAATTATTATTACGAATTGTGGTTGCACCAGTTTTTATAACTCGTTAAATCATCCTATCAAGTGATATTTCGTTTTTGTGTTTATGTATTAATTTACATAAATATCAAGTGTAATATATATGCAATATATCTTGTATATATATTTTAATTATGATATTGTAGATAAAAATTCAATTTCTAAAAACCATTACAGCCAAGACGAGTTTGTTGTAATTAATGATGTGTTTATGATTTTCTTATCTTATTATATTTGAAGTCAATTTACTTTAACTTTAATATATATGTTTATAATTTAATATTATATAAGTAAAATAATTGTCCCTGTGACTGTGTATACCACCAAACATGTATAGCTTTTAACAGCAACTTCGTTCAGATTTGTATGAAGTTTATCAATGATAATTTGTTAATTTCATGGTAATTTTTATCATAATCATGAGTCATGAAATAGTATATATTGGACAAAAATTTACTAATACGCACAGACAAAACAAAAAATTTATATATAATAATTAACCGATAAACAAATGACGAGAGATAAATAGGACAAAGAATTCATTAAAAAACATAATTGCAAGAAATATGACTAATTAATGTATACAAATTACTTATTAATTACATTGTTTAATTGTATTTTTTTATGTAATCAAGGATTCTATGTAAATATTGATAAGAATATAATGATCTATTATGTGCCATATATTTATATATGAATTTTAATATAATTTTACGTATGTAAAATGACTGGTATAGTGAAATGGGGACAAGGCAAAGAGATTACAAATTAGAATTATTGATACCCCTTTCCCTCCCTCTACATTAAATTATTTCTGTAATTCTACTTTTGTTATACAACCCCCCCCTTTCCTCCCATTTTTTATCGTAATTACAAAATGGCTGACTGACGCAATAATCCATAAACATTACTGACCACACTTATTTATATAGTCTATATAAGACATTTACCTTTAATGTAAATTAAATTTTGTATAAGTCTTGACCTTACCTTACCTTAAACGTGTATTACTAATATCATACTTTATCCAATTTTAAGTGCACTATTTGAATAAAAATAGAGTTATAATCAACCAATCACTGCTCTATAATATTAACAGCTGTTCCACTATGCGAATTTAGTGTTCTAGTTGAGGTAGTGTTTGATAGATTGGATAAGTTAATGCAGAACATAGCTACGGTACACAGCCTATCTACGTAATTTCGACTAATTATACTTTATACTTTGTGTTTATTATACAATAAAGTACGCGAAAATACATTATTTTGCAAGACTTCAATTCTCTGAAATCAAAAAAAGTTAGCTAGTATGTTACAAGAAACTGTATCCATTGCTTCCTTATTACGTTTATTTTTTTTTAAAGTAATTAAATTCAAATGTCAACATGGTTGGGTCTCGATAATCCCGCGTACAAAGGTTCTATTTGAATATAGATAAAAAATATACTTTATTTTGACACGAAGTATTTTGTTCTTTTATCTTTAATAACAAATGTAGATTATTATTTTTATAATAAATACAATATTTTGTTTCGTTAACAATTAAAATGATTATAATTTATTGTTTTTAAGTTGTTTTTTTTATTACAGATACTCATATGAAATGCTGGTGGAGACTGCAAACTTTCTTCTATCAAGAACCTCAGTACGTCCCATCATTGGAGTTATTTGCGGCTCCGGGATGGGTTGGTATTGGAACGAGGGTATATATATAATTATTTAATGCATTATATATCCGTCTGTATGTTAATTAAATCGAAATTTATCAAATTAGTTTCCACTTAATCGTACATTTATTGATGAATGAATGTCAGAACTGTGGCTTGAAATTTCTATTTAAATAACGAGTAAAGCCGGGTTATATAATAGTTATTCAATAAAGTTTATCATACGATTCTTTTTAAAAATAATGTTATATATGTCACATGACATTGCAATTTACAATACAGTGTTAGATGTTTTTATAATTATATATATATATATTTATATATATAATTATATATAATTACTAACTATATATATACGTATATATATATATATATATATATATAGTTCGTATGATTTCTATTGAATTGGCTTTTGCCAGCGGCTTTGCTCGCTTGATTAGTAAAACAGTTGTCAAAGGTTCAGTAATATTTAAGATTACAATACATACAAACACAATCTCATAATAGTATAGATAATATTAAAATTATGTAATAATTAATAAAACTATTTACATACATATAAGTAATGGTTTCAATAATAATAATAACAAGCAGACGAAAAAGATATATCAAGTAAAACCAAAGATAGACTCACACTTATCTTTAATATTTAGATTTTTAACTTAATGCTGGATACTGTGAAGTGATCTTCGTGAGAAAAAGCTACAAGACCTGTTTTATTGTTGGCATCCTTCGGTTATTGATACTTTGTCGTTTTCTTATATTTATATTACACTACCAGTATTCTGCCTTAAAAACTGTTATTAAACAGACGTTTCTATGTAATGACACACACACACGCACGCATACACACACACACACATAGCCAGGATGACAAATGGATAATAAATATACTTATAATAATTAGACCTTTTTCTAAAACGATGACATATTTCTTTATAATAATTTTATAATAATAACATCTTAACAAATATTTCTTTTCTAGGTTCCTTGGCTGAAAATATAACAGATTCCCAGTGTATTCCATATGAGGATATCCCGAATTTCCCCGTCAGTACAGTTGAAGGTCACCACGGGAAGTTGGTGTTTGGACATTTAGGTGAAGTACCGGTAGTGGCCATGCAGGGGAGGTTCCACTACTATGAGGGTTATCCACTCTGGAAGGTATTACAATAATTCATTTGTTTCCTTTTTAATTCGGTCAAATTTTCTTTACTTTTAACGCTAAATGTACATCATTTGTTTTTAAATGTCACTTCCATTTAACTTGATTTAAGGATTATATTTCTAAGTATAGTTCCAATTTAAATAATTTTGATATTATCACACCTACACACACACACACACACACACACACACACACACACACACACAATCCAAGTATTAATTTAAACCAGATATCGTATAAAATATTAATAACGTAAAGGTCAGAAGTAAATATATACGAAATATATTATTATAATATCATTATTGAAAGTATTATTATTATAATATGAATTTTAAATTGATATAAAAAGTGGATGATGTTTTTGAAGGACATCTTTGTTCAATTTAAAATGTAAGTTTGTGGATATTTTTATTTTGATCAGTAATTACATAAAGTTCTGATAGTGTAACAATAAGTTTTGATATTAGCTTCTGATTTTCAAATTAGAATTTGATTGTTTTAAATAAAACAAACACAAAATAAGTTATAATAATATATTCATGAAAACTGCATTCAAAGCATATAAAAATCATATATACTTTTTGGATTATATTATCTATAGTAATATAATCCAAAAAGTATGAATAAACGTAATCAATATACAGGAATATTTTAAATACCACAGATTATTTCAACAAATGTTTTTATAGTGATGTAATAACGTATAGAGATGGCTCGGTCCCCAGTCAGGGGTTATCGTTTGTAACTGGGTGACTTGCGTATGTGATAACGTGCCTAAGGTACTTTATTGATTCTATTCCGTATTTTTTTATATTACGTTTTAAATGATATGCATGTAGCTTATATACGCCTATTTTATTATTATTATATTCTTTACACAACAAAATCTATTAAACATTAGTTTATAGGTTAAAATATCAAAGGTAATTTCGTAGATAAATATTTCAAATAATTTTGCGTATGAATGACGTTAAATAATCTGTAGATTTAAAGCGGGAAATGGATCTTTGTTTTTTTGTTGCATTATAAAAATGTCTGCCTTTGATATCGTAAAGACATTTTGGATGGAGCCACTGATGAATATATTTTTTTGACGAAGACAATTATTTTAAGGACTGAGTCCATTCTTTATAAATTTCTAGTGTAATATTAATTTCATATATTTTTATTTTTTGGTTGCAGTGTTGTCTGCCAGTCCGAGTAATGAAACTCCTTGGAGTTAAGACGCTAATCGCGACAAACGCTGCGGGAGGACTAAACCAAAATTACAAAATTGGGGACCTCATGATTGTGAGAGACCACATAAACATGATGGGATTCGCTGGTAACAATCCCCTCCATGGACCGAATGACGAAAGATTCGGACCTCGCTTCCCGCCAATGAGCAAGGCCTATAATTATGAGTTCAGAAAAGTAGCAAAGGAGGTATGTAATTACAATATTATTAAATTTATTAATATATGTTGTATGGAAATAACAATACAATTTAATAACCATTGTTCGAAGTTTATTTTAATATTAACTCCGGGTTATCACTGGGTTACAAACGTCAGTCGAAACTTATTTAAATAAGAAAAGATGATGCAAACCATGTTTATTATCTGTATAGATAATGTGTATTATATTTTTATATTATATTTTAACCACAGATTATATTTTCGCAGATGGCCAAAGAGTTAAATATAGATAATATAGTAAAAGAAGGTGTGTACACTTGTCTAGGAGGTCCGAATTTTGAGACTGTAGCTGAATTGAATATGTTAAAAATGCTTGGTGTTGACGCTGTTGGAATGTCAACTGTCCACGAGGTAATTATTATATATATATATTTATTTTTTGAAATATACAATAATTATAATAAAAAATTATCACTTTGTGAATCAAATCTTGTAACAAAAGACAAATATTTAATGAGTAATAGTTTTTTTTAATTATAATTAATTAGGATTGCCGCATGTTTTTTCGCTTTTGTCCGTATTATCACATCTGGGGTTTGTTCTAGAAAAGTCGGAAATAATTTTTCCTATTTTAAAAGTTTTGTCTTACACTAACTAGCACCTAAGTCGTTCCAATCGAGTCACGTAATAGAAAAGAGACCTTATTATATCACACATAAGGTCTTTTTGCAATGCGATCTATCGCATTAGCTAGACCAGTATGAGCAAGCGATATCATACCAGGCTTTTCTTTATACGATCTTATTAGACTAGTTGATTTAGCGCTTGATAATTAATTCAAAGCAAATTAATTCAATTTGCCGAAACCGACAGCGCTTTAATAAACCGGTTATTCCGAATAAATAAACTGAACCTCCATTATCTGTACCCATATATTTCAATCTCCATTGAATTTTATTAAATCATATAATAATGTTCCAGGTAATCACAGCAAGGCATTGCGATATGAATGTATTCGCGCTATCTCTGATAACAAATGAATGTGTGACCAGCTATGAGGATGATTCAGAAGCCAACCACGAGGAAGTCTTGGACGTTGGTCGGATGCGTCAGGATATACTCAGGGATTACGTCACCAAATTAGTATACAAATTCGCGCAAAATGTCACAGACAAATGTTAGGTTATGTCAGTCTAAAAAATATTAGGAATTTTATAAATATTAAGTTGAAGTTACTTCGTATTTTTTTAATCTATGTACTTTATACTGTATGTACGATAGTTTAAAAAAAATAATAAGTACTCTATGAATACAAAGTTGAAGTTTCTTCGTATTTTTTTAATCTATGTTTTTATGTTTTATTCTATCTATAGATATGTGAAGAATGATTTTTAAGTTTTAGATTCTATTAAGTATAATAAAATAAGTTTTGTTTTTCTTGACTTTCGTGTATGTATGAATGTTTTTTTTAAATATAAACAATTTTGTATGATATCACAATTTATTCTTTATCTACAAATAAATTAATTCTTAACCAATATTATATGAATATAATAACTAGTATTCTATATAAAATATTACTATATAGAGAATTCTACTATACATGAGCTATGGTACCAGAGATCGCAAGTTCGAGTCCCGCCCGTGTTATAAATTAACATTCCATATTTAAAATTTAAATAAACTTAACAACAATTTCAAATATACAACATTAAGTGTTGCCTTAAAATTATGAAAAGAACCTTTTTAATCACAGAATAATTAATTTAAATCTTTTATATTTTTTTTAAATTTTTTTATATAAGTACTCATTTCAAATAATTATATAAAACCTCTTTTTAAATATGTTTTCTATTTTTTTTATAATATCAAACTATAATTACAATAACACTGGCCATTTTTTTTTATTAACTTCTTTATCGCTTATTATTCATATTTTTAATTAAAGAACTAATTTCAAATATATAAAACCTTTTTTAAAATAATATTCGTATTCTTTTTAATAAAATCATAATACAATAGGACTGGCCAAGATTTTTTGTTTTGTTTAATTTTTATCAAATAAATGAGCACATTCCGCGCACGCGTCGTTTATATTCGGATATTTGTATTGAAAGCCGTACTCCAGGGTCCGTTTTGGTTCAACATACTGACCCTTCGTCAGCATCATGGCTCTCTCTTCGTGCAGGAGAAAATTTAAAGTGAACTCCGGGACAGTGAAGAACGCAGGCCTCGATAGGGCTTTAGCGAAGGACTGAAATAAAAAATAAGGATTACTCTATCTATCTCTTTCTTCTCTTTCTCTGTCTCTCTTCACTTCATTTTTAATTATTACCCCAAAAGGCATATTAGTCTGTATAAGGCATAACTAAAACTAATAATACCTTTGTAAATTCCCCATTAGTAATAACCTGTGGAGCCACACCATTCAGGATTCCCCTAACATTTTCATTTTCTATGGCAAAATGAACTAATCTAATGAGATCCTCGATATGGATCCAGGGTAAGTACTGCTTCCCGGAGGCTATGGGACCTCCGAGGCCAAGGAAGAATGGTAGTATCATATTTTTTATCATACCTCCTTCACGACCCAACACAACACCTGATCTTATTATAACCTGAAACCAAGACACACATGAAAGTATATAATAAAATCCCTGAATTATGTTTTGATTGTTTGTCTGCTCTTCACGCAATACTGAGTTGGTTTTGATGCAATTTATTATGATAATATAGATATCACCCAGAGGTGATAGGTATTGTTTCTATTAAAATAGGATTGTTACTTAAAACCTTCAAATATCTTCCCAAAAAATGGTTTTGATAAAATCTTTTTATATAACTAGGGGCGCCAACAAACCCTCAATTTCGACTCGCTGCGCTCGTGAAATCTTGGGTGCCGTTTGCATATTGAGCGAAGCGAGTCCAGAGTATTGACTCATCGTTTCCCATTGATTTCAAGGGGATATCAATTTTTTGAAATGATATTAAAAAAAAAATTTTTTTTTTGAGGACATTTTTCAAAAATTTTTTTATAAGAACCATCACCTAAAGTGTGTCTTTTTCATTGCAAAGTTTCATAATTTTCCGTCCAGTAGTTTTTGAGCCAATTCGTGACAAAGAATGCAAAAAGTCTCCAGTAAAACGCTCCGCTCACTTCGTTCGCTTCGCTCAATTACCGTAAAAATTTTAGTCAATGTACGTATCTACAATAGGTTTCAAATAACTCAATTGTTCAATCATCAATTGTCATTGACATCAATAATTTCGTTTTTATTAAATATATTATTGACGACGAAGTAATTTAAATTCATTTATAGTTATAGTTACTCATTAATTATTATTTAATTGAGTTTTAAAAAGATTGTACTGATAGCTGGAGAGTTTTTGTCTCTAATAATATCTGAAAGTTATATTAAAACGCATTTCTAAATGGTATAGAATAAAATATTAACTATTACAGAAAGCAGGAGTCAAACTTAGATCTTTGGGGTACTATCCAAGTCATTCTAACAATTGAACTATAGTGTTTACTGCATTAAAGAATTTATAATTCTATACATCGTCTTTATTCGGACGGAGGTGAAATTTATTAGGTTTAATTCAAAAATCCTAATCAATGTTTCTTGTTATCTTAATATATAAAGCACAAAGACACTCACTCACTGACTCATTCATCGCTCTACAGACGAAACCGTTATACCTAGAAAGCTGAAATTTGGACACAAGACTGCTGACATATTGAATAGGTGCAATAAGAAAGGATTTTGCAAAGGTCCAAACCGTTCCAAAGTTACAGCGAAAAAACTGCGAAGTTTGCCCCCCGCTCCCTCCCTTCTCCTATTCCATTGCAGTAGAAATTAAAATTATTTGGCCTCTCACTATGTTTATTCGTAGGATTAGGTCTCCGTAACTCACATACAGTTTGTGATTATTTGTGATTATTTTCTATTTACCTACATACAGTATGTGATTATTTGTAATTATTTTCAATTTTCCCACATACAATTTGTGATTATTTTCAATTAACCCACACATAGTTTGCGATTCTTTGTTATTATTTTCTATTTACCTACATACAGTATGTGATTATTTGTAATTATTTTCAATTTACCCACATACAATTTGTGATTATTTTTAATTAACCCACACATAGTTTGCAATTCTTTGTTATTATTTGCCCAGCAAAGCGGGCGGGAATCAGCTAGTATGCTATAAAAATGGAAGTTACCGAAATTACTATACAAATATACTAGCAGTAAATATTTCATTAGTTAAAATGTAACTGACTTTATAACATCAGATCTTTATACCCTTATTCGTATTGTTTAAAATTGTGAATTGTTCAATGAAACTTCTTTGCGTCCATCGTCCATTTCTACCAAATTATTAATAATGACCCCCAATAAGCTTCAGTGGAACTGTAATAGTATCCGTTCAAAAAAACATGAATTTATCTCCCTTATTAATTTGCATAATTCTCTTATCAATGCCAATTTTAAAACATAATTGGTGCCAGGGTCTCAATTTTGTGTCCCTGGTTTCTCCTGTTTTAGGGATGAAAGAGATGATGGGTATAGCGGTTGTGCTTTTCTTTTTAGGCACTTCTCTATATATTCTCAAATTCCTCTTCCATTTTTTAACCCAGACATTAATGACAGACATTAATTATCAGAGCTTTTGACATTTCTATTGTCTCTTTATATTTTCCCCTTTCCTCCCCCTTACATATATCGGCTATTCGGTCTATTTTTTCCCTTCTTCCCCTTCCGATACTTGTCCTAGGAGATTTAAACGCTTACCATACGACGGATTGGGTATTCAGTTAGTAGACTTGTTTGACGATCTGGATATTTGCATCATGAATGACGTTTCCCCAACTAGAAGAGTATACTCGGATCAGAACCCAAAGTTTGATGTTGATTTGTCTTTATCTTCTTCTACCATATCTTCTCAATTAACCTGAAGGGTGTTATTCTGTTCTTTCAGCAGTGACCACTTTCCTATCCTTCTTTCCTTAAAAGACGGACTCATAACATATATTTCTCCAAGCTCACTTTTAAAATATAAATTGGGTTTTGTGAATTGATCTGCTTACGCTGAATCTGTTGATAGCCTATTGGTTTCCTTGTCTAGTTTTTGTAGTGATAGTGATTCTGTCCTGTGTTGCGATTTCTTAACGCTTTGCTGACTTCAGCTGACCCATTTTCCCATTATAATTCACCGGATTTTTTTTTCCTTTCTCCTCCTTGGTTTGACGAAGAATGCACACTTATAACAACTTCAAGGACGTTAGTTCTTAGTCCTCAATCTCCTTTTGCAATAGTTTGGATAAATCTTAAGATATTCCTCCGAGCCTTTGTTTCAAATAACTTAAATTCAAATGAACCCTCAACTTAGCTTTATATTTTTTTTATAATCTTTCCCCGCCATATGCTCCTTTCCAAGACAGTTTTTTGACTCCGCTGTCGTGGCAGTCAATGGATGAGATGGACGCCCCCTTTATCTTTTTTTAACTCTCTCAGGCCTCAAAGACTCATCTCCAGGTGAAGATAGTGTCCCTTTTATTTTAAACACAAGTGATAAATCAAAACTTTGTACCCTTAACTTTATAAATTCATTTTTTTTTCAACTCATTGTTGCAGATTCTTGGAAATGGCAATTCATCTTGCCCATTTTAAAACCAAGTAAAAACTCTATTGAATCTGCCTCTTATCGTCCTATTGTCTTGTACTTTACTTTAGCAAAAATCACTGAACGTCTTTTAAAGAATCGCCTGGAATGGATAGTGGAAAGTAAAAACATTCTTTCGTCCTTTCAAATTGGCTTCCGAAAAGGGTTTGTTCCTTTGTCATCCTTAGTATACTGACGACAGACATACATTAGCCTTTTAAAAAGGAGAGTATTCTATGCCTGTTTTTCTTGATATAGCTTCGGCATATTATGACAATGTTCTACTTCCATTGCTCAGGCCTAAAATGCAACAACTGAGTATACCTCCGAAGTTGACTTATTTTATAAGCAATCTGCTCTTTGCATATCTATTAAGGTTAAATATCTTAACCATTTCCTTCCCCCCAAAGTTGTCTGCAAAGGTCTCCCTCAAGGATCAGTTCTTAGTCCTTTGCTTTACAGCATATATACTTATAATCTCGATGTCTGTCAATAACTTTTGTGAAATTTCACAATATGCTGATGATCTCTTTATATTACAGATATTCCTCCGTCAAATATTTAATATTTCGATTAAATTTTCCCTTGCACTATCTTCACCAGTGTACAGATCATAGTATATCCTTATCTGTAGGCAAGAGTAAGTTTGTAGTCTTTACTAAGAAAATCCATCCCTTCCTCTGATATATGCTGTGGTGATCCGCGCATTGACTTTGTAGATAAGGCTATATTACTCTAAATTTATTTAGATAAACGATTAAATGGATTTACTCATGCTGAATTTATAAATATATTTTTTTAAAAAGGTAGTAATGTTCTGCGTGCCTTCTCTGGTGTTTGGTGGGGAGCAAATATTTATTCCCTGAAATTACTGTACAATGCTATTTTTCGAAGTCATATAGATTATGATATTTTCGTTTTAGAACCTCTTAGTAAATCAGCTTCCGAAAAATTTTACAAAATTCAATATAGTATTCGAAGTCATATAGATTGTCTTTTCGTTTTAGAACCTCTTAGTAAAGCAGCTTCCGAAAAATTTTACAAAATTCAGTATAAGCCTCAGAAATATTTTAGGTGCAATGAAATCTTCTCTAATTAATGCTCACCTCTGGCGTTTACGTTTAAATTAATTACTACAAGTTTTTAATCCACGTAGCCGTTCATTTCACAGTTTTTGTAAATTCTCCAAAATGTCTCATCCTCTTTCCAGCTTTCCTTCAAACCCCCTCTTTTGTACCTCTTTTATATCAAGCTCTCATATTTAATCCTAAAATTATTACAAATCTCGAGATCTTGAAAAAACGACTCCCGATACGAACTGCAAATTCCAATATTTATGCCAAGAAAATGGTCAGATTTCGTTCTTATACATATATACATAGTTGCATCTAAACTGTCTGCTGTTGCATGTGTTGGAGCTGCTAGTTGGATTCTTTCTTTTAAAACTATTCTGCAGTTTAAATGTCCATCTAAATCATCAGTTTTTACTGGTGAAACTATAGCCCTTCTTGAAGCTGTCCGTTTTACATATTCTAGTGATTTTGCACTGACCATAATTTTTAATAATTTTCGTAGCTGTCTGCAGGCACTCAAGAAAAATCTATTCCGTAATAGACCGCCTTCTCCTATTATGCTGAAGTTGAAGAGGCTTTCTTATTGTGTTCTTAAAAAGGATTGCTTTTCTTACTTGCATGGATCCCGAGTTACGCTAGAATTACGTGCAATGTAGACTCGTGTGCTAAGGCAGCTATTTCTAAGGGTGCTTCTGAATATTTTGAAAATTCCCTTCAGGATTTATTTTCCCTCTCCAAAACACAATTATTTAAATGTTCCACCCAATAGAACGCCACTAAATTAGTGAAAGAAAGGTATTATGCTTCATAACAAACTGATATCCCTACAAGACCTTGGTTTTCTTCTTGCATGTTGATATGCTGATCGATGGATTATATCCACTATATGTCGTTTGCGTCTTCGGCGTTCTTGTATTCCCTTTGTGTCCTATTATATTTATTATATTTATATTTATTTATTTATTTAGCTTCACGCCATATGCCTTACGGGGTAGCCAGAGACAACGGAGCGCCAAACGCTACGGTCCCTGCATACCTCTTTCGCCTCGGCCTCAGACATCAACCTCTTCATTCATATATTACTGTTACAACCATATTTACGAGAATGTTAAATAAATAATAAAAGTTGCTTACTAGTCTGACTGGTGGGTCAACCTTGGCAGCATTTTCCCATTCAACTAGCAGTCTTGAGAAAAAATCATTTCCAGTGGTAGGGCTTGATTCATCATACTTAATAGTTTGGGAGGGTTCATACGCCCCCACACCCGTTATTAACACAAATACTTTTGGCTTATCTTGACTCTTATTAATGGCTTTCGAGATTGCTCTTGTTGTAAAAACTCTGGAGGTTCTTACATTTTGTTTGAAGCTGTGAATATAAATTGTTTATTTTATAACACAACATATAGTAAAGTAAAGAAACTTAAAAATAGTATTGTTCCGGGATCAGCTTAATACTGAAACTATTTTTAGATACATATATAAAAATTACTGTTGTATATATTTTTATAATTAGCTAGGATTTAATGTTACCTTACCCTGGAGTCCACATTTTAGTAAAATCCATAAACTGTTGTCCAGCTAGATTTACTACGGCATTAGTTCGAGACGGTAAACCAGATGTCTCCAATGTTGTCCAAGAGATATTGTTAGCAGCCGGCATCCGAGATATATTAATAACATTGTAGTTACTAGCTTTTAAGAGTTTATTTAAGCGGGAACCTACAAATCCAGTGCCACCTCCTGGATTATAGAAAATTAATATATTAAAAATATACATTCTCATAATTTAGTATTTATAAACATACCGATTAAAACTTTCTTAGCCGCCATAATCTTCGTAAGGTTATGTAATATATCTATCTTTATTTGACACAATACGACTGTTATTACGACATTCAAGAGATAAACTACTATTGATTCTTTTAAGGTATTATTTAAAAATCCAGTATTACCGGTTCATCGATACTATAAAATTATTTTAATATATATTTTTTGTTTATTAGGACAGCTGTTAATGACATTTAATATCTGTCAGTTTAAAAACTTTGATTTCTCGATTGTCAGTTTTCCTTACCGCCCCTTCAAAGTTCAAGTTTCAGAAATCTATCCACCACGAGTGAAGCTGCAGGTGTTAAATTTTATTCTCGCTGTTAGCGATTACACATATTTTTTTTTATCATTGATGAAACATTGTAAAAAAAAAGAATATTGTTTTGAATATGGTTACAGATAATCATAAAAACAAATTATATCAGCCATATAGGTAAGTAGAATTTTATTCTGCTATATAACTAGAACCTTTTTTCGATACCGACATTTTAAAATTAATCAAGTAATTAACAATGAAAATAAATGTAATTTATACACAAATTATTCAAATTTAGAATTTACAGTTTTCATAGTTTTGTTAGTCATGCCACTTGTAAAGTTATACATGATTATAAGAAAAGTTTAATATTTAATTAAGATGTTGTGTTACAAACTTATTTATCTTTGCAGATTATAGGACCGTGGCTTAAGTCTGATTAGAATTGTGATACTGTCAACTTGTCAAGTGTCAAATGCTGTCAAATGTTCAAGTTTTGACAATTAAAATTTATAAACATTAAACCAATATTAAATACTGTTATAGACAACAAATAACTATTTTTAATTACGTTCACTTTATATAAGTTAAAATGATAACTTTACATGTAAACGATGGAATAGCATACGTTTGGAACGCTGAAGGTAATTTCCATTTAATTAATAAACTTGATGTTATATTAAGTAAATAAAATCACATTATAGATTGGCACACTCTACGAGTAAATCATCGGATTTGTGGTGCACTAATAGGTTCACTTCCATCATTTCCACGTCAAAATGACTTCCAAGGTATGAAATAACAATATGGAGGTAAATCCATCAGCATTTTCTCATTTTTCCTATTTTACAGACTTGGTTATAATATATCGGGATTTTATAAATTAATAACATAATAAGTGTATATTTTTATCTAAAGCAAAGAGTAAATGAGAAAAAACATTTTCAATAGATTAAATGCAAGGAGATTTAGAATAGATGCTAGAATAACGAAATATTAAGGAATTAAAAAAATATTTTTATTAGGTCTACCAATGGCTTTAATGTCGGTGGAGGCTGCTCTGTTGGTTGAAAAAGGCATCTGTGAGCTAATAGAATTGCCTAATATAAATGAGGAATTATCTAAAACACAAAAACAACAAATTAAAGAAATGGAAGAAGTGTATGTATAACTTGATTTATGTTTTATTTAACAATGATTTATCAAATAATAATCCCTCAATAGAATTTTCAAGGAACAGAGTAAAGCCATGCATGAGAAGAGAATTGCTCAAATGTCACAAAAAATTGACCTTATTGTAGCTGGAAAGAAACAAAAAATGATGTCAAAAGGAATAAATGGTAAGTAAATACATATATTATAGAACTGATAATGATAATAATGAACTGATACTAATGATAATATACTTTTATTACAGAAAAACTGGACAAGGATATATTATTACAAGAGGAAATAAATAAATTACCGAGTTTATCACCTTCACATGCTTTGGTGCACTTACCGACGGAACATCATATAAATACAGGTATGCTAAGAATATTACATTCTATTTGCTATTAAAATGTTATCTTTATATATAATACAATCATAATACAATATACCGATATTAATAATAATACAAATTTGATGCATTTTACTTTAAAACAATTGTTTTATAATATGTCCGTGTGCCTGTTTCTGTATTTTTCTAATTGTTGTCAATAGCTAATTTTAATTTATAATTTTCTCAGACCTAAAACCCTCGTAGCCTTACTTTAAGTTGTAGTCCTTACAGAAGGGTTTATTTTGACAAGTATGGTATGTTATGTTCCTATATACTTGTAATTAAATATTTCTTATATTCTTATTTGTTATAAAATTGTTAAATTGGCATTTCTTATATTCTCACGAACCGTGGAAACGCTGATTAAACGCAGGTGCATTGTATCATGTTAAAATCCCAGAATGTAATATCTGAAACCTTTATTTGTTACATTTAATTTCTGTATTCTTTTAATTATAATTTCATTTTATTATATTCATTCTTGTCTCCAACTTTGAGCAGGGATCACATAGTTTGTAGTTTAAATATAATGATTAAATTTTAAGTCAATAAATTTGTATTCTTTTGGATCCTCCAGTTGTGCCCGACGTAATTGTTATCAAAATAGGCCCTCCTGTCACTTTTATTTGATACACATGTGATCACTGCTGTTGATTCAAAGTTGAAAAGATATAAATAAATAAATAAATTTAACAAAAATACTTTTGTTGTCATTTACAGTGAAAAGGCAAGTTCAAATAAATGTTTTAATCCCGAGTGTATTGGATGAAGTGGGATCCATTAATTATGCAATTTTTAAAGATTTGTGGGAGAAAGGTCACTATATCACAAATGGTTTAAATTTTGGATCAGATTTTCTTGTGTATCCAGGTAAGTAATATTGTTTTACTATCATAAAGTTTATACTACATTGTATTTGTATTATGTAGATAAATGGAATAAAATTTAGGAAATATAAAAAAAAAATCTTCATATTTAAAATTAGATGAATGGTTGGTTGTATGGAACAAACAGAATATATAGTAATCTATAACATGGTACCCTTATAACGCGATTTCAGTCCCTCGCTTTACCTTTGCACATTGTGTTGTTATAAAATAAATAAAACTAAGTAAAAATTAAATTAATTTATTTCTTAATATTCCATTTAAACCGCCTGTAACGAGAAAAGGTAAACGTGTTATTTGTACATAACGCGTTATACGGTCAGATGAGCGCGTTATACAAGTATATTCCTACAACGCGTTTTCCTATTACGGGATTACTGTAAATTAATTTGTTTTTATCTCATGCCCTTACTTGTTTCAATTTTGAAGGGGAATCAAGCTTGCAGTCTTATAGAGCTTATAACTGATTTATTCTTAAAGTTTTTGCACTTATTCGTGATAACAGTGCTGTCGTTCAATAAACTTTCTATATTATTATTGTATGCAATGTAATAATACTTATTTTTATAATTGTAGGTGATCCTGTAAAGTTTCATGCGACATACATGTTACGATGTGTAAATAATTCAAGACAAAGTTTCAGACCTTTAAATCTAGTGGCCTACGGAAGGTTATCAGTGTCGGTTAATAAAATGGCAGTTCTTGCATTCCGTGACGCTTTTGGAAAAATTGAATATCAGACATTGCAATGGCATGATAGTGTCAATGGTTAAAAATTATTTGTATAATGTTGTATATATATATATGTACCATGTAAATAGATAATAAAGATTATAATGACTTTTATGCTTATTATTTTTATATATACTTCTGTCAATATTGATATAATTAATGTCTAAACCTTCGAATATCCATACTAGAGACGGCATAAACAAAATATGTGGAAATCAACATATTACGTTTGTGACGTCACATTCAGGCACAACGACAATAGGTTTTGTATAGTAAACACACATGAAGCTCTGGTAAGTTTTACGGCACTTTTACCTCGGTATACTATAAAAATATTTATATACAAATTAATTAATACTTTGAATTATATTGTATACATTTTATGTTTTTATAAGTGTACCCGTCTAATCGAGACAAGTTTATGTCTTGCGCACCAACGCCTCACTTAAATAAAAAAAAAATGCTGGAGAATTTGACAACCGACGTCATTTTTGTTTTCTAATTTATAATTTTATCGAAGACTGAGTTATATCCACTTTAATAAATTAGATATTTAAAAATTATAAAATAAACTTATAGAATGTCTGATCCAGAATTAGAAAAAATTAGACAACAGCGTTTAGCCCAACTGCAAGCTCAACATGGAGTAAGTTTTATATTATTTCTTGAGGTTATTCACACTTGCATAGCTCAAAAGCAAAATTCCTTATTAACAAAATTTGGCTCTTTAGGAACTATTACTACTCAAATCCCAATAGAAATATTCTATATCAGTAAGTGACTAGTAACTTAATTTTCCATTGTGTGAATCACTCATTATGCACAAACATATGACTATTAAAATGTTATTATTCGCTATTAAAAGGTAAAAGATTTCTTCAGAACCTATTTATTAAGATACTTTGGTATGGAAAAAGGGAGGTAAAAGTATATATTTTTAATTTATTATAGGGAGGTGATCCGAATCAAGCTAAAGCTCAGGAGGAGCGTATGCAGGCTATGGAAGAGGCAAAACATTCAATTCTCTCACAAGCACTATCTCAAGACGCCAGGGCTAGATGTAAATAATTTTATTTATAAGTTTATAAAAGAATAGACATTGATTGTTTTTCAAAAATATATTAAAAATTAAAAATTAAAAATCATAACTGGAAAAATATTTTAAAACAACTTAAAACAATAATATATAACTAAAATCTGTAGTATAAAACTATACTATACAAAAATTTTTCTTTGTAACAATATTTTGTTATCCTTTACTTATTGACAAACTGTTTTTAAACTTATTTCTGATTATTATATCTTATGAATTATTAACATGACGTTTATAAAGTTACATTCCATTTCAGTAAACACAATTAAGTTAAGTAAACCAGAAAAAGGTGCTATGGTCGAAAACATGATCTGTAGAATGGCTCAGATGGGTCAAGTCAACACGAGAATTTCTGAAAAGGAACTTATTCAACTACTAGAATCGGTTAACCAACAGATGCCTAAATCAGCGAGCACCGTCAAATTTGACAGACGGAGAGCTGCGCTAGACTCAGACGATGAAGACTTCTAGTTTACATGATCTAGACTTAATACATAAGCTGGTTTTATAACAACACTCACTGATTATACTTTTATTGGCATGTTTTATGTAAACAGTACTATTTTGTGTATCATTTAATTTACGTTTAATTATTTGCTTACCACAGACAGCTTTCAATACTGATTATCATCTTATTATTTGAAGAAATAACTTCCTAACATGTATAATAAAGTTTGAATGGCTTGCATATAACTCACAGCCTTTAAATATTTTTTACAAAATAATTAAAATAACCGCTTTTATCACTATTTTAGCAAATGTTGCCCAAGAAAAAGAATTATATTATTATTATGTTACATATGGGATATTTACCGAAATTGTGTCTATGGTCAGTAGAAATCAGCCAATAAATAAAAGCCCTATACATATATTAAAAACAGGATATTTTATGACTCATTAACACCTAAACATTTTGATAAGAATGCCGGTATGTGAAACAGTTAACAAGAATAAAGTAATGACTAACTGCACATTTTTTTGGGGAATCAATCTATAGATCCATAGATATTGATGTGTATACTTGCAAATATTGATAAGTGTACACCTGCAAATATTGATAAGTGCACACCTGCGAATATTAATAGGTGCTTGATTGCAAATAATATTTGGGGAAGAGTTAAGTTAATTTTATAAATAACATACACTGACTGACAAATCGTGAATAATTTCTATATGGCTCAGATTTCTAAATCTTGATATTCTAATTACTATAGCATTTCAATTTCACAATTTATTTCTCTGTGCATGGTTTTGTTTACAGAAGTTTTGTTTAATTTATTGTCACAAGAATAAATTTTCGTTCAGTAAAAAATTATAGTCCTATATTAAACTCCTCCTTCCAATATAGGCAACAAAATATTGGTTGGTAGTAAAATTATAGTGTGTGATTATTTATTTTCGTTTTTCTTTTGCATTTTCTTTTTGTTTCATCATGTATTCAATAAAGAACAAATTTCATATCACGGGAGTTTTTATTTACATATTCTGATCGCCCCGCCCTAGCCAAGTACAATAAAATTTTTTGCTTTATTATTACACTTTTCATGAATTATTTTTATTTGTGACAGTGACATCTAGTAACGCATTCAGAAACTAATTGTACTTTTAGAATTTGGTTTACTGACTTCATTATTGTTGTTTTTAACCATGTATGTTTAAAATTTTGATTCTAACGTTCATATTAGGCACTTTTATAACGTTAGTGTTTATTGAGCGAAGCGAACGAAGTGAGCGGAGCGTTTTACTGGAGACTTTTTACATTCTTTGTCACGAATTGGCTCAAAAACTACTTGACGGAAAATTATGAAACTTTGCAATCAAAAAGACACATATTAGATTATGGTTTTAAAATAAAATAATTAAAAAATGTCCTCAAAAAAAAATTTTTTTTTATATCATGTAAAAAAACTGATATGCCATTGAAGTCAATGGGAAACGATGAGTCAATACACTGGGCTCGCTTCGCTCAATATGCAAACGGCACCCGAAATATCGCGAGCGCAGCGAGTCCAAATTTAGGGTTCGTTGGCGCCCCTAGTATAGGAGATATGTGTGTTTATATAGATATAAAAATGTGAACCATCTTATAGGTAACTATTAATTCGATTGCTCAAACACTTGTCGGAGCGAGAATTAATAAACTTATTGAATTATTCTAGTAATGTTATATACTTGTTTAACACAATTCATAGGGTTGTAATCAATTGGCTGGAGCTCGCCCCAATTGATGTTTTAGTTCCTCACGGTTCAATCTCAGGGCCATTTTTCTTCCTTGATTATATAAATGATTTACACTTTGGTATTGTTTGCTAATAATACTTCTTAGATATTTAAAGAACAAAAGAATCAGGTAATGTATAACAATTTAAACAACGCTCACTCTAAAATAGTGCATTGGTTTAGTACAATCAACCTTTTACTCGGTAATAAAATAATAAGAATAAGGTAGGTACACATGATGGTGATACATATCTACAATAAATATATATATATATATATATTTGTCTGTGTGTATATATGTATATATATACATACAGACACTACACAATAATAATACTATATAAATTATAATACAGGGTGGGCCAAAAATTTTTGCACTTTTGAAACATGTCTAGAAATAAAAGTACAAATGTTATTTTGTTTATGATTTATTTAACGTAATTATCATTTATTAAAATTTATTTTTTAAAAATGACATCGTCGAGATGTGCTCCGTCTCGTCGTTGGCACTCCTGCAATCGACTACGTAAACTTTGGAAAACTAGTTGACACATGCTGCGAGGAATCGCGGCTATTTTGTTTAATTTATTTTTTTTATTTTGTTTTAATTGGGATATGGTGGTCGGTTTATTAAGGTATACTCGACTCTTCAGATATCCCCACAAGAAAAAATCGCAAGGTGTAAGGTCCGGGCTTCTGGGAGGCCATGGGATATCACCTCTGCGAGAAATCAATTTGTTAGGAAACATTTCTTTGACCACCGGTAAAGTCACGTTTGATGTATGGCATGTTGCTCCGTCTTGTTGCATCCAAGTCCGGCTATTGTATCCTTCAAATTCATGCAACTGTGGTGTCAAAAACACTCGCAACATTTTCACGTATTCCACTGAGTTTACAGTTACGTTATTTCCTTGATTATTTTCAAAGAAGTATGGACCGATTATGCCCTTCGCGGATATGGCAGCCCACACTGTCGTTTTTGGTGAATGAAGAGGCTTTTGGTGTTTATAGTGAGGGTTTTCCGTGCTCCAATATCGACAATTATGTTTATTTACGGGACCATTAATGTGAAAATGGGCCTCGTCCGTAAACAATACATTCTCAAGGCTAGAGAATCGCTCCAGTATCCAAATGCAATGCATTCGCCACAGACTAGTTCTTGGTATAGCAAGAGCCGCCGACCGCTTACGCGTAGATGATTCTGGATCGTCCCTTACAGAAATTTCAACCTCCCGAATGTTCTCTTCGCTTCTTCTTGAACGTGGTCGCCCAGTTTGTTTAATATTCGTTGTCGATCCCGTTTGCTCAAACTTTTTAACCCAAGCTTTAATTAAATTAACACTTGGACACTCACTTACACGTTGTAATCCGTATTCAACTCTAAAGAGGCGTCGTACAGTAACGTAGGAATCGTTGTTTTTGTAAAATTGTTTTACGCAAAAAGCACGCTGTTGTCCCGTGAAGCGCTCCATCGTGACTAAAATTGCATTAAAAGACGCACAATTCCCCGCCACCCGCGCGCCCCTTGCTCTCACGGTTTTGGAGAAATCAAGTGTTGCTATTTGCAAAAATTTTTGGCCCACCCTGTATATACATATACATTTATTTCTACATAAATTATCCTTACTATATAATAACGAGCTAATAAACTCTGTATGCACGCGCATCACTTATCACCCACAAATCACACAATAATGTGTAATACATCGAAAAAACAGTTATTGAATCAGGCTACAATTTATCTCTTAGACAGTTAGTAGTGTTTTAATCTTGATTTTAATACCATGACAGAACTCCTGGATGCTATATTAGTGGGTGAAGAATTCCCTAACCGCGCTGCTTGTATAGTAAAAGATTTGGAATAAAAGTTCGATTTCTAAGAGGGAATGTCAAAGGTTTTTCCGTTTGAGCATTTGGGTCGACTACTAGGCAATGAAAGATGGAATCAATGATATAGATAAGAGGGAGCTGATTTAAAGAAGAGTTTATACAGCGCAGTTACGATCTGCATATTCCGGCGAAGGCGGTTGGGACGCCACTTAAGTTGACGTCGGAAAACTTAAATATGATTAAACTTAAGTAATCATATTCATAATTTAATCATCATCAAAAATAATTTTAATTGATGTGATAAACTAATTGTAATCGCGAATCAATCATTCGATAATGATATAAAATTTCAGATGATATCGCAATATTAAAATATCAGTAACATATTAATTACTGTCGTTTTGTTTGATTTCAGTGATTTCGAAGAAAGATTGTTATAAAAATACCGATTATTTAATAAGAACCTTTTAATTTTCATTTATTATACTTATAATTCTGAAGATGTTATATAAGTCTAAGCGAACAGAGCCTTTGTACTAAATTATATTCTCATTTTTATGGCTTCTTAACCAAATGCAAAAGATTTATATGGTATGACTTGGTTCATGGTTGAGTGAGACTGGTTTTAACTTATTCATTAGCTATTATGAAATAAATATAATTAAATATTAATAATAATTACAAATTATTGGCTACATATTTTCGATTTGCCTAATATGTTTTAATAACTTTCTAATGGTTCTTATTTTTTGGTTTGTCTTTATCGTTAATTCTAATGTTAATAAATAGATCACAAAATTCTTGTTTTTATTAAGGATAAAGCCTTTTGTAATTAGAGTTTAAGAAGATATCCAAGATGTCGCAAAAGAAAAATAGAGGCATGTGACTATTTTACAAACTTTATCATTTTGTCTTTTGAGTATAAAACTGTGTGATATATGGTTTTTTACGTTCGCTTCATATCAGAGGAAAAAAGGAAAATATTGATAAAAAACAAGAAAGACAAGAAACTATTGTAATTAACACGGTAATACGCAGATCTGTTATCTAATTCGACTTGAGACCAATTCAATATATGAAAGATACTACTTACTACTACTTATATGAAAGATATGTAGTTACTTTAATTATTATGATTATCTATCATTTAGATTATAGTCGAATGTTGTAGATTATCTAATTTGACAAAGTTTTATCTTAAATTATAAAAACCTAAAACTTTTGTAAATTAATTTAGTGCTACAATATGATGCTGCCTAGAATCATATTGTTTTGCAGCTTAGTAGTGCTGGCAGCAGCCGGTCGGGCGCCTCACGCCGACTATGTGGAAGAGTTAGTGAGAACTAATACATTTGGGTCTCGCATCTCTAACGATATACTAGAGGACGCTACCCTTGATGTAGTGAGTAATTTTGAATAGGAAACATTTTAAAATAGTATTTTTTTTATTAATTCATCTCCTTTTAATAGTTCAATTCCGGTTTATCGGGATATTATCTCTTCACAAAAGGAAGATAGTGATGTTACTTTTGTCTTTTTGTTAAGAGCTTGCAATTCTTTCTCACTTTTTTTAGTGTCTTATTTCTCTTTGACCCTACGTTTCCCAAGTGTGGCAATGGATTTTCACTTCTGAGTGCCGTCTGCTTACTTTGCTGCTTTACGAACTACCTTATAACTGATTCAATATTTATATGTAAATTTTTAGCCTGATTTAGTGAGAAAATACAAATATCCTTTTGAAGAGCATACCGTGACTACTGAAGACGGATACATACTGGCATTGCATCGTATTCCCCACGGTCGGGATGCGAATAACGTACCCGGGAAGAAACCAGTAGTTTTTCTCATGCATGGTTTGCTTTCATCATCCTCAGAAAATGTAGTAATGGGACCTGGAAGTGGTTTAGGTATTTTTTTCTAACATTGTATATTTAATTGCATAAGATGTTCATAGAACCTATAATCCAAATATGGCAATTTGTTTCAGCTTACATTTTAGCTGAAGAAGGCTATGATGTGTGGATGGGCAATGCCCGTGGGACATATTTCTCAAGGAGGCATGTTAGATTAAACCCAAATGCAACTATCAATTCTAGTTACTGGCACTTCTCTTGGGATGAAATTGGGAATAAGGACTTGCCGGCCATGATCGACTACGCTCTTAGACATACCCGACAATCAAAGCTGCATTATATAGGATTTTCGCAAGGAACTACAACCTTTTGGGTGATGGCTTCTCTAAAACCGGAATATAACAGAAAAATAATTTCAATGCAAGCTCTGGCTCCCGTTGCTTACATGGCACACAACAAGAACCCAGTATTAGGGGTACTCGCACGTCACGCTTTAGAACTGGCGGTAATTTCAAATTTAAATAACTTAAACATTAATTACATGAATATGTTTTAATAAATATTTTTTTTAGAATATGGGTAACATGATAGGCTTGAACGAGCTTTTACCTAAAAGTCCACTTATTGCTGAACTGGGTAAAATATTTTGCATGGATGGAAAACCGTTCCAGTTTATCTGCAGTAATATTTTGTTCATAATAGCTGGAAGAAATCCGGATCAGCTGAATTCGGTATTTTACTCTTCAATTGTGATAACATTTTATTTATTAAGTGTATCCTATCTATATTTTTCGAAATGTATTACAGACAATGTTGCCAGTGATAGCGGGACACCTTCCTGCAGGAATATCATTAAGACAGTTAGCTCACTTCGGACAATCAATACACGGAAAAGAATTCAGACGTTACGACCATGGCTCCATTAAAAACTTAAGAGAGTATCGCTCGCTTACTCCACCTCGTTACGATTTGAAACGAATAACAGCTCCAGTCTTCTTACATTACTCTGAAAGCGATCCTTTGGCTGAAGTTAATGATGTGAACAGATTATTCGCAGAGTTAGGAAATCCTGTAGCAAGGTTTAGAATGGCCCAGAAAACTTTTAGCCACATTGATTTCGTATGGGGAATTAACGCCAAAACAATGGTTTTTGACCGAATGATTAACATTATGAAGCAAATGGACAACAACTAAATAAATTATTTAATATTTATTAAAGTGGTATAATTTCTTTCAAACGAATATATATTTAAATATAAAATAATGCATGATATTCGATGTTTTCTTGGATTTCTTTATCTAATTCCTAACTCCTTTATTCTTAAGCATGTGTAATGTAGCACATGTAAGTTAAAATACACCCATAAGTCCATGGTCTCGATTTTTGAGATGGCCATTACCCTTAAGTAGCATATGTGTTTGTGACGCCTTTGGCCAGGGCGGCTTAACCTATAGTGCAGGGTGTGCAATGCACACGGGCGCCGCCGTCTCAGGGGGTGCCGCGGCGCTTCCTGAGACAGCTAAGAGCATCGTCTTGGACCATCATGGCAGGCCTAGGGGGCGCTATTGTTTTATTGCACACGGGCGCTACACGAGCTAGAGCCGCCCCTGCCTTTGGCCATCTTTATTATACGACGTACTGTCAGTACTTAAGTATTCACATGATTATTGTATTAGAAGAGTTTGATTCGATGACGCGATTGATTGAAATCCTTCGTAGAGAGTTTCATAATGATATCAACCCTACTCCAACCTTTTTTCACGTTATACACAAATAAAAATAGACCTCTAGTTAGAAGCGTAGGACTACGTAAGGTAATCTATGGTATGACATTTTATGGATTATGGATATAAGATAAGTACACACCACACAGAGTATATTTTTTGTTAACTATACTAATTCTTGTAATTGTTTTTTCAAGGTATATTTTAACCAATTCCTAAAACAATAAAAAAACTCTGGAGTAATGTGATTTGGCATTGCCCAACGAAGATTCCGTACAAAATTGAAGGTTACAAATAATTTTGGCATCGACTATTTTTCAGATTTTTTACTTTAAATACTTAACAGATAAGGGAAGCGGTACTTTTTTTATATTTTTAAAAAAGAAGTGAAATATGTTTTGAAATATCTCTTTCATATGATATCTTACTTGAACTTGAAGTAGTTTCAATATTTTGAACTCTATAAGACTATATTTTGCATGATTTTATTACAAATGTACAGTTTTCAGGTTTTTCCTTGAAACTATAAAACAATGTTACTTGTCAAATTTCACAGTTTTAGGTCATCGAGAAGTACTCTATTAATATTGATTCCTTTAGATGGACCGATGGATAGACCACAAAGTGACAATTGTTCCGTTTTTTTGCCAGGGTACTGAATTCTAAAAATAAGATTATAAATTGATAAAAATCAGGAACTTCAAATGAGTTAAATGAAAATGACGAAAAAGGATTTCAAAACGAGAGTTACTTTTATTTTTCGAAGATATTTTAAACTATTAAAAACTCAGACTTTACTTGCACTTTATAAAGTTCCAGTTGGAAAACCATCAAATTCCCTGGATACTGTTTAAATTTCACTTATATATTATAAACTGTCTTATAATAAAAAGGCAAAGCCAGGAACAGTAAGTAACAAATACTACAACTAATCCCTCTATAGTTTTCTAATGTTGAACCTGAAGTTCGTGAGTATTGAATTCTTAAACTAAGACGCGGATCACTTTAGATTCTGGGTTCGTGAATGTTATTGCCATTTATGTATAATAATTGGCAATTAATTTTGGCGGTGGTTTATTATTTCGTATTAATGAATATTATTAAATATCAACATTCCTTACTATTGTAATCCTTTTAATAGCACCCGATTAACCGTTTTCCAGATGGTTCTTATTCTTTAATGTGTCTTTAAAATATTTTCTTGTAATTTTAACAACTGTAACGGTTTCTTGTTTTTAATTATGGATTGCGTAAAGTTCTGTTCAGTATTCGACAATAAATTATTATTTATTGTAAGTATGGCATTGAAATTTACTTCCATCTTTCACCAAATCTGACCTAGGCCCATAAACCTGTTAGAAAGATAATTATTTGTATAAAAAAACAAGATTACCTATCATTGCGATATAGGAGAATGTGATAGATTATCTATATCTAACAAGCCAAAAGTTTATCATACATATTTATTATAAGAACGTAAAATTCTTGTAAATTCATTCAGTGCTAAAGTATAATGCTGCCTAGAATCATATTGTTTTGCAGCTTATTAGTGCTGGCAGCAGCCGGTCGGTCGCCTCATGCCGACTATGTCGAAGAGTTAGTGAGAACTAATACATTTGGATCTCGCATTTCTGACAATATATTAGAAGATGCTACTCTTGATTTAGTAAGTAATTTGAAGAGGAAACCTTTTAAAATAGTACATTTTTATTAAAGGCTTTACAAAGCTTTATCTCTAATTTGGTTTAACGGAATTGTATTTCTTCTCATAAAGGATGCTAGTTACTTCTGTCGTTTTGTATTGAAATGACTTGCATATTATGCAATTCTATCCCTTTTCTTTTTAGTGTATTATTTATTTATTATTTATTATTTCTCTTCTACCTTACCTTTCTCAAAAGTGGCAATGTATTTTCACTTCCGAGTATTCTCTGCTTATTTTACTTCTTTAACTACTTTAATACTGATATTTATGTTTTTATTCATGAAACTAATTTCGAAGCGATAATTTTTAGCCGGATTTAGTGAGAAAATACAAATATCCTTTTGAAGAGCACTCCGTGACTACTGAGGATGGATACATATTGGGATTGCATCGTATACCCCACGGTCGCGATGTGAATAACGCACCTGGAAACAAGCCCGTCGTTTTTCTCATGCATGGCATGTTTTCATCATCCGCAGAAAATATTGTAATGGGACCTGAAAATGGTTTAGGTATTTCTTTGTAATATTGTATGTAAAATTCATTAACACACTCATAGAAATTATAATCCAATCATGACAATTTGTTTCAGCTTACATTTTAGCTGAAGACGGTTATGATGTGTGGATGGGTAATGCTCGTGGATCGTATTTCTCAAGGAACCATGTTAGATTAAATCCAGATGTTACTGTCAATTCTGAGTTCTGGCAGTTCTCTTGGGATGAAATTGGGAGTAAGGACTTGCCTGCCATGATCGACTACGCCCTTAAACATACCGGACAATCAAGGCTGCACTATATAGGCCTTTCGCAAGGAACTACTAGCTTTTGGGTGATGACTTCTCAGAGACCAGAATATAATAAGAAAATAATATCAATGCACGCTCTGGCCCCCGTTGCTTACATGGCACACAACAAGAATCCTCTTTTTCTGGCGCTCTCACCTCATGCTTTAGAATTGGCGGTAATTTATTCGATTTAAATATTAGTTACATACAAAAATATATCCATTTTAATAAATGTAATGTTGTTTTTAGAATTTGGGTAACATGATAGGTTTGAACGAGTTTTTCCCTAGGCATGAACTTGTCACTAAATTGGGTTTAAGGCTTTGTATGGATGGAAGACCGTTTCAGTTTCTCTGCGACAATATACTGTTTATGTTAGTTGGAAAAAATCCGGATCAGCTCAATTCGGTAATACACTTTTCAACTGTGGTAATATTTTATTAAGGCTATTCTTTCCAAATTTTTTACTTTTAATGATATTATTGCAGACAATGTTGCCAGTGATATTGGGACACATTCCTGCAGGAGGGTCATTACGACAGTTGGCGCACTACGGACAAGGAATACAAGAAAAAGAATTCAGACGTTATAACTATGGATCCCTTAGAAACTTGATAGAATATGGATCACTTACTCCACCTCGATACGATTTATCAAGAGTAACCGCTCCAGTTTTCTTACATTATTCTGAAAGCGATCCTCTCGCTGATGTTATTGATGTGAACAGATTATACGCGGAGTTGGGAAATCCTTTAGCAAAGATTAGAATGACCCAACGAACTTTTAGCCACATTGACTTCGTATGGGGAATTGACGCCAAAACAATGGTTTTCGACCGAATGATTAACCTTATGAAACAAATGGAGAACTTATAAAATTATTTAATATTTATTAAGGTAGTATAATTTATTACAAATTAATATATTTATATTAATTTAAATATCAATAATAAAATGCATCATTTTCGATGTTGTCTTTGATTTCTTTATCTAATTCTTATATTCTGAAGCATGTGTATGTGTATGTCTATATTATGTGCCGAAATAGAAAAAGGAAAATGTATTGGAAGAAGTCTGGATGGATGGAATACCCATGGCCATCGATAAGTCCATGGTCTCGACTTTTAGGTTGACCTAATGTGCAACCCAAAAGACCTTTGATCAGCATATGCTTTTGAGGCGCCTTTGCTGATCTTCATTAGAAGACGAGCTGTCAGAACTTAACTATTCATATGATGATTGTATTCGAAGAGTTCGATTCGTATACTTTATTGATATTATTTACATCGAAATCAGCCTTAAAGAGATTCATAATGATTTCAACACTACTCCACCCTTTTTTCCCTTTATACACAAATAAAAAATAATACTCTAGCCAAATTAAACTTACCAATAGACACCAGATTCTATCTCTAGTTTTGGAGCTCGGAAGACTGCCCGCGATGAAAAGTACATAACTATATGACACATAACACCTAAGGGAGCTGTGACTATCGCTTGCGATCTCTTGTCGACAAAATACAAGAGTACATCAGGTAATCTATACCATAGACCACGGATATAAGATAAGCGGATATAAATACAGCTTCTTCAGCTTTAGCAGCAATGATTTTTATATTTTTTTATTAAAAAAACTGAATGTTGTAATTATGTTTTCAGGATATCTTTTAATCAATTCCTGAAAAGGTAAAGCGAAAAATTATAAGACATAAATACTAAAACAAGTACCTTTTTAGTTTCCTGTGATTGAAATTTGAACCTGAAATTCGTGAATATTGAATTATTGAACTAAGATACGGATCACTTCAGATTCCCTTTTTTAATTTCGTGCTCCTTCTGATATTATCAGTTTTTTTTAATTTATTTCCTATATCTATAGCGGTAGGTTTTTATCTTATATTAATTAATCAATGTTATTAAATATGAACAATTCTTACTATCATAATCGTTTTGATTGTAGTACCAGATTAAATATTATTTGCAATGGTTCTTATTCTTGAAGGTGTTTATATATTATTATTTTTTCTGACATAAAAAACCCATAACAGTTTTGTTTTTAATTATGGATCAAGTAAATAATAGTCGCAGATTTTCATAACTACAAATTAAGAAGATTTCCAAGATATTGCCAGATCCAGCATTAGAGAATAAATCGGATAGTGGCTAGTAGGTAGTATTAAACTTAATTATTTTATGTCTTAGGTATTCAACTACGTGATACATGTTGTCAGAATATTATCTTAATTAAATAGTTCGCTTGATATCAAGAAAAAAAAAAGAAAAAGTTAGACCTTTGTCAAAAAATATATATTTATTGTAACTATGATACGGAGATTTACTTCCATCTTTAATTAAATCTGACGTAGGTCCAAATCAATAAAGTAACAAATCTATGAAAGATATGTAATTAATGAAAAAAAAGATTACCTATCATTGAGATTATATAGGCGAATGTGATAGATTATCAAAGACGACAAAAGTTTATCTTAAATCTTTATTATAATAACGTAAAATTCTCCTAAATTAATTCAGTATTAAAGTATAATGCTGCCTAGAATCATATTGTTTTGCAGCTTAATAGTGCTGGCAGCAGCTGGTCGGGCGCCTCACGCCGACTACGTCGAAGAGTTAGTGAGAGCTAACACATTTGGCTCTCGCATCTCTGACAATATTTTAGAAGATGCTACTCTTGATCTAGTGAGTAATTTGAACAGAAAACCTTTTAAGAGATTTTTTCTCAAAGAGGCTTGCATATATATAAATTATATCCCTTCTCTTCTTAGTGTCTAATTTCTCTTCTTACCTATTTTTCCCACGAGTGGTAATGGATTTTCACTCCTGATTGCCGTCTGCCTATTATGCTGCCGTTTTAACTACCATGGATTTGATTCAATATTTATATTATTATTCATGAAACTAATTTTGAAATAATCTTTAGCCAGAATTAGTGAGAAAATACAAATATCCTTTTGAAGAGCACTTCGTGATTACTGAGGATGGATACATACTGGGATTGCATCGTATTCCCCACGGTCGGGATGCGAATAATGTACCTGGAAACAAGCCCGTCGTTTTTCTCATGCATGGTATATTTTCATCATCTGCAGAAAATGTAGTAATGGGACCTGAAAATGGCTTAGGTATTTCTATGTAATATTGTATGTGAAATTTCATAAAACGTTCTTCGAAATTATAATCTAAAAGTGACCATTTCTTTCAGCTTACATTTTAGCTGAAGAAGGCTATGATGTGTGGATGGGTAATGCCCGTGGAACGTATTTCTCAAGAAGGCATATTTTATTTAACCCAGATGCAACTTCCAATTCTGATTTCTGGCAGTTTTCTTGGGATGAAATTGGAAGCAAGGACTTGCCGGCCATGATTGACTACGCTCTTAAACATACCGGACAATCAAGGCTGCATTATATAGGATTCTCGCAAGGAACTACTAGCTTTTGGGTGTTGGCTTCTCAGAGACCAGAATATAATAAGAAAATAATATCAATGCAAGCTCTGGCTCCCGTTGCTTACATGGCACACAACAAGAATCCTCTTTTCCTGGCGCTCTCGCCTTACTCTTTAGAATTGGCGGTAATTTTTGATTTAAATATTAGCTACTTACAAAAAATATATTCATTTTAATAAATGTAATGTTGTTTTTAGAATTTGGGTAACGTCCTAGGTTGGAACGAACTTTTCCCTAGAAGTGAACTTATTACTGAAGTGGGTAAAATCTTTTGTATGGATGGAAGACCGCTCCAGTTTCTCTGCGACAATATGATGTTTATAATAGCTGGAAGAAATCCGGATCAGCTCAATTCGGTATTCTACTCTTCAATTGTAGTAACATTTTATTAAGGTTATCTTATCCATATTTTTACTTTATTTGAAATGTGTTACAGACAATGTTGCCAGTGATATTGGGACATATTCCCGCAGGGGCGGCATTACGACAGTTGGCGCACTACGGACAAGGAATACAAGAAAAAGAATTCAGACGTTTTGATTTTGGTTCCATTAGAAACTTGATAGAATACGGTTCACTTACTCCACCTCGTTACGATTTATCAAGAGTAACCGCTCCAGTTTTCTTACATTATTCTGAAAGCGATCCTCTCGCTGATGTTATTGATGTGAACAGATTATACGCGGAGTTGGGAAATCCTTTAGCAAAGATTAGAATGACCCAACGAACTTTTAGCCACATTGACTTCGTATGGGGAATTGATGCCAAAACAATGGTTTACGACCGAATGATTAACCTTATGAAACAAATGGAGAACTAATTATTAAAGTGTTATAATTTATAAAAAAAAATGTTTAGAATTCAAATAAATTCATGATTTTTGATGTTGTCTTTGATTATTTATCGAATTCAGTTAGTCTTAGCGTGTGTGGTAAAAAGTCAAATATATAGTATTTATTTTTATATGGTATGTTTTTATAACAAATTGATAACACTAAAATATGTTTAGAATTTGGGAAAAATTTACAAGTTCTATGGAATAGAAGAAAAAATTCGGGAAAACATTCAAAGCATTTTTATTACAACTAGCCACACTGATCACACCTTAGGTACACATTTTCTAATGCTATTTCTATTAGTACTCTTTGAATTTAACTTATATCTTATATACTTTCATATACTAAAAATACTGAAATTAATATCTGTTTAGTTTCTTGAGATACCCACACTTGTAAGGTTGAACCTGAAGATCGTAAGTATTGAATTATTAAACTTGGATGCGGGTCACTTCTTCGGATTCTCGGTTTTAATTTTCAACTGATTGGGATATTAACACATTTCGTAAAATATTGCAAAATTATTTATGAATTTTAGAAAGCCTTTCTTATTTGAAATTTGTATTTCTTAATTGAGAAATTGATAAAATTGATGTTTGTGGAACAGAATTTTAAAAGAAAGTATGTGTTCGCTGTCACTATAAGTACAAAACGATCTGTAATTAATCAATTCACTATCTGCTACATCTGGGTTGAATATTTTATTGTAAAGAATTAAAAATGTAATAAATTAGTAATGTATATTTGTTTGAACCATATACTGTATTTTTAATATGACATTAAAAAAGTTTACTCATATTAATAAACTATTTGGTACATCTGGGCATAAATAAAATAAACCTAAGTGTCCACGTCAAACAGTTTGGGGATGTGTATAGACGTCATACTAAACCCAAATAAAAACAATATCAAATTGATTCAAAAATGTAGAAATATAACAAAAATACAAAATTAAACGATGTCCTTTAACACAAAATTACCACTTGTAACAGTGCGTGGAAAAGAATACAAAAAATACATTATTTTGGCAGACGTAAACATACCTTACAAGTTTACAATAGACAGAAGTAATAACAATCTGTTTTTCTGTATCAATGCGGATGAGTTTTCAGACCAGAGTTTTCAGGTTGTAGAATTAAATCTATCTTCAGGATCTGCGAAAATTATTCCAAGTATTCGCAACGGTTTCGCTAGTGCAGTCGATCAGACAACTGGTACTGTTTTTCTCGGCGGCAGTGATGGTGTATATAAATACAATTATGTTACACATGACATAGAAAAGCCAGCAATAGTAAAAGGCATAGATATATTTGATATGTTCTATAAAGATAATCTATACTTCGTTGACACCACCAATCTTGATCTTTTTGTACTGAAAAACAACGAAAGAACCATAATATCTACCGTTGAAGAATATGGCGTTCATCACTGCGCTGTTGATGGGAATGATAATTTAATTCTAGCCAACCCTATCGGATTGTATTATTTACCTAAAAATTCGAAATCTCCTGTGAGGGTTGGTAATAATGTAGGAAATATTCGCGGTATCACTACAGATATCAAGGGAATACCTTATGCAATTGCACAAGATGGAATATACTTCATAGATTGTGAGGAAAACCAACTCCTCAAGATATTATCTTTAGAAAACGGCTACGGTTTAGCTTTTGATAAAGATAATAATATTATATACAGCGATGAAAGATCCGTAGCAAAGTTAATATTATGTGAATAGTATTAAACATATTGAACATATGAAAAACGTGACAAGAAAACTTCCAATATAATTATTGGCTATGTAACAATATGAAAACGTATTCTTACAAATGTGGATCATACTAAAGTAATAAAATAAAATGGAAGTTTGTTATAATTCTTAAATAAATTGGATGTTACGTGATAAATATGTTTTTTGTTATCTAGCCTGACTGTACATATAAATTTTATCTTAAGATTGTCTTAAGCGAAATAAGAAATGCAGATTGCAAACTTTTAGGAGGAATAGGTAGGCACTTATATTTAGTACAAATAGGAAAACTTTTATTTCTCAGACAGACATGAAATAAAATGTGTTGTTTTAACGGATTGTTATATATATATATATACATAAAAAACACATATTTAATATTAATCACGAATTATATAATTTAAGATTTAATAAATAATTAATATAGTGAAAGGTTCGAAAATTCGTACTTGAAATTCTATACTAGAGATAAATACCTGCTGGAGGACAATAATGTGATTTAGATAAAATAATGATTGTAATTACAGATCGAATTGATCGATTAATAGATAGAAAAATAAAAAAATAAGTTATATCTTAATCTGAGAAAAGGTCATTAGGTATTATTTTGTAGTATTAATTAATATTGATATCATTATCGATTTGTATCGAGATCGCGAGTTCATGCAAGTCATGGCATTAACTTGAAATGGTATTTATTACTGTTTTATCAATCCGTAATTTCTTTCTTACCTTTAGGTGGCATTATTTCTATTTATAATTAAAGTCTGTCTAACCCTGTAATTTCACAATGAACGCCTGTTAAAAAGGTATTAGCTTCACAAATATGCCTTGGGATTAATTTATTTGCATCGTAATATAATAACATACCCTTGGCTATGTTATGGTCAGTAACTTATGGTGTTTTCAGGGTAAAGACTGTTTGTATGTAGCCTCATTATTTCAACTCGCCTACAAGCTATATTCTGTACGCGGCTAACAGGTAATATTTTCAAAGATCGCACGATAGCAGGTAAAGTAATTTGCATTTAAATACCAAGTCCTTGCCAGGTTCTTCCTTAAACATTTTAAAAGGCCTTATTTAGGATAATTTTCAAAGGGTTATCTTAATAATGAACTTCTAAAGCACATAAGTTTGTATATAACAGTAATTGTAAAAGATTTCTTATTAGCGATAATAGCTTTTCTATATTTTATTATATTATTTTGATTTTAATGTTTTCGTATTACTTTTGGAGGATGCATATTTGATTTCGTTTGTTACATATGGGTGTTATATTATATTAAATTTTCTAAATCCAGACTTTTAAAAATGTACAGTTAGATTATTCCTCTATAGTCAAATGTCGATTAAAATTTTAGTAATTGAAGGTATATCGCCTAGTTTATCGCCTAATTGATAGTATTTTTGTTTATAGTCCGTTTGTAAGATTACTCTGCATACTCCAGTAATGTGTTGGTCAAATGAACTTTTGAAACTTATATTTGTAACCTTGGTATACTTTTTTTTGTCTGTTTGGATTTTTTTATAATTTTTTTTGTGTCAATTTCAACTTGGTTAATTTAGATGCAGTCCATGCTGCTGTATATAGAATAAATTGTTGTGATTTGATGATTTGCTACTTGCTAATGATGTGAATGTGTTTAATATTCTTGTTTAAGTTAGTATTTCAGCTAGTTGTCTAGATATATTTGTTTTGGAATAAATTTTCGATCTGTAACTTCAGTAATTTTTGAAGTTAAAGCATCAATAATTATTAAAACAATATCAGTATATGCGTTATTAAAAAAACATATTATTTATTTGGTGGATTTGGGATTTTGGGTATTTTTTATAACTATTTAATTTTCCGGAAATTTTACATTGTGGTTAGTTTTGAATATTTCAATCATCATTCATTTTTCATCATCATTACTTCTATTAATGAATGGGTTTGCAGTTTTCCGATTCTTTTAGTATTGTTAAATTCATATGATCAATCATTTTCGATCTGAATTTTCTGCTCAGTTACATGAGCTTAATTAATTTTGGTAATAAAGTGGATGATGGAGTAGTTTCCTAGAAGCGTTTTTGTTAATGTCTTTTATTAATTAACACTAAACCTACCGACAATTCTTGTATACCTGTTCCTACCGCACGCGGTCAAATTGACCGGTAATTAAAAATTGTTTTATTATATAACGCAGGTAATAATGGAAATAACTAAAAGTATAGAGTTTATTATGACATTATTATATGCATATTCTAAGAATTGTCACGTAGTTTACAAAAGTTTAAGAACGGTCAATTTGACCGGTACTTGGTAGGTTTAGTGTTAATATAAGTATATTATATCTTCATTTAATTCTGAACCTCTTTATATTTATTTTTGTTTGTGTTAAAATTGGTTGTCTTTGATTTTGTTAACTGTGTATTTATAATGTTTCTTTGTCTGATTGTGACTGATCTGTAACTAAACTTTTAAGTATTATTACTTGTGGCTTTAAGTTTGCTAATTTTTCATAAAATTCAGTGTGTAAATCTACAAAGTATAAAAAAATCCTTTTTGAATTAAATCAAAATGTAATAATACTCGCATTGTGTTGTTTACTGTTTTTACTTGTGTCCATCGTTGACGTCCAACTTTAATGAACGGCCACAGTATTATTGATAGACGTTATAGAAAATAATAAGTACGAAAAAATATTGGTGATGATAGAGGTGATAATAATGGTGATGGTCGCCTATCATTTTTTTCGTTTAAATCACCAGAAGCTCACCATTCCACCACCAACTCGCTGCCACAAACATTTCGCATACTAAGTCATCCAGAGTTCCCGGGAAGTAGTCCCGTACGTATTACGTCACTGATCTATTAACTTTAACTTTCTGGACTCCCACGTTATCAGATGGTTGATCAGGATGTAGGGGGTCTTATTATTATCATATGTATATAAAAGTAATCATATTTATTGAATCTCTAGCACAATATCTTATCATGATATAGTATATGTTTGTTTAATTAAACACGTAGGTGCCGTTAATTAAATACCGTTTGTATAGACGTAAATTGTAATACATGTTACAATACAATTTGCTCCGGAAGGAAAACGTGACACGAAAATATTGAAGTTGCTTGCATATAGTTCATTAGTGCACAATGAAGATATTATCATAATTATCATGTTTCATGCATAATCATTTCATTTGTATGTAGGATCACGGTTTCCGTATTCTGTATATAATATAAAATAGTGAAGCGAAATATTTATATCGAAGTGTATATGTTATATACATAACGTGACACTAAAACTTAAATAGTTCTTAATATATCTGTTTGTTAACTTATTGCGCAAAATTAGCTAAACAGATTTCAATTAATTTAATGCCGTGTTAGTTTATTATTTAAGACAATACATAACATATATATTTTATTATTAGGGAAATACAAGTGTTATTTTAGTATCCATAAAACATGTATTTGTATATATTTTTACCAATAATTGATGGTTTGGGAAAAAGAGGGGGCGAAGCTGCTGACAATAGCTTGTAAGAAATAAAAAAAAATATATCACATTCATATATTTTATTGTTCTTTATTCATTGGCCACAGCAAATGAAAGAATAATCTACATTTCATTAAAACTAGTAACATGTAATGGTTGCAATACATCGATCTCTAGAGACAAATAATACACTTGTTAACTACTGCAGCTCGAAAATACACTGAATAACTTTGTAATATTATTATATAATAACACGTCAAAGGAATAAGATCATAGTATTAATAAAGATATGTGTTGAACTGCGTTATTTGTGAAAACAGATATTGATTTTACACAGATTTTTTATACGTTACAATATATTGTATATTTATTTAAAGTTTTGTTTCGTGTTAGATATTTATTTATAAATAAAATATCTATGTAAAATTCATGACCAGGACACGAACCTGAGAATTCTGGTAAATCATTCCGTAACTCCGTTTTTTAATCTGTGTTTTTTTATTTTATATTCATTTAAATAAGCTAAAACATTTCATCTCAATGGAAAGATCTTAAAGATAAATTTATAAAAATAATAATAATAATTGGCAATACAATATAAAATATAGATATATTTCAAAATGCGTGTAAAGATTTTCATACAGTCTAATTAATTGACTTTTGGCATGGTCTATTATATTTTGCCGCAAAAGTATTCTTAATTTTCAATGATTTTATTATAATTTAAGCTCTCTGATATGATTAGTTGAAGGGATATGGTTATGCAGTAGAGGGATAATAGAAAAGCTGTTATATATATGTTGAAAAACTATTACCAATTTGATAAACAGACAAGTATCAAAAAGCTTAACACCAAGTATTTATGTAACACTACTAAAGATACTTGACACATCTTGGATTTTTCTTACCATAACAGAATTATACGAAAGATAAAGTTATCGATAAAAGATAAAAAAATATACAATTCAAACCACGGTAATATTTTGTGATAAAAATAAATAAAATTATTTTGTTATAAAATATGAATATTTAATAATAATTAATGTAAGATTAAATCAAAAAGATATAACATTTCAATAAATCCAAGCCATCTATAAAATATTATACATTTACATGACACATTATATATCATAAATATCGTTCTACTTATGTTACAACATCAATACACTTATAATAACTTGTATACACTGACAGTTGTCACTTATATTTATAAAATTTCAAATACGCATAATAATATATCTAACGATGAAAATCAGTCGTCACAGATAAGGTATAGAAACACGATAGTGATAAGTGAAATGAGAAAGCTCTTATTAAAGCTATGTAAGTGGGCACAAAGGTATTAATATATACTGCAAATGTAATTGAAATTAATTAATTAACTCCGAAGTCTTGGTAATAACTGAAGATTAGAAATGATTTTGGTCTATTTTTTGTGTGCACAGACATTACGTTATCCAATTTGAGAGCTCTATTGCGACATAACGAGTTATAATCCACTATAAGCTAACAGTTCGTTATGTGGTGTTAGTGCGCTAGTAGTACTAGCGCTCAATTTATTGGATAGTGTAATGGCTGCATGAGATAAATAGAACTACAAAAATAATAGCTAACAATAAGTCTTAAAGTATTTGGTCGGGAGTTTCTACTAGAGACTAACAACTAGGGGCATAAGCTCCAAAGGTGCATGCTGTACACGTACTTAGAGTTAAGATATTTGAAAGTTTACACAAAATTCTCTCACAAATACAAGAAACACAGTCTTTGTAGTATAATTTACAATAATACTGACGTGTCGTAAAATTTTAATAAAATTTTTATTTATATGTAAATAATAAAATACTCTTGTATAAACTAAATTTTGCTTTAAATGTATATAGAAATCTCTTTTTTTAATATATATTTTGTATATTGTCGAGATTAAAATGGACGTTGTTTGATAAGTAATGAAATGAGACGTAAAAGAAAATTTAAATAATATATAACATTTACTGTTCAGCGAAACGTAGTTTCTGTTTCTTGACAAAATCTATCGCTAGTTTGTCCGTTGTCCGCGTCTCCAAAATCTGCAGGATCGGGTGACCTAAAAAGATATTATATTAACGAAAATTATTCGTATATAATAATGTCATAGCAAATTTACTTGTTATTACAAAGTTCACCTTTAAAGAGTCATAGCGAAACTTTCGAAAAGTTATACGTCAAAGTATAGTTTGAAAGTTTCGTTAACTAAAGAAATAACTTATGAAATTGGCGTGTTCTTAAATGCCACTGAAAAGTTTATTGTTTGAAAGTATGGTTCAAATATTTATACATACATACGCACACGTGTACACATGCACATATATATAATCATTTCTTTAGTTATTTTAATATAGTGGTATGATATATGATATTATCTATTTTTATGTTACTTGTTCTTCTAAATTATAAATAAATAGAGATTTCATCGAATATAGCTCGTTATGAAGTGCAAATTCTGAATATACGGATGTTATAAAGTGCAAGTTTTGTATATGAAGACGTTATAAAGTGCAAATTTGAATATGCAGACGTTATAAAGTGCAAATTTTGTATATGCGGACGTTACAAAGTGCAAATTTTGGATTACGATATTTCGAATATACAGACGACCTTCATGTTATTCTAACAAGAGCTCACAATAATTAATATCATCCCTCAACTAATGTCAGTAATATTCTGACGCTATTTCAGATACGTAATTAGTAATCATGTCAAAACTTACGAGTACTGGTGTCATATCAATCATGAAATATCAAATATTAATTATTATGATAATTCTTATCATATACGAGTATATAATATATATACGTTAAATCGTGTATTATACATAGTGTACTGCATATCTTATTTTATGTGCCGTTTCTAGAATGAGACATTTCCATTAGATCAGTGTCAGACATAAAGTCTGCTTAGGTATTTCATGAGTATTTATATTTATATAAAGGAAGGAGGGCTTATTTTCACATAAAGTTAGCTATAAATTTATTACATGAGATTTCTAAGTATATTAACATAGGTGAAGAGTTGGTTTTAATCGCTTATGACTGTAATGCCAGTTCTTTCTACAAAAAATATTTAAAACTTCTGGGTTTGATATATCATTTATTTTGAAAAGTTATAGGCTATTTCTCTCTTACAATGAGAAATATCTTTAAAATGATAACAAATAGAGTGATAATGCGATAACTCTGAATAAATGTTGCCAACATATAACTCTTTTCTTTAGACCATGAGGGTAACATCTAGTACATTTATAAACAATACAAAAGGTAAACGACTCTATGTAGACATATATTATTAATGTTGGTAATACTGATTGATGATTGTTGACAGCGCTGGAGTTCATACGAGCGTGACTTTAAATCAGCGACTTAAAGCTTTTGAAGCCTTCATGTACAATTATTATAGTTATACAGTCCAATAAAAACTTTATATATTAAAAGTATAATTATAACGAACATACACCAGAAGTTGGATCGGAAAAATACCTTTCTAGTAATCAGCAGTAAACATTCATTATCCAATTTTAATGTACTATTTAACCTCAAAAAGCGAGTTACAATCCACCAATTATAAGTTCTAAAACAGTTCACTAATAACCTTTTAATTTGCGATATTAGTATGTTAGTCTAATTAGTGTTTGGTAGATTGGATAATAAAATGACTGCAAAAGGGTAAAAAGTATATATGACTCACATCTATCATGCAACTGCATGAGTGGTAGTTCCATAGCTCGTAATGGGTCTGGTGGGGCGTGGGAGTGTACTCCCGGCATGCGGCTAAGTGATACGAAGGCTTCTCCTGCAAAGTCGTCTGCTGTGAGGACGTCGCGGTCCCACACTGACAGCGCCAGTGCAGCTTGACGACTGCGGCACGCCTCCAGCGCCACGTCGAACTCAAAGCACTCCTCCCATACCGGGTTTAGGGTTTTCTGGGATGGGTTATTTTCATATATTTTTATGTGTTTTTACTACTACTACTTAATTACTAGTTGACCAAGCCTACTTAGTTCATTCAAATATTTTTACTTGTGATTACCTTATCTTTTATGGTTCATAGTATTGACAATTTAAGTTTTTTTATGTAAAATTTATTTCGATCCTCTTTTTACCTACTTAATTCTAATTTACCCGTCTAAGTACACAACGAGCAGGATTCGAATCTACACACTGGAGTCCCAATTAAAAATAGTTCTTAATTTTCATGTTACTATTAAAATAATTTAAATTTAATACTTTACGTTTCAGTATTTTCCGCTTACACAACTAGTTCGAATCCGAACATGTGGTTGTTCCGGTTACTGGAGTTAACCGTAACTAACGATAATTACTTGAAAGTGGTCGACAAATTCATTAGTTTATCTACTAGTTACAAACACTCAGTGTTTTAGCGTTATATATTTAAATTAAACATTACCTTTTGCACTTTAGTGATTTGTTCCTGAGTTTTAGGGAAGAGTCGCTTTGGTAAGAGTTCGAGGACCACGAAGGGATCACTCAAACCGTTGGGATCAAGCGGGATCACGTCACGTGCTGATAACACTTCCACGCACAGTGAATCGTGGTTGAAGTACACTCTGTCAGACAACATATGTTGTTATGTAATGTACTAAAGATACATCATTTTTAATTTTGATAATTATTAATCCTTGAATGCGGTGATATAAAAGCATGTCACAAGAACAGTCTCAAGCTTGAAATGAATTGTTCCAAGAAAGGAAGACGATCGACGACGAAATGAATGGTGCGTGAAAAATTATATGACAAAGTAGAATGTATTCACTGAGGTAACGTATGATACAAAAGTAACAATAATTGGGATAAAAGCATGTATGTCTTCACTCGTAAATGTTGCTAAAAGAGCAATATTAAAAATACAAAAACAACAAAGAGCAAATGTTTTTGAGTCCAGTTAGTATAAATCGGATAAAGGCCTAAGTTTAAATTATTAATATCAAATTAACTTTGATATTTCTAGCATCTGATATTTTAAATATTATTTATATAAAATATATATACAACGTTAGAACGAACATACGAGTATACAAAATGAAAGTTATTACAAACAACTAAACAAAATAGTTCAATCCGTAAACAAAACAATCGAAACAATTGAACAATTTTGAACAAAAATGAACAAATTTCTCGCGTCAAAAGAATTTTTTGATCGGAATCCGGAACAATACAACTTTCAATTTACTCCCAAATTTGAAAGAAACATCAAAACGAGGGATAAACTAAAATTCGTAACTCATACTTGTTAACACACCAACTGAACGGTTAATTGCCTTTTGAAATCACTTGAGTAAACCGACAAAGGCTTTGGAGAGGAGATACAATTTAATTACAGTACCTACACTTTGATCCTTCTGAATTGAGTACCGGTAAATGTTTGTACATGTGCAATAAAATATGAAACCCCAAACCAAGACTGTGATTTAATCTTTTATATCAAATAATAATTACAAAGAAATTGGTTAAGATTAATTTATTAAATTGAGAAATATTTATAACATCTGTACTTGAAAAGGTGTTACACACTTTCTATTCGGATATTGTCAAAAATTCCATGTCAAAAATCGTGGAGATCGAACTCCACATTGTATTTATTTTTTCATGAAAATGTTTTATACAATTTTTTATGATTTTGACGTTTCATAATTTACTGATATACGTTCTATATAACATTCAACAGCAGATAAGCTAACAATCCAGTCTATGTCAGATAGTTAAACAGTGCCTTTGTAGAGCATTGCACCGCTGGAGCTTAAAGTCTAAAGTCAAAACCAGACACGGACAAACGTAACGTTATCTACATCATCTAAACTGCTCATTAACAAGTTGAAATTTGTGAATTATATTAAGACAAATAAATTCAAATATTAAAATATTCAATTAAAGTACTCAAATAATACGCCATGTCAAAATAATTAAAACAGCAAACTAAAATCGATTACCCTCATAAATCAAAGCAATCAAAAATACATACACACATATATGTATATATAAGTATATACACACCTAACATTTATAGATCCATAGGGCGATGGCATGGGAGTCCTGGACTGATCCAGGACGCGGTCTGCCAGCCAGAGCTCCAGTAACTCCTCAGTGGGAGCCTGGTGGTACTGCATTCTCTGTTCCACTCGCATCCACTCGCCATTGTGCACGTCGGTCATTGGCAGACCTATGGATATCGATTTTTAATCAAACCTCTTTGTTCTTCCAGAATGTTTTTTTTCCTAAATACTACTCTATTTAAAACACGTAATGTAAATAACAAGGTTTAAATTATACGAATTCAAATAAAGCTCTCTTGATTTCTTCAAACACTTGAGCATTATTTTCTTTAAAGATATTTTTAAATAATATGCCTAAAAATCTAATAATATGCCTAGCAATATACCATATGCCTGTAAAATAATATGATTTAAATCTTAAATCAAATGTATTATACAAAAGTATCTACTAAATGTATAAAGTAATAAAATGTCACTTGTAATTCTGGATGAATTAAATTATATTATAATTGGCTTGACAGATGACGGCAACAATAAAGAAAATTATAAGTTTTTCTTCTTATTATGATCGTTATATAAATTAAATTAAAGAGAAAGATCCTAAAACTCATTTAATATTTATTAGAAGTAACTCTTCATCTCAAAAACTTTACAATTTATAAGCTAACTTGAAAGGCATAGTTATTTGTGTCGAAATATTTTAATTATACATTTTAAGATTTATAAGCGAATAAACTAAACATGTGATGATAAAAAAATATATCGAAATAACATACTGATATAAAAAAGGTTTGTTATCGTCAACAAAACTTTTTTAACCAACCTTTTTCTGACAAACCTTTGCCTTCAGCGTGAAAGAACTCCGCCAAGAGATCAAGGGCCTCGCGCAATCTGTGATGGTATACACGAGGCTTCTCTGCTCCACCCGCGTCAGCCTGCGAGGAGACTTCCTTCAGCACCGCACTCCAGCATCCAGCCAGAGCGCGGACGAACGCACGTGGAAGCAACCACGTGTTCAAAGACGATAGGTGCTGGTCTAGGAACTCCAGCAGTGGTGTTATTGCCTGTTTTTTAAAGTTAAAAATACTAAAATTTTTAATATTTTTTTTTTGTAAAAGACATGAACCGGATTATTATATTGTCGAATATAAAGCTAAAAGGTTTTATCATGTTCGATTTAACTTTACAAAAAAAGTTATTAATATTCGTAGCAATTTAATGCATAATCTATTTAAAGCCATACAATATCGGATATCGATGACAAACTCGATAAATAACGTACAAAAATAGCGTAAAATGCGTTTTACATTCGAGTTATTAGTTTTATAAAGTTATAGCGCGGGTTCATAATAGAGATACGAAATCTCCAATGTTATAGTGATTTGAATATAAAATGTCCATATATTTTATTATAAACATAAAATTGAAAAGTGGTTGAATAAAGAAAAGCTGGTTAACTTCGTAAGTAATTTCCCAAAATTATTTGGTGAAATATCTAGAGTAGTGTCCCTTTTTTGTCAGTAAAAATGGATAAGCCTTCTGGGAGTTCGTGAGCTGAAATGTCTGGAGGTCATTCCATAAAATGTTTTATAGATTTCTCTCATAAAAGCAATATGCGTAATGTGACAGTTTTTGAAGATTGTGTACTGAACTTAATATTCGAGTATGTGTATCCAATCTCCGAAATGACATTCTCTGACACGTCCTTTAACTATAACATTGTAAATGTGATTGAACATATCAGTCACTAAAACAAAGTAAATTAGTTACTAGCTTTTTGCAATTTTGACCGCAGATAAATTATATTTAATTCAGTTATAATTATTTTACAATTCTATTTACAAAATAGTTATGCGGCTGAATTTCCTCTACAATAATCTGTCAATGTCAAAATAGTTTCAAGTAATCACATACTAGAGACAGCATAACGAAAATACATAAAATATATTACATCTCTGACGTCAACTTCAGTCAAAAAAATATAAAGCTGATATTTCAGTATTAATTAATTAATTCATTCAATTAGGGAACTTGAATAGAATAAACTATTTATATTAATAAAGCTATTTCAATTGCTTTGACAACAAAGTAGACCGTTTACCGTATTATGTATTATGTGTAAACGCGGTATTCCGCTCTTTTTGCTTGAAATGTGACGTCACGTTCAGACAAAAACAAAATTAATGTTCGTTTCAAGGGCTTATATTAAACATTATGGTTAAATAAATTCAGATATTATACTCTACAAACAGTAACAATTGTATAAAATGTAATCTTCATTAAATCATTTTCAAAAATTGTAAACCACACAAAAGCATTTTCCTCTCCGCTAATAAATCATCCGTTGTGGACATTTAATATTCATCAATCATGTAAGTAAAATAAACTAAACTAGATTAAATTTACCTGTGGTGTGGGCAGTGTATCGGGTGACCAGGCGAGATGGAACACAGCTTTCCGTAATGGCGGTCTGGCGCGAGCTGCGAGGGGAGCAGCTGCACGGGCAGCTCGGGCATCCAGCGTCCCCAGCGCTCCACGAACCAGCTGACGTGCGCTCTCGTCATTTGCTCTGGGACAATGTACATTTATAGGATATATATAGCGATGTGGTCATTAACATCAGAAGATTTGAGTCGAAAAGAGCACACGGGGATATATTATAAGTTGAGGCGAAAAGAACTAATTAGCAGTGCTCCGATCATGTATCAGGATGCATGAGATTTGAAAAGAAAAAACAATTCAATACATGAAAATACAAGTAGAGAAGAACTGTAAAAGAAGTACTTCTATTGTAGATAGATATATGATACATGTAAAGTTTAATTATGTATGTCAGTCGGTCGCAGTCTATCATTTGCATTAAGGTATATAAATATATGTATAAAAATCACATACAAACACAAAAGATTTGAATATAGATATAAGAATCGATAAATAAAAGGTTGTTTTTGGGTCGAACGTGAACCTATAATTATTAATCGATTAACTTTATTCCTAAACAATACTTCTAACATTGTGGTATTATAATCGAAATATCAAAAGTGAAATTAAATTTATTTATACAAATAATGATATAAAATAGTGATATTAAAAAAAATCTTATTAAAAATAAATGTATGTAATTAAATTAACATTAAACAGTTACATCGTTTCATTTATCTTTTAAATAATTTTGTGTATTTCTTTCGTGATTTGACATTCTTTTCGTTAGAGATTCTTGAAAATAATCCATTCGGTTATAAATAAATATACTCGTTTGAAATTAGAAGTTTTTTCTTTTCCACTTTTCGTAGATGGCAGTGTACCCATAATAAAAAGTTTAGTTAAGTAGGTACAGAAGAATGTTAAGGTCTCATTTCTTAGAAAAAAATATTGGAAAAGTTTGCGCGTTTTCTGACTTTCCTGACACTGTAATCTTAGTTGGTCCGAAAGACTTTTTTTTATTTTCGCTGGAAAAAGGGTTGGTTTAAAAAAAAAAACAGCTTGTCATTACATATGCTAGTCTATTTTGTTTTTATCTGTACGTTTTTCTAATGTATATTTCTTTCGGTATCATGAACGAAATTAGTTTTTATCTTTCTAAAGTACGAGTATATCTGTACTCTGAGATCTGACTAGATATTTACGATAGATACGATATATAAATATCAGTGTGTGCGTCAATTAGCACTATTAAAAACATACCCTTGATAAGACTAAGAATTTATAATCTCATAATTATTATATTCATAAATAAATATACTTTGACCCGTGACCACTTCGTTGAGTGCCAATTAGCACTTGTAATAAAATTATCCCGTCATTTTGTATTAATTTTATTTGTTGTTGGGTACTCTTTATCTAATTGACTCCGTTTCCACTGGCGCGATCCCGGGAATATCGGAACAAAAAGTAGCCTATGCTGTCATTAATAATGTAACTTTTACCTCACAAATAAATTATTTTTTAAAATTGTTAAGTACTAGTCGCCAAGTGGTCGAAATTCGACCGAATTTAAAGTTTTAATGAAGAAAAAGATAAACCTCTACAGACATTGTATTTATCTTTTTTGAATTTTAGGTCACAATCTCTGTGTCCAATTATGTTTGATATTGTGAAAAATAACGTAAACAATTAATCTTTGTATTTAGTGTGTGTTAGATTATTTTATATAAATTTTATGTAATTCTAATGCATTATATTAACCGTACCAAAATCTTACGTCCGCTTAATGGTTTTTTTTAAATTTTAATTTATATTAACATTAAATATACTTCATAAAAATAAACGAACATTTACTCTTTACAATATTAATTTAATTAGCGAAATCATTCAACATTCCAAAAATTTTTTGTTGTAAATAACACTTTTTTCATAAAAACACTTGCAACATAATATTTCCTAATTCATGTCCCCTATTTCGATTCTCTAAGTGTGTTAATTAAGGTACACATATTAAAAAAAATACATTTTTATTTGCTGGCCACGTAACGATTAATATCACATATATATCACACACAATACTAAACTTTAATAAAACAACAGTTATGATATAATACAACTTATTCTTTTTAAAAATGATAATAAAAAATTGGTGTTTTTCAAAACATGTTGAAGAATGCCAAGATTAGTATGTACTAATATAAATTATGCCACCCTAAGTCAGTCATTACGACCTTTCTTTTTTATGCTGCTAACAAGTTCATTAATAAAATAAATAATGTGTTATCTCAAATGATTTCAATCATAATTACAGAGATAGTATTGTCATTTCATTCCACAAGACCACCTCAATCTCGACTTCAATCTAATCAGTGAGATTATATCTAATTATAATTTGAAATAATAGAAATTGAAGATTTTATTTCGAAAGCACGTGAAAGGTGATAACAATGACGTTATTATCGGCTTTATCATTGTCATACAAACAACGGCTTATGTAATTAGTTATATATATATATATACACACACACACGCAAATATATACACACCTGAATTTGTATGAAATGAATTGTTTTAAATTATATTTCAGTTATATAAGGAAACAAAAGAACTCCTCAAAAATACTCACGTGAGACAACAGAGGAAATCAAATAAATCCGTGTGGAAGCTTTTGCTTTGTATAATGTTTTCACTGGATCTTATGTTTTCATATTACCAGAGAAAACACGACAAGATTTTATTCAAGATAAACATAATTTAATATTTACGACAAATTTTAAAAGTTACATGTATTTTGATATGCATAAAATAAGTTAAATAAATCATTTATTAACTTAATACGACTGCTTTTAACTATGACAAAAACATTATATATGGATGATATAATTGTACTTAGAGAAATTCAGGTCAAGGATATTGCTTCTAAGTCTCAACGCAAGCAATGTTATAACTTTGAAGTTACATTGCGATAAGGCGGTATGCAAATAAGATGCTGTAGGGAACGTCACGGATCAGAGATTAGCTGTTACTTACATATGATCGTCATCGTATTCAGATAGAGAACGGCGCACATACTCCAAGTTGTTAACAATAGTGCATATCTCTTCAGTTGTTTTGTTCTGGCCTGGAATATTAGTAACTATTAGAGTTATATACTTTTATTGAAGGAATCGTTATAATTAATAGAATAGAAATTGGAGCTGCTTGAATTACTTTTATAAAGTGGTATTTCAAATTGTAGGAAAGTGTAAATAATTTATTTAAAAAGTGTAAAGTACTGTTAATGGAAATTCCAGTTAAGTTTCTGAAGTGCAAAGTAATGACAGTGCTTCAGTGAAGCAAGTGTAGCACCAGCTTAAGTGAGCACGCAAGTCAAGTGATTGTTAGTATCTGGTTTTAATGCAATATGAATCGTGTTGCTCTTGAAATAGAATTGCTTATTGCGTTGTGATTATTAGAAACTTTTATCCTTAATAAAGATTATTAGCAATTTATATTATTAAGGATTTTATTAAACTAACAGAAACTGTCAGCGTTAATAAATAAATATATCATTTTCAATTATGTATAAATTACAAATGAACGGGTCAAAGTCGTATTAATTGTATATTGACCCTAAGATTTTCTTTTGACCGCAAAACCAGACAAAATGGGGTTGGATTAAGGGTTTATTTGAGTTAAAAGAGTTTTATCAATATTGTTATTAATGAATTGTAAAGACAAATTCATTAATAACAATATAAATAATAAAAGTCCTAACCAACGAAATTATGGTATTTCAAATAAAACTTACTTTTTACAATGCCTAAATCTTTTGTATGTATCGAACATATGGTAATTACCTGAATAGTAAGTGGATTATTTTTAACTCACCATGGTTCTCATAGTAACCCTGGTCGGCTAAAGCTCCGTGCACAAGGTCAGCGTAGTGCAGCGCTGTAGCACAAGCCGCTTCAAGCAGCCGGACACCCCCACCCGCCGTGCCCTCTTCAGCCCCCCCAATGGCACGCCATACCATACGCATATGGTACAAACTGTCACCATTACGAAAAGAAAATATATAAATATATAATAAAAACAGTCAATACCACAAGCTTAAATAATCTTATAGGTAAATAGAGAAAATAAACTTTTTATATTGATTGAAAGTTTACTATAATATTGAAGTTATAAGTATAATGCTATAAGGTTATGAGAGCGGATGTCACTTAATTGATATAAATTGCTCCAGAACAAAACCTTGACCTATAATGACGTCACCAAATACATATCTGTGGATACTAAGAGTACATCGATAATTATATTGTTATAATTGAGTCTCATATAATATTTTTATAACAGAAATTATTCTGATACATTTATTTCAATATATGTAATTAATTAATTTAATTTTCAAAAGACAATGTCCTTTAGAACATCTAAAGGTTAGTGCCAACATATAAAATATAGATTGGTACCAGGTGTCGTTTGTTACTTTTACGTCTCTTGGAAAAGCTCGTAATAATAAAATGTTCCCGTTAAATTACATTCAGAAATGTATTCTGTTTCTTTTCTTTATTTTTTTTTATTAAAAACTATAAAACTTTTATTAAGTTACAATAAAGTATCTGGTTTTTAATTAAACTCCTGATACAGCTTGCTTAATTAAAAAAAATACAAATTTGACAGGTAAAAAAAATGTTTCCACGATAAGAAAAATAAAAAATGTGAGGAATTTCATAACAGCATAAGACGCTCTATTAAAAAATTAAGACAAAGAGGAATGGATAATAGGGACAGAAAAGTTAAAGAGGATACGCTCTGGACAAAGTTAAGTTAAAACGATGTATGTACATGAAATTAAAGCCGATTCGAACTGCCATTTTTGTGAACAATAGAAGGGCATCACCAAACCTAAAAATTGTAGGTGAATATCTTAATTTAAACAAACTAATAAGAGCAAAAAAACCTGAGGCTCTAGTCTTAGGATCTCTAACTACGTAACTAACTAGCTTTCTCATCTATATAATTTTTTGCCCTTTATAATTTATCAAGCAAATGCTGTAATATTTTACAAGGTCTGTCAAAAATTCAAAAATTTAATATAATTAAACTCAGTCATTAATTATGTGAAGTAGCTTGTAAAATTTGATATTATTCTTGTTCCTTTGGGCAATTTCCTTTAAATTGAATAAATTTGTGGAAGTTTGCGTAAGATTTAATAATTGATTTCTTACCAAGCAGCTGTATCAACTGAAGATGTACTATGTTTCACAATATGCTCTCCTTCCACTGACCGATCTAAAACAAAAGCAATTGTTTGAAAAGTTTGTAATAACCCTAAATTTAAACAATAATATACCTAGATGATGATTATCGACTTGCCCTTATCCCAAATATTGAGATTGTCTCAATATTTCAATTTCTTCCACTCTTTTTTATTATACGTTATCTTAGAAGACATATTTTCGTCATATTTTTCACGCATATTCATGACTTCTTCGATCGCTCTTCTCTTGTCCATCATCATACAACTCTCGGGTGTTACTTTAATAATACTATTGCGTAATAGTTTACAATTCGCGTTAATATATGGTAAAATATAAAGTTACCAATAATTTTCATGTCAAAACATTCTAACCATTACGGAACCATTTCGAAGCAATCTTTTATTTGTCCGGTCCAATAAAAGCTTTCGTGTTACGCCATCGTTTAGAATACGATTCTTATCTAAATTGTGCCCCAGCTCGGGGTGTGAACCTTTGCCTTTTCCCTCACAATTAGGTATTGCTTGAAACACACCGGTGCTGTAATTATAACTTATAGATCTTTCAAACATTTATCTTTTTTTCCATCAATCAATCAAAGGCCCTTGTTTTGACAGTATAATCTCACTGTCTTTATTTGATATTGTTATACTAACATCTCACAAAACATTTCTCACATAACTCTTTGAGCGTTTGATAAATTTTATTGCAATATTATGGTAATACAAAATAAATTCATTTTATTTCGTCGCTTCTGCACTCTTCTAAGTTTATGATAAATTTATTTATCGCGTCTCAGGAGTATGATGTTTTATGTTTGCATCAACTTGGGTCTTGGGTGTGTATAAAATAGTATCTGATCTTCTATCAATTGAATATGTAACCAAATAACTTAGGGTGTATCTGAATAAATAAAAATTCATAACAATGTCTTGTGATCCCTATCGGTAATTGTTTACTTGTTTGACATGAAAATATAACAATGGTTTTAAATAATGTATGAAGATTATATTATTATGCATGCATGTTCTTATTAGAGATATTTAAATAATTTTATAAACTGTTTGTCTTTCTATTAAATAAGTAAATAATAATATAATATAAGGATCAAAAATATTAATCAGTTTGCGAAGAAATTAATACATAAGATAAATAGAAAAGTTCGTGACTCTACGAGACATTACAAAATATTATTTTAAGCTCAATTTGGCAACAAAATCGACAGCGCATCGCGTTGTTTAAGTCCCTCTTTGTGAACGATTGATTAATTTATACCGAAAAGTTATTAATATATTTTCATAAAGTTATTTATACAGAGGGTTTTGCGATCCAAAATAATCTAAAAGTATAAATAACTCTGTTTACTGTAAAGATAATTAAGACAAATGCTTTTTTACTATATCGATCAATACTCGGTGTTTTTCTTTATCTGCTGGTTAGTTTTGTCTTTAATACATACCTAGTTCAACGGCTGCTCGTACTCGCTGTAACGCCATGGTTTTAGTGACCGCCAGCCATCGATCGATTAATGGCTCGAACCATCTGTCAAAATACATTAATGGTAAAGCATACAAAGAATGAAAAATCATCAACACGGACAGGATGTGGTATGCCGTCCATATCGATACGAAATATATAAATAGATTTACCAAGTTTAATATGTTTATAAACGAAATATATAAGTGTTAATAATTTATTGAAGCGCAATATTTGAAACCATATAAAACTATATTGGATATTTGCTGTTTGAAATTATAAAAACATTTTTCAAAGTCCTTGCGAAAGTTTATAGTTGTTGTACAAAGAAAACTTACTATTCACCTAGATATTTAAAATCGATTTTGATCAATGAATAAATCATAAATCTTGAAGTGTTTGTGAATCGTTGTTTGAGGTTAACCTCGGACTCTTAAAGATTGCATATATTACACTGATTGCATCTAATCGGCACTTAAGCTTTGCTTGTAACTGCAATGCAGATTTAATATATATGAGCGATCATAGAAGTATGGTAATTTTATTTATAAAAAGGTTAGGTAAGGAAGTTAATAAATATATAATGAAAAATTCATGAACACGGGTAAGACTCGAACCCGTGACCTCTGTTTACGAAGCTTATAACTAAACACGTTGATAGACAATATCAAACAGGAGTTACTTCTTAGTGCGTATTCAATAATAATCAAATTTTCGACATATAAATCTTGTAAATTGCATAACAATAACCGGTAAATGCAATTCAAATTCGCTACGTATTTTGAATAAAACATTTAATTCATTTAGAGCGTAATTTCGTAAAAAAAAAATACAATTTCCTCTATAACGTACACATCCGTGGCAAATAAAAGGCCCTTCGCCACGAAACATCACAAATTCGCCCCTACCTACGTGAAACGACTAGCAAGACGGTTTACCAAATAAGCCGTCTATTTCCTTATTCGTGCGAACAAATGGTGATACTTAGTAAGTTTGAATGTATCTATTTTATACAAATAGGAAAGAAATTTTTACACTCATGTCCATTGTAATCCCTTGGGATTACATTATCAAAACACATTTATGCTTTTATAAAAAATAGAAATGGAAATATTATATTTGAAATATGATTGATGAATTGAATTTTTTATAGATTATATTATTTGTATTTTCGTTTATCAAAAGTACTTTTTGTTTGTAATAAGGTGTATTTTTGTGTGAAAAATTTTATAAGCTTATAATTCAGTTAAATAATCACAGGATTACTGACCTCGAATTAATACTAAGCAAAAAATGTTTTTTCCAACTATTCAAAATCATATTTTTAGTTTTATAGCTAATTAATTTACATATTTTTTCATCATAAATTTTACAATAATGTTAAAGTTATATAATTATGAAGTTATATAATATTTACACTTAAATATATATATATAAATGTATATAAATGTATATAAAGTTATATAATATTTACACTTTGGAAACATTATCTAAAATTAAAAATCTTTTAACATCAATCTTTTCGGAAAAATAAATATTGAATCTTAATTTATTTTAAGATCGTTGTCTGATAAAGTATTTTCGACTCGGGTTCAATGACCTCACCTTATGAAGATGTAAACAAATTTGTAATTTGGTATGCCATTGGCATCGTAATATCACTTAAGCGCGAAGTTAGTTTGCAGGCGAGTGCTTTTGGAAATTACATTTTTTTATTTCGTTTTACCTATTTCAAGCGCTATTTAAATTATGCATCTATTAATTGAGTAAAAATCGTAATTTTACAAGCATATTTTTATTATACGGACTACAAAGTTTTACAAGTATAAATATAATCAATCACGTTATTTCAAAACAGGCATTGCATTCAGGCATTTTTGGAACTCCGACGCAAAAATGAGGGGTATTATAGGTTTAATATTTGTATGTGTATATGTTTTTGTATCTGTTTGTGGCTTTATCGCTCTCAAACAGATAAACCGACTTCATTGCGGTTTTTTTAATCAAAACCTTGTGTATCGAAATGGTAGTTAGCTGTAGGTGATTGTCAGCTATTTTGTCATAAGTAAAGACAGCAACTTTCATTAGTTCTAGTGAGAGGATTTCAGGCAATCTGTCGTGAATATGTTTATTACAAAAAGCAAATGTTTAACATGAAAAGCTTTCTTTCTTTAGTTACAATGATTCACATCACAGGTTTCAAATCTCAAGAAACTATAACTAAATATTCTACAAAAAAACTCGCAAGCGAGTATTGACTAAAGTAGTGTTAAATATACTTTAGTCAATACTCGCTTGCGAATTTTTGGACCTTTAAATAAAACTTCTTTACGAGTTTAACTTTTCTATATTGGATTATATTTGTATGCAGCAAGTGTCTGAGGAAAATGACGATAAGAATGAGTTATAAATGGCTAGTGACTTTACTTGTCCTCTAAAGGTTTTTTAATTTACGTGAAAAGAAATACGAAGGACCATCGAAAATACTGACAGTATTTTCAAGTAATACACATTTTATTTTAAGTAAAATAAACTTTAAACATCCTCATTTCAATAACGATAGCGGCTGGAATCTATTTTACACCTGGTAAATTCCTAGGAAATATGATTTATGCGTCCCCTGGGTGTTAACAGCGACGTATGTTTTCATAATACAAATTTCACATAAAACAAAAATATGAAACATTGTACAATTTGTTGACTAATATAATAAATAACTATACACTGACTAGAACAAGTTTGTAAATTTCATATGTTTGTATCTACTAGAAAAATATATCTAATAAAACAATCCTTAAAGATAAAGAAGAAAAGATAAGATACATAAAACAAAATAAAGGTAAAAAAACTTACTGGTATGCTTCTAAAAGTTGTAGTGGGGGGTCGTGAGCAGCGTGTAACGCGGGGGAGGGGGACGCCGCCGCGCACAGCTCGCGCACAGCAGCCAGCACCTCGAAGGGTAGAGTTTTGGCTGACACCACGCACACTGTTGGAGTTATTATAATAATATTCTAGACTAACTCAAGTCTGGCTGGATAGCTATGGAATTATAATATATTCATTATATCGGACTCGGATTATGCCATTCGGTGGTCCATCTGATGTTATCTTTTAATCAAGGTACTTTTTAATTAACACCGCAAAGCAATTAATGTATTAGATATTAAAAAAATTCGCAATAATTGATATAATCAATCACAATTCTTATCTACTATTCACAGTGACGATATTTTTCATTAAAAACAATATATAACATATAAAAAAATTCTGACTAATCAGATAAATTTATGTTTATGAACGTAAAACTCTAGATTTTATGCAGACTGAAGCCAAGTAGAGAATACAGATAAATTTAAAGTTTTGTAAAACTGAAATATTCATATTTGTTTAATTATCTACTGGGGTGAAGTTATGTCTTGTAAATGACACTGACTTGGTAAGTTTTCTTCAACTTTCGCCTGAGCCTCATTTGTTATTCAAAGACGCTATCTGCGAGCTAAGCCTTGGAACTAGCACGCGAGGGTTCCTTATCAGAATATAATAGTGTTACGTCATACAAAACAAATTACTTGAATTTGTCTCTCTGAATAATATTATTATTTTAATATGATTAATAAAAATCAAAGAGGATTTGAACCTATGACTTGTGATATATTGTCTCGACTCTTCAAACTAAGGTACTGTGCTCCTACCCACTTTGGTGTTTTAGTATTATATATGTAACAGAGGTGACATCAAGTTGTTAAGAAACTCCAAATTTATATATTAAAATATATACACTTTTATTAATATGCTGACATTTTAAATCTATTTTGATGCAAGAAGCGTTTTAAACTGTTTAAATAGCATAAAATTTATAAATTATTCGATTCTTATAAATTTTTGCTACTTAAATACAATTCCAAAAAAGTACTATTCATATGAATTATCTGCAAAAACTGATGTGTGATTGAAGGATAATGTCAATCTCGGATTGTAGATTGATTATTAATTTCAATCGTGATAGATAAGTAAACAGACAACTTACATCCATTCCCGTGTTCATCGTACACCTCCTCCTCTGCCACCCCGCACCAGCCTTCACCCACCCAGTGCTCCACACACTGACGCACGTCCTCCGACACCTACACGTATCATAGAGAATATTTTAAGATCTTTACACCTACCTACAGATAATATTTTAAGATCTTTACACCTACCTATAGATAATATTTTAAGATCTGTACACTTATAAAGAATATTTTAAGGTTCCTACACCTACTTGTATATAATATTTTAAGATCCCACACATACCTTACATATTTTAATATTGTTATCATAAAAAATCTATCTGATACTACCTCCTGCGAACTTGAACTACTTGGAATTGCAAGTTTTCCGATTGTTGAATTGAAAGTATATAAAACACTGTTGAAAGTTTTATATTTTTTTTATTGTATTATCATAAAATATACAGATCGAACATATATAGTTTAAAACGTAACAAAGAAGAAATTCCTTACAAATTTTCGCATGAAATAAATTTTTCTTTTAGTAATAAAACTGAATGATTGCGATATATACAAAAATAAATATTTTCTTATATATAAGGTTTATGCCGAATTACAGCTATTAGTACTTAGACACTGATCTAGGCTTCATGCATACGGACGGATGGACATGATGTTGTTTCAAGTTCCTAGTGGAATACGGAACCCAAAGATATTTTAGCAACTAATATTATAATTATTGTATAACACCAACTCAATTAACTATTTAAATATTTACATATCAAAAACCTTATTGTTAGAGTGAATAAAAAATATCCTAGAGTGTATAATTTAAAGTAGGGGAGACCGGGGCTGGTTGACTATAGGGGCAGGTAGACTAATTGTCAAAAACGCGAGTTAGGCAAACTTTTTGCAAAGATCGACTAGGTGAGCGTATCCATTATTCCCCCGCGCACAATCATCAGAAAAACCGCGGAGCAGACCCAAACCGTTTATCAGCTAGAGGCTATTGTTCAAAAACAAGACACTTAAGTAACTATTTTTGCCTTAATTCTATTTGTTATAACTCTTTTCATTTTGTTTTGATTGCTTGTCAAACTGTTTAATACGATGATTTCCGAACTTTATATGCTTCCTTATTATTTTTAATTACGACACCATTTTAAGGTTTTGGCACGTAGTTAAAAATTACTAGGTCGTTTGGGGCTGGTTGACTCATTTATAAAGGGGTTGGTTGACTATCTAGTCAACCTGCCCCATACAATTTTGGATATACTAGATATAAATTGGTATAAAAATTATTGTTCTTAACCTAACATTTCCAGTTTAGAACGATGCGAATCAATAAACGAAAGTCAAATCGACGTAAAGACATACTGGGGAGAGTATGTCGACAAGTTATTTTCGCCGAAGTATCAATTCCAGCAAAAGAATTTCCTATACCATATAAAATATCGCCATGTAGTAAATATAAAAAAAAAGAATGCAATCCCGGACTGTCTAGATCTCAATTGACCTTGGAAAGCGTTGGCTACATAAAAAACAGACAAATATTCAGTGACGAGGAAGAGCTTGCATTAGAAAATTGCCCATAAGGGAGCTGATGATGTTTATTATGGATTAACGCCTTATGAGTCCCGAAAATTTGCATATGAATTTGCAAAAAAAAAAATGGAAATCTATTCCTGAATCATGGGATAAAAAAACAGATTGCTGATGAAGATTGGGTAGGGAGTTTGCTTAAACGTCATCGTATTCTCGATTCGATCTCCTCAAGCTACTATTTCGAGCCACTTCTTTCAACAAAAACGACGTGCAGTTGTTCTTTGATTACCTAAGAACCGTTTACCTACGTTTAAATGTAAGCCCTGGGTATATTTGGAATGTAGATGAAACAGAACTGACAACGGTTCACATTCCTGATAGAGTAATAGTTCATTTTGGCATAAAAAAATTGGTAAAAATGACGTCTGCTGACCGAGGTTTCGCTGGTGAGAGTCGCAGTTGCTATCTCGGCCTCGGCAATATGGTCCTTCCGTTCTTCGTTTTCCCACGTGTTCAGTATAAATACTATTTTGACTATTTAAGACTAAAGGACTATCAAAGACTATTTTAGACTGGAGGTGGACCGATAGGTTCTTAACGATGTTTAATGTTGTTGATGATGTTCTTAAAAATGATGATTGCATTTACTTTAGTATTTAAATCTTGTTTCTTCGTAGTCTTGGTACTCATTACTTCTTAGGTCAACTTACCCCGAGTGACAAGTCAACCTGCCCCAGGCACGGGGTAGGTTGACTCGTTTTTCCCGTTCTATAAAATCGAGCCTATATACTATATTTTAATAGGTATCGAGCTTATTGTAATTTCTTTCTAGAGCTGAATAGTGTCACTATCAATGGAATTGCTTTTCACAAAAATAATATTTAAAGCAATAAAAATATTAACTTTTAAACTGAAAATTGGTCAACCATCCCCGGGCTCCCCTATTTGTTAAAATTAATCAATTTGTATTGTGGTATTGTTGTTAGGTATAGCTGTGAAGACACGCAAAGACACGCGATAATTATGTATATAGACAAATCATTATATTGAAATCGATTTGTTCATACTTACACTAAATAAATGTATTTAATATATATTTGGATTATATATTATAATTAACCCTAACGTCTCAGCGCTAAGGTTTATCAAATTTGTATATTTGTTCGTGATAAATAAAATAAGTGTCAGGATTGATTGATTGATTGATTGATTGATTGATTGATTGATTGATTGATTAAGCATCACGTAGTATATAAAGAATAACAAAAGATTCGAGTGAATGTAGAATATTAGCATTCTATACTTAAATATAATTATATTTTATGTTTAAAAATCTGAAGTTTCCTGTTAAATAATTTCCATTTACAAAATCCTTTCTGTTTAAAGGTATAATTAAACTTTAATGACATCAGTGTGCACAAAGCCTTCAAAGAGGTAGAAATATATACTTAACGTTGCTGGCTTGACATATAAAAATAAATTATTTATTTTTACATTTATATAATATTAGAAATATTTTAACGTTTGCTGCTTGAATATCCTTATCTTTGAAACTAGTAGTTTCAAAGATAGGATCGCATTAGACTATAAAGAAAATTTATATATAATATATGTAATTATTTTATATATATATAATAGATGTTATAATAATATTACGAAAATTCAATATTGGAAAGTGCTATAAAGAACAAATGTATAAAATACTAATCGTTTACATATTCTCTGCTTTGAATGGTCTCATCCTCTTTCCTTATGTGGAACGAACAAGCATTTAAAACCGTATTCAATAGGAAAGATTAAAATCTATAATAGATATAATATAATACAAATTACTGGTTAGAACCATTACAGGTATAGTTTAATAATTATCGACCATAAAATTCATTATTTTATGAACCTCGTCGCCAATTTAACATGAATGTCAGTTATTTATCGCAACGGTGTGTGATTAACCAGCCATTATAAAATATTAACTCCATATTAAGTATTCTTTTTATGTTGAATATAAGTCTTTCGTGTCATTAAGAATATCATTATGGGGAAGGAAATTGGCAGGTAAGGCTGGGTATATCAGACTTCTGAAAGAAACTTTGTTTGGAATTGATAAGTATTTTTATGTATTATTTATACAAGAATGTATTGAAATGAATTATTTCAAAACTAATTAGAATAATTTATTATATAAATAATAATAATATTTAGTTTTAATTAATGTTTCGAATTGAGGGTAAGGATTTTCCAAACATATGCGGCAAACAAATTTATTCAGGTTTAAAAGGCTTAATACAAACGCGAACATTAATAAATTGCTTCCATATCTTACTAATATTATAAATGCGAAAGTTTATGAGCATCTGAATAGATTTTGATGAAACTTCAATGTAATATTGTTTATACATCAGAATAACATATACACATTTTAGAGCATAACTACCATTTTAGAATTTAGGCTGAGCGAAGTCGCGTGCAAAAGCTAGTTATAATATAAAGACAAAGAAAAATTCACTTACCATTTTGTCGATTTGCGTAAAAACGACGATAAAGTACGGCACATTGTTGGTCCTTAAACAAAATAAAATATAATGTTAGAAATAGAAGTCGCTGGGAGAGTGAGATTTTTGTTTATAGAATTATATTTATAATTCTCTTGAAATAATCAGATCGATATATGACAATATAATGGTAACTAAATAGAGCGAAGTCATATTTACACCTTAATGTAATGTGGGGTGAAGAGAGAAGAGACTTCAACAATTTTATTTTGAATATAATAATTTGTATCAATGTTTATACAAGAAATGAAAGGACAAAACCGTTGTACTACAATTAAAATATTAAATCTTGCGTTATGCTCGTGAACTGCTGCTTGCGGTGACTGGTTGTGTAGCAGGCCGATTTTTATTTTTTTATTATTATTATTTTTTTTTTTACTATTATTATTTTTTATCTTTTTTCATTTTCGTTGCCTGAAATCTTTAGGCTTCATTTCCGATTTATTGCGACGGTTCTAGTTGTTCCAAAATAGTTTTTAAGATTGACGTTTGTGAAACAGTGATCACAATATAAAAAAAATATATCCGGCTGAGTTTGTTGTGTGATTCTTCTCAGACCAGGACGCGTTTGGAACCCTCATAGCTTTAACATTAAATTGGAAAGTGCTTTTACAGAAGGGCTTATTACGATAAATCTGGTGTCGAAATAAGCTCTCCTCACACTTCCATTTTGACGTACACAAGTGATCACTGATAACGATTCAAAGTGGAAAAGCTATAAATAAATAAATAAATCATTCGATTGAATATTAATTACAGTTGTAATTTTAGATTAACTCACGTCTCAAATAGCGGATGGTAATAAGTTAATCCTTGCTGCAGATCGATCTGTACCAGTGTGATGAGATTGACGAGATCCTCCCCTCGCTCTGAGTCTGTGTCCTGGGCGCATAAGGCCTCATACCACTCCGCTGTACCCTTACGCAACGAAGTCACTATTTCACCCCTATATACGAAAAGTTACTATTAAAGTAAGTTATTTTTTTACAGGAGTTTGGGTTAAAATTGCTATGGCATTAACTGAAAAGTTTTCTCTTAATCTTATAATATTTAGCGAGAAAATGGTTTCTTTTTGCTCTAAATATTATCATAGTATTAACGTTGACATAGTCCTACTTTTAAGGCAACTTAATTAACTTAAACTACAGTTAAAGATTAACCTAACCTTATAAAACATATCATAAAAAAACAACGAAATTTAACATTATTTGCTATTAGATGGAATTTTACATGACATGACATCCACTGATGCTGGGTGATACACGTACTGCCATATTTAAGGCTGGATATAAAAAAGAATTGATATTTCATTGATCTCTCTGACAAATATCCGATATTTGACACCAAAAGAAAACTTGAATACAAAACATTTCAGGACGTGAGAGCAATTTCGATTACCTATTTGGCTTTTATTTAAATGTTACATACACATGTGTATATATGTGTATATATATATATCTTTATAAATAGCTTCAAACATCGATTTATATGAATTTTATTGATATGAAATATAAAAAATATCTAATTATCTTTATTTATCTTTTTTTGTCTATCTATAAATAATCTGGAACAGTAAGGGTATTGGGTGTCATAAGTTATTTGTTTTTAAAGATACTCGTAAGTTTTTTCTCAGATTCAAAAAGGGTGCCATTGTGGTTTTAATATTGACTCAATGTTATAAAAAAATAAATTACAAGTTTTCGTGTATATTTTTCCGGTCAAAATTATTAATAAAAATTGGCTTTATTTATTTTTATATCTTACTAGACTGTCTTTGTGTATATTTGTGTATAAAAAGCAACATATATTTCGATATCCATCGAAAAGTAATACATTTACTGACAAAAGAAAAAGTATATATAGTCTTTAAATATAATATTATAAAAGTAAACATTACAAGAGAACAAATTATTATTGTTTCTTATAAAAAGAATACGATTTAGATTTAAAAAATATATAAAATTCTTCACAATAGTCCCCGTTCTTAAGTGTAAGGTTCAAGATCCACTCATCAGTATTATAATAGGCATTGTATTGTTAATACACTTGAAATACTCAATTACCTTATTATTAATTAAGTATTTATTAATTTGTAAAATATTAAGAAAGATTTGTACTTATAAAATATCAATATCTTACTTAGCTTAAACAGACATTCAGTGCAATGAACGGTGTCTGATTTCAAAAATAAAATGATAAAGAAAATAAAGATTAATTTGGATAAATAAAAATATAAAAATTTTGATATCAAATTTAGTAGGAATAAAGCAATAATAATAATATAATTAATACAACAATTTAACAGACCTGATTTCTTTATTGAAAGGACAACAGCGCCAGAAAGCTTTCATCTGAGCGAGTTGATTAAGACAGCGCAGTAAAAACTCCAATCTAAAAAAAACACATTAATTAGATCTGTCTACAAGACTATTTAAATAACTGGTAAGTAAATTATGAGCTTCTTTAATCAATTTATCTGTGCTATTTGAACTTTAAATTGTGAACTGTATTGAATTGTATTACATTGTATATTATTTTAAGCTATACCTGTTAAGGCTGAGATGATGCAGGACTGGATACAAATCCCTATGTAGTCGTAACTGCTGGAGAGATCTCTCTACAAATTGGCGGAAACAATCAGCAAGCCAACGCTCTTCATCGTGTGTCAGACTGGAACCTGAATCTCCGCTCCCGCTGCCGCTTATACCCTCACTCATGCACCAAGCCCGCTCTAACTCGGTCAGCAACTTATGCATATACCTGGATAAGATCTTTACGTCAAATACTGCTGTGTAAAAGTGTTAGATATATTTATTTGTATACTCGTCTGATCAGTATTATAAAAAAAAATCACTCGAAGCTTCTGTTGCGAATAATATGTTGCAATAATAAACGTGTTGAACTGTTAACACAGATTTGTATGTATTTGTATATAAAAGTCAATAATTTCAAGTTTCAAAAGGTTATGTTGTGAATCATATTAGAGAGACAAAAACCTACTTTGGATCAAGAGGAGTTTCACTATTGAGACGGCAAGCTGCTGCAAAACGTGCTATAGTGGCCTGTAGCGAGCTCATATCTCCTTGAACAGCATGCTGGTGAAGCAGCGTCTGCGCAGCACTGCACAGCTCTCCCTCCCACTCTCCTCGCTCGCTTTCAGCTCCTAGTGCACTTGCAGCATTTTCGACTTCATGGGCAAGTAAAACCCCGAACAGTCGCTCGTGTTGACGTACCTTATAAAAAAATATATATCAAATTAGTTTTTACAACTTATGGTGACTTAAAAGTGAACCGCACTATAAAACGAATACCATTTACTCTTTGTAATTAAAAAAAAAACAATGAAATCGATGAATACACTTTGAATGCACGTCACTAAGCAATATTCGCATGTCACTAGCACCTGCTGCTATTAATTCCCGGTGCAATCAATGATCTAGTCATGCATAGCCAACGCGATGACAGTCATGTCACTGTAGCTATATACATGACGCCAGGTTTGTGTCGAACGTCATGCAATTATCCGTTAGGATCTAGACAAGTGGCATTGAATAGTCGAAAAGATAAATGTATAGGTTTGAGATAATATGACTTCAAATTGTTATCACATTGTTTACGTTCACATATTTATATAGAATCCACGAACGCCATCTGTCTATAAGTTCGCTTGCAATATAACATCATATAAGTCATGTCCATTATATTCTTCGTCAACTGTCAATTCCCCTGAATGTTAGAAATTATTACAAGTTGTTCTAACATTCGTGCAATCCGAACTACTAATTGGGGCGTGTTCAAGTACGTAATAACGTTGCTTTGACGTTCCATTAATATTCAATTAATATTGGTGTTTGATTATAATGACATTTCGATTATTTTGTAATTATTATCCAAAAGATGATGTAATTGTATGACATATTTTAGTTTGATGAAAAAAATACATGTGAAATTCAACAAATTAAAATATTATTGACAAGAATCATTAAAATTTAGTTTTAGAATGACAATTTAATCATACAATATAAATGACGCTAATATGTACTTATATCTATTATCTATATATATAAGCGATTTACCACTAAGAGTAAGTAAGTAAGAGTGCCTATAGCAACGGGTAACCGTTGTGGTAACAGCAACGGTTACGATGATACCGAATAATATGACAAAGGTTACCATAGCAACCTAAGTTCACATCCAAATTAATAATGTGCCCAGCGAAGCGGGAGGGAATAAGCTAGTATATAAGAAAATATAAATTCTAAATAAAAGTAAAGGTACATTCACAATGAACGCACCTAAGAGGAACGAATTGAATTTATCGTGTAATCGCAATTTCTCTCCACTCGCTGACTCACTTAATACTGAGTTGAAGAAGTTCAATCACTGAATACATTATCAACGTACCGAGAATTCGAATTCAATATATAATAATTATATTCTAACTTATTTATTAAGATTTCAATCCCGTTAATGGTATTCCGGGAATTTAAATGCGCCCATCGTTTCTCTTGAAAATAATACAAAAGTCCCTCATATGATGGGAGGAAATCACATATTTTATATAAAAAAATAGAATCCTCAAGTAATGTTTTGCAAAATTGATTTAATATAGCTATATATCGCTACCCATATTGATAAATATATATAAATATTGTGGTTTAACATATAGAAATATTCAAACAATACTCTGATTTTTGATCTAGTCAAGGAACTTATTGCTAACTGAAATGTGAAAGGGTAATCCAGTAAATGTAGTACATTTACTAGATTTAATTTAACGAAGAAAATTGTAGGTTCTTTGTTTGCGTCTGAATTTCATGTAATGTAAAAATTTGCTGAGTTAACTTTAACGGATAAAGTGAAATATATTTTCTTATCAATTTATTTCAAAGAACAGATGTAGTTCACTAAATTCTATGTAATACATATATCACGTGGTTTATTTTATTTACCCAGGAGCACTCTACAATATTCCCCTGGCATTCCCCACCAATATATATATAGATATATCCTTTGTTATGACATGAATGTATGAACTAATGGCGTTCGGCGGAAAGCCCATAAAAGTTTTACGTTTCTCATTGTCCGTAGTGTTCAACAGATTAGTGTGAGCTCTAAAGCGGCTTTTATAACAACATATTTCTCTTAATTGTCCACTAGCATTCCTTTATTAGTGTGTATATATAAGACACACTATATACATACATATACAGTATATACCTATATATACAAATATATAGGGTATTTACATAAAAAAAATTTTGTCTGTCTGTTTGTTCTGGCTTATCTCTGAAACGGCTGGACCAATTTTAACAGGATTTTCACTGGCGGGTAGCTGGTATTATACTTAGTCTTATTTTTTAAAAACTTATGCCTCATGAACAAAGTCATGGACATAGCTAGTATGTTATAAATTATATAGATCAGTCAAGCAATGGAGAAATTAATTCTAATATAAACATGTGTATATTGAGGTATTTGTGTGTACATTTGTTTGTAGATATCTGAGAAAAGCGATTAAACTTTTATATTGAACTTATATACACATAGAATTACATTTAATACACAATATAACAAAACACAATATAACAAAAGAAAATATTATTTTATGAAACAAATATATATTACAAAATAAATAACCACCTTAACAAAGAAATTAAATTTAAAATGTGTACAATGTTTTTTTAAATCCTAAATATTGTGTTATAATTCGAAATTTATTGATAATTATAATTTCTAAAAGTCAAAAGCCTAAGGGAAAGGAAATATTCATAAGGAAGAGATGGTGATTGAAGTCAAAATATCTGTAAGATTTTAAAAATTTTTGGCTTTTCTATGTCCTCTTGAAATGAAACAGTTGGGATTATTGTGTTAATATAAAATTAACAAAGACATTAATGAAATAAATAAATAATTAAATCTCGAATTGTAAATATCTTACAACTATAAAAAGAACTTGGTTTTTATAAATTTACAGAAAGTTTTCCTTATCATTGTAATTTAGTTGCGAAAAATAAAACAATAATCTTAAATGGAAAATACTTAATAAATTATTCATAGATTGAAAAGCTGCTATTAATGTTATTCATAATAAGTTCATGACGCCATCTTGAATAATAATTTATTTATCTTATAAAGAATAGATGAGAAATTATATTTATTTGTATAAATAATTAAAAACCCTTTATTATATCAAGATGCTATTAACTTTAAAAACTAATTCATTCTAATTAATCTTTATGAAAATAAATCTTTTATTTTGAAAATTATTTAACTTCTGATGATTGGATTCCTGTTTCTTTAATTTTAATATTATTTGAAATTATAAATTTATATACATTTAACAGGTATGGAAATTGAATCATATAAAAAATCATAACCGACTTATATTTCAACATTTATTTCAATGTGTAATACTAATGGTGTAAAATATTTATTATAAGTACCTGTTGCCAGTTATCATCATCATGTCTTCCAGCTTCACGAGCTGATAACCAGAGTCTGAGTTTGATGCGGCCTTGGACTGAAGAGCGTTGGGATCGTGCCTCCAGCTTGTACCAAGATTCAATACCGGTTGAAGGTATTTCCCGTAGTGGTATATTAACACAACCTGCATTATAACATTGCATATGTTGTTAGATGAAAAATTGAAGCAGTATTATTTTACAAACATGATTATTTATACGTATATCCTTCTATATCTCCAAAAATATGTTAACATATAAAATTAGTAACCGATAGCTTTGATAGAAGGGTGACGGGGTCACGACTTCGCATCCTGATGTTATTGTTTTATCTGTCATTATTTACGAATCAGAAATATTAGAATTTGATATCATTAAAAAATAATTCTTAAAAAAAATTGAAACAGGAATGTTTGTTTTGTAAATCAAATATATTGTTAATATATATATATCAAGTAACCCATCTGTGAAGAGCCTCTAAAAGGTTGCTCAACATCATTCATTGTAACTGATATTTATATATTAGTAGTTATTTTAGTAAATATTAAATATATAATTTAGTGTGTGACCAAAATGCTTTTTAAATAATTGCAATTTCCTTAAAAAGATGAGAAGATTTCCACCGGTGACCATTGCAATTTTGCTTAAAATATTCAAGAAAATTGCAGACTTTTTCTTAAGAGGTCGTTCGAAAGACCCTCACCATTTCTCCAACCTAAATTTTCCTTTTGCTTAATTTAAATAAGTACGCCTCTGCCGAATCAGCATTAGATTCCGTACACATGTCAGGAGAATCCCATTTTTAGACTTTTAAATCCGTTATTCTCGTATTTAAGCTTTACATTTTTTTTTATTCAAAGAATAATAATTTTGTTGTATATTTGTAAATTTGCTGAATTAAATTGTAAGTTCGCGAGGATTCAAAAGTTTAGCAACTTATTAATTTTGCTTAATTAATAATTAAGGGGTGAAGTTTTTATGGAATTAACAACAAGCTTTATCGTCAGTAATTTTAATATTAAGGATATTTAATAAGATAATTATTTATGTTTTATCTCTATCTGACTTCACTGCAGTATTGAAAACTTTAAGTGTTTGAAGAGGCAATTAAAATGAAATATCCTCAATAGATAAGGCAATATTAGTTTAGAATTATTTAACTATAATACAAAACAAAAAAATATTATTTTGAGATAATATCAATATGTAATATTTATCAGTCAGAGGTCTCCATCACTATTATATTTCTCATTTGAACACGAATTCTGCAATTTTATTTACCTTAATTTTGTGATTTAATTTTCTCGAGATTAAATTTCGTCTGCTCTAACCTTATTAAAATTTATGCACAAAATTCCTTTAAATATACTAAAGTAGAAAGTTGTTTATATAATTATTGAGTAAACAAAATACTATTTGAATATATTATTATTATGGTTTTATTGTTATAATTAATGTTGTCACTATGATATATGTGAATAACATTTTATTCTACTTACCAAGAAAGTCATCCTGGCTTCCCTGGCGTGCACTTTGACAGACCTGCTTGAAGAAGCGACCTAGACCTCGAACACCACGCACTTCATTGAGACGCGACACAGCATCCAGCACTGAGCTCTCATCATCATGATCCCAGATGTCCAGGTGTAAGACATCCGAGGATATATCGTCAATGTCACTGCCATAATAATAATAAAATAGGTAGTCAAGAATAACAAATGAAGTTATATATATTAAACAATAATATCTATTTAAATTTTTACAACACAAAACAGGTATTCGTTTATCAGGAATAAAGAGAAATAAACTTGAAACTCAAAACACAACCTTATCTATCAGGAAGTGACAGAAAATAAAAAATATAATATTACAATTACAAAATAAAATAATTTACTATTGAATAATATTTTTAAATGTACATAATCAATTTAATTTTATTAAATAATACATAATTTTATTATATCATTTTGTTGATTTGGTACCTATCAAAAGGTCGAGGTGAAATTTTATGTGAGTGTATTTTAATTTAATCATAAAGCGACCATATTTGTTTTGCGGTCCGGATTGTCATCCATTTTGAATGTGGCAGAATATTAAAACCAATTATATATACATATATCTTTAAAAGAATATTTAATAATTAGTTTTTTTTTCATTTTAAGAATGTTATATTTTTCAAAATATAAATACATTACATTTTCGACAAATATAACATTTGATATTATGAAATAACACCAGCTTTAGTTCGTGTTTTCTCTCGCTCATATGACTATTAATAAACCAGCTATATATATAAATAGCTATTTGTATTGTCTATACAAATAGTGTACGAACGTGACTTCAAACGCCGAAGTAATGAAGTTACATGACGAACTCACTGACGCTGCCTCTGATTAATATATATTACTATAATAATATAGGTTCAAAATATTATGTTACAAAACTCAATATTGGATCATTTATTTTAATTAAATGTTTTTCTACTATTCTGAGAGATATTTCATACAATTTATAAATATTTAATGTACTGTCAATTTAGAAAAACAATTTGTGTCAACATTAGACATGAATTCAGTCAGAATATATTAAATTAATGGAAGAAATATAATCCCTTACAGGTATATTTAATCAAACATACGTACAAATATATTTTTAAGTAATAACTAGATTTATGCAAGGAGTTAAATCTTATTTTTTCCAATAAAAACATAAACTTGCTTATAAAACTTTGAAATTTACACACACAAACACACACACACACACTCACACACACATGTATTATCAAGTATTACACCAATATGTATGTATAGAATACTAATAACAAAAGCTTCCTTTGTTCAACGCAAGACTAAAATATATCAGCTATTACATTCACCAAAACCTGTTTGACTTTACAAATAAATAAAATGAACTTCTCGTATTGAAATGTACCTTGAATATTACCAATATTATGGATCCGAAGTTTGTAGGGATGTATGTTTATTATTCACTCAAAATCTACTGAAAGGAACTCGATGAAACTTTACAGTAATATAGCTTATACATCAGAACAACATATAGGCTACAGCCAATGTAGAATTTAGGGTAAGTGAAACCGCGGGCAAAAGCTAGTTAAAAAAAAGCACTCAAAGATACATACAATTTGAATGTTTCATTCCACTTCGGAGAGAGTGTGTGCGGGCGGACACTGGTAGCTCGTATGTATCGTGCAGGAAGACGTCCGAGGCTGTCGCGCTGCTGCCGACCATCACGACGTTTGAAGCTCAACCTGAAGCCGTGTTTCCGTCCTTCATCCTCAGAAGCACGGGGTGAAGCTGGCAGAGATGCCGGTTGAATACCCAACATGCAATATGGATCGCTGAAGCCTGTTTTGAATAGATAATTGTATTAAACTATCTGTTTCCAGTGTCTCCGCGTGGACTACACAAGGGAACGTGTTCTGAATAGTTCAGAATCACAGATCCTACCAGAGCAAGTTTCCTTCCTTGTCAAGTTTCCTTGCTTTGGGGTTAAATTTTGTAGTACTGCTATCAAACATGGTAACAAATGAAATACATAATGTATATATATTTCTTTCCGAAATATCTAAACAAACTCTTGAGTTGTAATATCAAACTGTCCTAAATCAAACTGACATTAATTATTTTATAAATTACAAAAGTCATGTTTTATAAACTGTGAATGTCATGAGATACGAAATCCTGAATTTAATTGAATGTATGTTTTTAATGTTTGGTTTGAAAACAACTGCAGCTGTCAAAACAAAGTTGAGGACAGTGTGAATACGATTTAAACTTTACTTCAACATTTCAAAACTAACAGAAATTAGTGGAATGTGTACTAACATTTATTCTAATAGTTGGTTTAGTGGTTTTAAAGTATTGGTAGGGTAACACTTTAGGGTAACGTTTATCTATATTAAACTAAACTAAACTAAACGTTACCCTAAAGATGTATTAGTCATTTTGTTAAACCAGATATCTTTTTAAATATATTTAAATATAATTAACGATTATTAATAAATTATAAAAAGATGTATTTAGTTAAAATAGATATTTAAAAAATACTTTAATAATGCATTCAAATTGCGGTTCTTTTGAAGTCACCAACTTTAACTTTAAAGTTCCAAAGTGCATAACATAAATTAAATTTTATTTCACAAAGTTGAGATCAAGAAAAATAAAAGAAATACGTTTGAAACGTTCCATGAATGAAGAATAATAAAATATGAATAGCCAAAAAAGTATGGTTTCATGAAAGCTTAAAATACTTAATTTTTTATTAAGATGTACTTAAACTTGTAATATATTTTGTCAATTTGCTTTATTCATAATACATTATGTTAATGGAAAATATGATTTCAATGATTATTTATACATTAAATGTATTAATAACAAAATGTTGGTATTAAATAATATTGTTATTCAGCAAATAATAACTCTGTCTGCTGCAATATTAGGATCGGAGTAATATCTAAGATTTAATTCACAAAAAATAACTTTAATAAATATAACAAAAGAAAATAAAATTACTATATATTACAATAATTAGAATATTTAGATTTTTAATCCAATAAATAATTTTTGTTACTGAAAGTTGAAATTGATATTTGCTTAAACTTTATTCTTAAGTGTATAAAACGGGTGGAGTTCCTTCACACTTACACTCACATATTGGATACGTGTTCGATATATTGAACATTTTTTGTATATAAGAATTTATCTTTACATTTTCTTTAAGAATAAAAATGTTACGTTGAATTTAGAATGTTATTTGTTAAAAAATAGTTTTATTTTTATTTTCAGTTTTTCAATTTCAGAATTAACAGAGCATTTATTTTTTATCTGAACATAGACGTCTAAATATCATGTTTAATAAATAAATAACTTTATATGAAACTCAATAAAATTTATAAGATAATAAAATGTATCGAAATAATTTAGATCTGATCCTAAATAAATAATAAATCTCAATAAAATTAATGTGAAACTGTAACAAAATAATTAAAATTCGATCCTAAATAAAGAAACAGTAAATAAATAAATACTTTTCCATTTTATTTTCTGCGTAATAATAATAAATAATATATAATACTACATATAATAGTATATATATATATATATATATATATATATATATATATTTATATATATATACATATAAACCTATCATTACAAGTAGTTCAACTGTCCAAAGGACAAACTAAAGTGCATTTACCGTGACACATGTTCTAGTTGTATGGTTGAAGTGTTCTCAAGTGAAGTTATATTGCCGAGTTATATTAAAGTGCTCAGAAATCGATTTAGATGAAATTCGTATGACTGTCTACCAAACCCGCTGTTACATTTAAAGATCAATGATTAGTGATTAAATGTAAAATTACATTTTACATTCGAAATTCAATTAAAGGTTTTATATTCTAAACTAGCTGTCCTTACAACTTCGTTTGCGGAATATGTTTTTTTTAAATAAAATTAGCCTAAGTTACTCCTTATAACACAAGCTGTAAGCTAGTGAAAATCCTGTTAAAATAATTCCAGCTTCAGAGATTAGCCGGAACAGACAGACAGATTTTTTTTATAGCTGTTAATTTGTAGTTACAAACAGACACATAAATTTTATATATATATATATAAATAGTGCAGTATCTACACGGAAATGATAAATATTGCAACAAGCACGCTATTTATAATTTTAGTGTGCCTTAATGTCAAGGGCGGTTTGTAAAAAACTTAACTGGTTTCATTTTATTACAGACCGACGACAGAGTAGGTTTATCGTTTCACTTATATTTACTTTACAATATTATATTGTTGGTTTTAATAAAAGTTCACGTGTTTGAACTTTATTAAATAAAAATCTCTTACACGTGTCCTGCTTTTCTGCGTGGGATAAGAAAATATTTGTTACATATAAATTCTGGAATAACTATTGCAATAACTTCCAGGAATACGATGATATGAGCGAGATTTATTTACCTATTTGGTCTATTTAAATATTTTATAACTGAGTTATTTGTTGATACAGTAACATATATAAGGAACGTAATCAAATACAAATGTCGAATGTATTTTGAAAGTTATTTTTATTTCTTAAATTTTTTTTGTTTATTACCAACTGGATCATTTAATACAGATCTTAATCTGTCAACAGTAAAGATAATAATAAATGAAATATATAATATATTAATTTAAAATACTGATACTTTTTACTTTTAAAAATAAATTTAATCTCCACCGCTCCGATGAGAATTAAAAAGCGATCTGATTAATCCTCTCAATAATTTTATTCTGAAAAGTTCAATTATCTCCTCTTTAATAATCAGATATTTATAAATTATATATATATATATATATATATATATATATATATACTATATAACTTTCTATCTAACCGTTTAATGAAAAACTATCTATAACTATCATCTATCTAACTATCTATACTATAACTTATATTGGTGATATATTAAGTTTTTATACAAAATATTATTTATTATTTTAGTTAGGATTTATTATGAACTTAATGTGTTTGTGTGTGTGTAGTGAACTTAATTTAATTACGTGTATATCTTTGTAATTCGACTCCTAGAGATAGAGATACGGAGACATACAAAAGGCAGAGATATACAAGGTATATTGTCTCAAGATATCAAGGTTTCCGGCTTAGTGGGTTTGTCTATATAATTTTATATGTACTAATGTAATTAAAAGGTTATTTCAAATCAAATAATTTATGTATTAGTTTACATTTAAAACCAACGCATATTGAATATAAAATCGTCGGAATGTAACATATTTGTAATTCAGTCATAAAGAACTTATATTGATACTTAGTGAGTGTAGTTTTCTGATCTACGTATTTACAACTTTTTTTATTATTATTAAATAATTCTCTGTACATATATATAAATAAATAAAGAAGAGAACATATATATATATATATATATATATATATATATTTAATAAGGTAACTTTACAAGAAATATTTTTGTATACCGAATTCTTTAACAGCTGAGAAATTATTTAGCACTTTAGTCAATTACAGGTATACATATTATTTCCCTTAAAACCTGTAAACTTTATTTCTTTCTTTTGATCAATTTTATTTAATTAAATAATTATCATAACAAAACATGTGTAATTATGTTATTGAAATATTTTTTTATTTTATTTTGATATTTTTTTATTTATTTATTAATTAATATTAATTCGAATTAACAATCTCTTTAAAGTTTATGTAATAAAATGATTTCCATGTCCATTTAAATAATTTAATAATTACAATTATTATACATTAAAATATTTTTTATTTATTGAGCGATAAATTATATATTTTTTGTCTTAATTTTTTTGTGTTTTTGAATAACAACGTGTTAACTTCAAGCTCCTAAGTGCACACATATTTATACATAATTATTTTATAGAAAGAAATGTCAATAGCAATTGTCTCTATCTCTCCCCATCTCTCCCTTTCTGTCTCTTTTTTCCTTTTCCTCTCATTCTCTTTGGCTCTCGTTGTGGAAAAGAGACAAATGTTGGTTTTAATAATTATTATAATAAACTATAATGGGCTTGTTTTTTATTAGAAAAGTTTTGTTTCTTTTCGTAAAGGCTTTAAGGGACGTTTCATTGTCACTTTATGATATGGTTAGATATATTTTTATTCACATGCATTATTCACCGACACTCCGGTTTAATTGTCAATGTGGTTTGTGTTGACGTTTTCGATAAGGGTACGTTAATAAAAGCTCATTTTATATGTGGTTTCTGTTGTAAAATAATTAACAAAATATGTGTGAAATTTTAAATAAATATCTCAATTGGTAGAATAATGGCCCTGTCTCCCAAAAGAGGTCACATGATAATATAAAAAAAAATATGGTTTTAGTTACATCAAACATATCATCAACCATTTTAAGGTCTCATTTTCGGATTAACAGTATTATTACTTATGAATGTTGTATCATTATTAACGTTATCATATAAGCTCGTTCGTTATTGCATTTTGATAAACTTTATTTTGTCCTACAACACAAAAAGTTGTATTTTGTTACTCACCATTGGCATCTTTAGCTTCCAGACCATCAGCTTCAATCACACCGCAGCCGACAACTACAGTGGGAGGACGCTCACTACCAGCAGCTCGTAAAGCACGGGCATGTACTTCTATCGGAACCCTGAATGCTTGACGAGCATATTCGATCACCTCTTCCTTGTATGAACCAAACTGACCATCTGGAGCGGGAGCTCCTACCGCGTTCTCAATGCAATATAGCACCTATAGAGAAAATTAAATAATTACTAAGGTAAACTGTGAACTCAAATTGATTTATCATCAAATATTGAGTGTTTAAATTCCCCAATTCGACAGGTGGTAACAACAATTGAAAAAATAATTTGATTGCTATCACGGTATTACGCCTCTGAATTCTAAAATACGTTAAATTTATTTTAACATACTTGAAACCAAAATTAACTGACTATATATAAATTTAGTATGAATTATAGTAAATGATTGATAGAAATGCCATGTTTGTTTGAAATGCTATGTTTGTTTTCGGGTTAATATATTTATAAATCTCAGAAAAACAACAAAAGAAAAGGATTCGAGCAATTTTAATACATCTAAAAATAAAGTGTATGTAGGTATTCAGATAAACTTAGTAATGAGAACGGTCTGTCGTGGTGGAATGTGTTCGGGGTAAGGACGAGTTAGCTAAGTTAGTCTCTTACGAATTCGGTCTTTTGGGGTTAACACTCTGTGAGAGATAAAACATTTAAATCGAATTTCGTAATACTATAGAGGTCAATGGAGAGCTAAATATTGGTTAATATACGTCAAAATATAAGTATCGCGCGAGTTGACACCTTTCCGCCATTTTGTTTCTACCGATGTTATGATCTTTCTGAATATTCGTTGTTTCTGATTATTCTTTTGCTTTTTGTAAAACGAGATTTTGTTAAAATAAACCTATTTACCTTGCTTATTTGTATTTAATATATTAATATTATGTTAATTATTTGACTATATGAATAATTTCTATAGCATTAAATCGGACATTATTAAATTATAATAAATTAAGTCCTGTTATTTTATTCAATAAACCTGTATATGAAAGTCATGACATTTTATGAATAATTGTGATCTAATTTGAATAAGGAAACGTCAGCTACTGCCAATAAACTTGTTATTATCCTGTATCGATATGATGTTATTGTTTAAAAATAATAAAAAATACTTATTTTACGACTGTGTAAAACATTTTATTTTACAAAACGATGAGATAAAGTTGTAAATTATACCTCGTGATAAATATAATTTAGAAGCAGCTTAATGCTTAATAGTAACAACATAGAAACTTTAACGTATTTAGTAAACTAGTGTGGGTCGTAAGCCAAGCCTTAATAATATAAACATATTGATATCAGAATTAATTAACGTGAGGGTATTGACCTTCAACCTCCGCACGCTCTACATACAAATAGTAGATTAAATCTGAGTATTTTGATGAGTTAATACGAGTATCTTTAAGCAGCATTTCAACGTGTTAATAATAATTTATATATGATTATAATGTACCTCAGTATAGAGATGTTCATGTTCTTTATGGGACAGTTGAGCAGAGACGCTTGGGAGACCAAGGTCGTGGGGAGCTGGAGGTGGACGTTCAGCTCTCGCCTCCGCCAACCTCAGGGCCGCTAATCGTCTGTTCTCTTGACGCCACGACAGAGCTGTGAAGCTCTCGAAGTAAGATCCATCAGTGTCTTGCACTCTGGAAATAATATGCTTTGTGAGAATGATATAATAATAATTTTAATATAATAATAAAGTAGAATCATCTAATTTTATTAAATAATGTAGGTACATTATAGTTTAGGTGACAGAACGACGGAGCGTATTTCTAGAGGTAATGGGTTCGACTCCTCGTGTTGATGATTTTTATGCTATATATATTTCAAAATTAAATAAATATAACAATGATTATAGACAAATTTGTATATCAATTTTATCACCATACAATTGTACTATTCCATAATTTATTATATAATTCATATGATATATATTTCAAAGTGTATATGAAATGTGAACGGTGTAAATAATTCCTTATGTGTATTGAATAGTATATAACGGCTGGCAATTTCAGTAAATCCATGTCGATGTGTGTTCTGGCCGAGTTTGATTTAGTCTGACCGGACGATACAGTTTCATATATTGTATTCTGTGTATTCGGATTCAGGTAGACCAAATTTAATTATTTCATGTCCATATCTGTGTTGTATTTCATTTTACAAATCCTTCAAAATGCGAACAATAAAATATATTACATATAAATTATATTTTCAATACTGTTAAGTCTTATATCTATGAAAATCGAAACAGAAATGACTATTTTACCTAATTCTATCTTCTTTTACTACATCATATCACGTCACATCACGTCATATCACTCCACATCACATTACATCACGTCACATCACATCACAACTCATCACATTACATCTCATCACACCTCATCACATGTCAACAGACACTATGAATGCTATTTATTATTCAACCCACTGATTATTATTCTTATAGATGTCTATTGATCCATAACTCTGAACAACATTGAGCGTAGTTGTTTTCCGCCCTGATACCTCTTAAGACTACGGATTTATTTTATAGAGAAAACTGATAAAATAACAGTAAATATTTCACTGAAAATGAATTGCGTCAAAGTATTTTGTATTTATTATAAAATAAATACACGTAGAAAAATATTTTGCAAATTTTTTACTTCTATGATAGTTTAATATTATATTAACGTGAAAAATAACATGGAATTTATTTCTTAACATTAAAGCATGGTTATATTATATTACAGCAAAGGAATTTTATATTAATATTTAAACAAATTTTTCTTAAATTATAATTAAATTCAAAGTTTTTATTTCAATGACATACATTGCTCTTATAACATCAAACTCGAGTTGCACTAGAAACCAACTACTTACTAGTTACTAGGATCCGCCAACCGTGCGCGGCGGGTGTTGAGCTTAGCCCCTCTCCTTTCTTCTTTTCTTGATAACTTTTGAATGGCTAAACATTTTTCAATCTTTTTTCGCTATAACATCCGCGTTCGGTTCAAACATACATGAAAAATTTTTTAGCTATTATCTCGTCGCATTCTGGAGACAACTAAACACAAAAAAATGCTTTCATAAAATGTATTTCAATGTAAAAAAACGCGATTAAAAACACGTAGGGGTGGCAAACAGGGGTCAAAAGGGGATGTTTTCTTCGGGTAACCCCATTTACTTGTATTGTTACCGGAGCCGAACGTGTGCTCTAATTTTCATCGAAATTCATAGTCTGAGTATTAAAATTTCGCGTTACAAGATTTGATCCGATACATGTCAAGTTAAATAAAAGCATTTAAAAAGGTCTCCCAAACGGTTAAGAGCTTCGCTTACGCTCAGCTCAATCAGACTCTATATTATATAAACTACTTATTATTGGATTACGTGTTAACTTTTATATAGAAAAAGATATTCAATTTGTTTTGTTATTTACATACCTGTGTAGAAACTTATCCGTTAACATTAATGGTTTAAGTATTTTTACGAGGGTTAGTTGTGAGTGCATTTCAACAATATCTTACTGAACTTTACTAGTTATTTTCTGTCCAACAACTATAGTTGCATCTATATATAATTATTTATATCAAAATAATGAACATTCAGTTTTAAATTTGCAAATAAATTGGTATTCATGTGTGCAAACATATTTTATCTGTTTCAAAAGTCCATAATGAACTTTGAAATAAATTCTATCCCTAGTTCCAGGGATAAACTCAAATCTGTTGAACTGTTATTCAATAGATCTGACTTACATATTTTATTGTTATTAATACAATTAAATATTGGCTAGGAAATGGTTGGAGTAAATGTCGTATAAATTACTAATTAAAATTTAACAAGTCACAGAACAAAAATAAAAGTTGTTTATAATGAAATACATTTTAATATACAATTCATCCAAAATTCATTTATTAATATTTACAGGCAATAAAGTTTGAGAACCGAGACTGTAATTAATGAAGTACCCGCAGTAATGAAGGCATCAATCATGTTTTGGTTTATATATAACGGATGGCTTTGAAAATTACTGATCCGTGAACCTGCAAGTTTTCGGTCCAACACACCTTTGAGCTATTGTGTTCATGTTAATATAGTAATCTATCGTTACATTTTTTTCTTAGACAACAAATTCAATTAGTTCAATTCATTGTGTTCAGATTTATATAACTTTTTTAAATAGAAAAGAAATATGTAAAAACTAAACAATATAACCAATATAAAATTGTATATAACATTTACTAATTGTAAAAATTAAGATGCATAATTAAATAACAGATACTGTTTCCAAGAGTTTAGTCTTTTTTAGTTTATTTAAAAAAAATAAACCAATTTAATTGTTTTAAAATTTATGTTGATTTATTTTTTGTAAACTAATTAAAGAAAAAAATAAACAACATTACGTATTTAGTTTATTTTGTGAGTAAAATTTATTGACCTTAGTTTAGTTTATTTTGTAAGTTTAGTATAAAAGCAATAGGCAATATAGGCGACAGAGGTATGCAGGGACCGTAGCGTTTGGCGCTCCGTCGTCTCTGGCAACCCCGTAAGGGATATGGCGTGAAGCTAAATAAATAAATAGTATAAAAGCAAATATTGTGATATATGTTTAAAATTATTTTAAAAATAAGTTTTCCCAGTCATCGAACAGACAAAGCACAGACTATAAAATTCTTATGTAATAATATCAAGTGAAGTGAATAGATACGCTTTATGATTTCCAAGACAATAAATTTATGGCTTCTTGAAATATTGTATACAAAATAGATAATATTTTCTCTTTACACAGATACTTTATAATCAAATATGAGCGGTAATATTATTTATTTTTATTTTATTATCAGTATGGAGTCACATATATTAGGCATCAAGAAATGAAACATATTCGTACATAATTTTGTGTATTGATCTCTATATAGTATATTATATTCTGTAATTTTATAAATATTGTTTGTAAGTGTATTGTAGGAATATCTATATGAGAGAATGATTGGATCTTTGACAATTACCAGAAAATATGAGTTAAAAATATCATGTTTTATCTCCTTATATTTTAAAAACCTGCAATCATTACTTCACCAGTGAGTGATATAACTTACTTATTACAACAAAATGATCAAAAAGTTTTCGGACTTGGAACTTATTGTAAATTATTGATTAACATTCAAATGCAACCAGTTCCATAGACATGGTATCCGTAACCGCTGTAAAGTGCTTCTATTCCTTGACATGCAGGATATCGTACTGTCCTACAATTTAATTAATTCTTTTCTCTTTGTATTGTCAGCTATTTCATATAATATGTATGTATGCACGACTACAATAGTTTTACTGTTCCACATCTAAGCGTCTAAAGGAAATCCTATTGTTATTCAAATTTCTGTCAACCGCTTCTATATACTCTAGAACCACAAATGTGAATCAGTTCTTTAAATCAATCAAAATTATACAAAAATTTAATTGTAACTTGTATTGTAAATTAATATGTTCACTTTTCATTTTTTACTTTAATGCTTTAAATAACAAAGAAAATCTTGAAAAGTAGGTGACTCTTTTTATTATAAGTATTGCGTTAAAGTTTATTCTTTATGTTAAGAATATTAAGTCATACTAATAGACACAAAATCATATGTTTCTACATAAAGTGATCTTAAAAATATTTCTGAAGTAAGACAATAAGTTCACGTTTTAGACTTTATTCTATTTATAATAATCATTTTTTCTCGACGTGGGTCGACGGTGAGTTGCTTTTACATTATGTAAAAGCTGCCAACACAAATATATTTTTGGGTGTGAAAGGTGCAAAAACATGGAAATTCGTATTACTGTGACTGGCACTTATTTTTTCTAAACAACAACAAATCCTCACGGTTTAGTGGAAATATTTTGGTAAAATTGAATTGATAATATAACAACCTCATTTCAGAGATGAAGCTGTATATTGTGTATGAAAGATGATACAGATGTCTGATACTAATTAGCCGAGAGCAATTTAAATTATTCTTAAAGTATCTCGAAAACTATAAATAATGACGTAGTTAGAAGTTTGCTGCCTGATGTTTGAAAGTCTTGAGTAGATAATGTAGTTAGAAACTATTGAGATAGAACATTAATTAATTAGAAGCTAAAATATTAAAACTTTAGGTTTATAATAGGAAATTAATTATTTTTTTGAAATATTCTGAGTTTTATATCAAAGGTTTTAGTGGGTATTAAGATACGGTAAGAATGAAAAATGTAAATCGAAACTTTCCCTAAACAATACAGGATACAGGATGAAAATATTATTAAAGTTCAATCCATTTGGAAGTGATTAAAAAGTATGTTATTATATTGCCTTTGTTTTATTTTTATGATATATTGAATAATTATGAATTTTAAAAGATATATCGTAACAAAGATTTATATGCCATTGTGAGTTTCTTTGTTACTGTAATATATTTGCTTAAAAATTTAACTAGTCATCAGGAAAATACTGTCTGTAGACTGTACCCCTCTACAGAAAAGGTCATGGTTTCGAAAGAGCACTGTCAAAGAAGAATAGAACAATACTTTTTAGTGGTGTATTTGATATTACAATGAGTTGATCATAAATAAATCCTAATTTTACGTATGCGAATGTAACTTTCTTTATTTGTTATGATTCCAAGCCGTAACTATTCAACCGATTTAAATAAAATTTAACACGTTCTTAGGGTCACAGAAAAAGGAATAGGCCTTTCAACTGTTGTTTAGAAATCTTGTTTCAAGATATGAGAAAATTACTTTTAGACAATCGTTCAGAAGAAACTTATTTATTATCTATACTTCGCAAGCGAAGCCCTGTCCACGGATAAATACTGATGTAATAATGATTTAGTAAGCATCAGCCATTTAATGATAAAGACGATATTCATTACAAATTTACAAGTACTCAAAAACTTTTTGGAAATAATAAAAAAAATATGAGTAAAGTGTGGTTAGCTTTTATGATTTCTTTGAATAATTGACAGGTGCAATCAAAATGGCAGCCGGCATAAGGTGGCTGAAAGTTCTTCACTACACCTAATTTAATATCATTATTCTTTAACAATTTCAAAATAATGTATAAACAAATTAGTATTCGTATATGTTCAATACATCATTTGGTTTAAGTATGTTTAAACATATTTATGTGTTTCAAAAGGCCGAGCCTATAACCAATTTTGAATTAAATTCTTTCCCTAGTTCCAGAGATAAAACCAAATATGTATGTCATTGAGTAAAGATCTGACTTTTTTTTATTATTATTAATATTACAATTTATTATAAATATTTATCAGTCGAGTAATTGAAAAGTAAATGTTTAAACTTAATTAATAATTGACAAGTTCCTTACAGAAGAATCACAACAGTTGTTTGTATATAAATACATTTTAATATACAATTCACCTAAAATTCATTTATTAATATTTACGGACAATAAAGTTTGAGAACCGTAACTTTGTAATTAATGAAGTGCCCTCAGTAATAAAGGCATCAATCATGTTTTCGTTTATATATAACGGATGGCTTTGAAAACTACTGATCCGTGATTGAACCTGCACGTTTTCGGTCCAACCCACCTTTGAGCAATTTAATTGTTTATGTAAATTTTGTTTATTCATCGCAAGTGTACTTTTTGATAATATAATCCCAATCAGTTTTATTGCATGTAGATTTATTTTACTTTTATTATTTATATATATTTTTAAATAAAATGATTACAATTGAATATTGGGTGCAGTGTAATTAAAAGCTCTCTTTAGGCATACATGTATTGAATGAATATTTAATATTAATATTATCTAAATTTAAAAACACATCCAATATCAGGCTTAACAAAACATTTTCTGACTGAAATTAAGAAGCAAGCAAGCAGAATCAAGCAAACAAAAACTTAACCAATTTAATTGTGTTCAAATTCATGTTAGTTTTGACAAAGTTAATTAAAATAATTTGCACAATATAATGTGTTTATTAACATTAGTTTAGTATTAACTTTGTGAGTTTAGTTTTTTAGGAAACAAGTTTTGTGATATAGTATAAAATAATTTTAAAGTAAGTAAGTAGCTGTCGCACAGACAAAGGCAATACAAAATTTCTATATAACAATATCAAGTGAAGTGAATAGATATGCTTCATGATTTCCAAGTCATTAAATTTATGATATCCGTCTTGAAATATAATATACTATATTCTCTTTATGCAGATACTGTAATATGAAATAGTAGACGAGTGGTAATATTAACTGACATTAATATGGTACCATAAAGTGGAGCTACATATTTTTTACTCATCAATTAGTTACATATATTTTTACATAATTTATTGTATTGTATATATTTATAAGTATTATATATAAGTATATTAATATATATATATATATATATATATATATATATATATATATATATATATATATATATATCAATTCAGTAAAACAATTCAGTCAACAAAGGACTGGAGTGTTTCGATTACATTTTTTTTATCCTTTTACGATTAAATAATAAAAAAACTCATAGCACTATAAAATTAATATAAATAAAAAAATCTTGAAAAAGGAGTCTACTCTTTCTAGTAAGAGTAATGGTACTGATAGACCTAAAATTTTATAATATATACGTGATAAGGTGACACTGATGTATAATAATAATTAGTGAAGAGAAATTTAAATGTTGTTCTTAAAGTAATAATAAAGTCTCATGAAAACAAGAAATAAGGTAGCTAAAAGTTTGCTGTCTGATGTTGAAAAGGTTTGAGCAGATCCTGAAGCTAGAAACAATTGAAGTAGAACATTAATTAATAATGTTTGAACCTTATTTTTGTAATAGGAGATTATTTGGTCGGAATTTGAGTAATATATGAAAGTTATAAAAGGGTAATAAAGCTTGTTTAGTACGTAAGACGAAACTTTCTCCATGGAAATGTTATTACAGTGAAATCCTTTTAACACCTTTCTTATAATACATTAAATAATAATAAATAAAAAGAAATATATAACTAACATTATATGCCATTGTGAGTTTGATTTTTACCCTTACATGTCTAAAATAATTAAGTGATCATCAGATTTTTTTGCATTCATATTGTTAGGTACAGAAAAGATATGGGATATCTTCGTCGTTCAGAAAAAGTAGTGTCCCCGAAGAATAAAATAATTCTAACTAACTTTATGCACGCGAATATGACTTTCTCCTATATTAAGCTTTGACTATTCAACCATTATCATGAAAATTTGCACCTCACTAATACCCCACCTTTAACCATATTATAGTTAATGTTAATTCAGTTCACTATTCCATTACTTTAGTTTTTTAAAAACGAAACTAAACCAATTTTATTTTTTTTCAAATTTATTTTAATTTCAGTTTTCTCTCATAAAAAAACTTATTATAAATAACTTAAAAAATACTCAGATGTGTTTATTGGATATAGAGATTTATAAAAATCTATCATTAGGTATATAAAATAATTTAATAGAATTTAAAAATTACCCACAACAAAAAATAAAAATATATGTATAAGATAATTAAAAATAAAAACCAATATAAATTGTTAACTAAGTAAAAAATTAGGAATCATTGTTATATCACTTCTACTTTAGTTAGTAGGTTAGTTTTTAGTAAGTTAATTAATAATGAATTGCATAATACAATGTGTTTATATGACCATTAGTTTAGTTCAGTATTTTGTTAGTTTAATAAAACAAATGTCGTCATATTGCTAGCCAGCGAACAGACGAAGCCATAGACTATATGTTTGCTATCTAATAACATCAAGTGAAGTTAATAGATACGATTTCCAAGACAATAAATTTATGACTTCTTGAAATATAGTACACAGAATATATACTATATTCTCTTTATACAGATACTTTATAAACAAATATATGTGTGGTAATATTATATTCTTTTATTTTATTATAATTATATGAAGTCACATATTTCTATTACCCATCAATTAATAAAATATACTTACTTGTACATAATTTAGTGTCTTGATCTATATACTAGGTAAAATTCTACGTACACTTGGAGCACTAACCTGCAAGACCTCCTCTATCTGTCTGTAGGTAATATGACGGTTTGACTTAATCAATAATTCGACTTTCCCTACGTTTTCCAGAGCAGTTACTTCTTCATAGCATCACTAACACTGAAGTTACCGCGTTAAAATTCACGATACCACCGGTAAACAGTTGTGGAATGAGAACACTTTTCTTGGAATACAGTCTTCAGTTCCTTAAAGCGTTTATCTATAGATAGGCCACGCATAAAATTGTAGAGAATAATTACGCGTAACTCGTCTCTCGTCCACTCAGTCATTTTTCATTTCAAAAACGTGTAAACTTGTACTGATCCACAATGATTTATTATATGGTTACCTACTAGTTATGAGTTGTAATTTATAAAATATATGTAAGTACCCTCTGTTTGTAGAAACTTTAAATTTAGAATCTAATGACCTAACGTAGTGTGTTATATAAAACTAGGTTATTTTATAAATATTTTTTTATAAAAAAAGTGTCGTGCAGAGATATCTATATCAAACAAGGAGTGGATCCTTGGTTATAACAAAAAATAATATAATCTATTATTAAAAATATCACATTTTGTTTCATTATATTTTAGCAACTTTCAACTATTTACCAATAATTTTTTTAACACCCTTATTTTAACAACACGGTACTTCTAAACAATTGATTTATATTTAACTGCAATCAGTTCCAGAGACATGGTATTATCTATAACCGCAGTAAGGCCTCTATTATCACTGACAGGCAGGATATTGTACGTAGTCCTACACGTTTAATTAATTCTTTTGTTTACTTTACTCTTTGTATTGTCAGCTATTTCATATAAAATATGTATTCGAGACTACAATAGTTTTCACTTAATAGTCTCAAAGAAATCGTGTTGTTTTACTTTCTATCGCTTGAATGTACTTTAGACCGAACGCTTAAGTTCTTCTTCATCAAAATTTTACAAACAATATATTGTTAATATAAAAACTGATAGCTTCACATTTATTTGAACTGTAATTTGAGTGAAAAATAACGTCATAATAAAACTTTAGAAACAACCTTTATTTTTTTACTTTAATATTTTTTTTAAATAATAAAAAGCACTATAACAACCCTTCTTGTTAAGAGTTTTGAATCTGCTGATAGATTTAAATTGCTGTCTTATTTAATGTTATTAATTATATGTTACTACATAAAATAATCTTTAAAAAATTTGTAATAAGACAATAAGTCCACGTTTTAGATTCCATTCTATTTATAATAATCATTTTTTCTCGACGTGGGTCGACGGTGAGTTGCTTTTACATTATGTAAAAGCTGCCAACACAAATATATTTTTGGGTGTGAAAGGTGCAAAAACATGGAAATTCGTATTACTGTGACTGGCACTTATTTTTTCTAAACAACAATAATAAATCCTTACGTTTTAATGGAAATGTTTTAAACAAATTCAATGAACTAATTGTATATTATTTGCAAGAGAAACAAACTTGAAACATGACACTGATGTCTGATACTAATTAGTCAAGAGCTATTTAAATGTTGTTCTTAAAGTATCTGAAAACAAGAAATAATGAAGTAGTTAGAAGTTTGCTGCCTGTTAGAAAGGTTTGAACAGATCCTGTTGTTAGAAACGATTGAAACAGAACATTAATTAATTAGAATCAGAAATGTTTAAACTTTAGTTTTATAATAGGAGATTATTTAATTACTTTGTTGGAATATTCTGACTTATATGAAAGGTATAAATGGGTGTTGAAGGTTATTAAAAATAAGAAATATGAATCGAAACTTTCTCTAAACATTACAAAATGGAAATGGAAACAGTTCAATCCATTAGAAAGTGATTAAAAAGTATCATCTTACCTTTTATATATTTTTATAATACCCTAAATATTAATCATTATAAAAAGATATATCGTAACTAAGATTTGTATTCGAATGTGATTTTTTTTGTTACCTTACTCCTTAAATAATATTAAATACTTATTAACTGGTCATCAGAAAATTTTGTATACATATTGTTAGGGTTACAGACAAGGTCATGGGGTACATTCATCATTCCGAAAAAGTACTGTTAGGAAAGAGTAGAAAATACCTTACAGTATTGCGTCCGATATTACAAGCAGGTAATATTCGTAATTAACTTTATTTACGCGAATGTGAGTTTCTCTATTTAAGAGGCTTTCACGCCGTAACTATTCAACCTATTATCGTGAAATTTTGCACACATGTTGTCAGGGATACACAAAGGGATGTGGGGTACCCTTCATTCCGGAGAAAAATCTTTTCCCGGGACCTGGGAAAATTACATGTAGACGACGATAACAAAAACCTATTTTTATTCATATCAGAGTATAGCAGACGAAGCCCTGTCTAAAGTTACTTAGAATAATAATAATAATTACCTATTATGCATCAGCCATTTAATATAGACGATATTCATTACAAATTTACAAATACACAAAAAACTTTTAAGAATCTAATAAAAATTTTATGAGTAAAGTAACGTTAATTTCTAATTTCATTTATTAGGAAACTTGACAGGTGTATTCAAAATGGCGGCGGCTCAAGATGGTGGATATTCCTGTCTACACATGATCTGCTAAATATTCTTTAAAAAATGCCAACATTTTGTTTATTATTGAGTTTTACGTGTACTCAAATTTTATCTTGAAATTAATTAAAAATATAAACGATTCAGTAAGTTTTAAACGACAAACGACACTTTTATTACTTAACGCTCTTAAAAGCAAATAAATAACTATTCAAGTTGTTCTCTTTACCCAAGCTGCTAGTCTGTAAACTCCCAAGTATAATAGTGTCGCACGATTTTCTTAATGGCATCTAAACGATAAACTTCTCAGATTTAATTCAGTTAGATTTTAATCTGTGTCTGTACATCTAATATCTGAATTATTATTTACAATTACGAAATTAAAACTAAATTACATTTATTATCAAATTAATGGTATTCTATTAATATTATAAATGTCACAACACAACACATATTGATCAATCACATATTAAATATGATGGTTTGACATTTGATAAGTTTTGTGTTCGTTTAAAAAAAAAACGAAACCATATATTACATACAAAAAAAGAATATTGAGTTTTCTGTGTGCGTAGGTTTGTTACATTTGTGTGGGTTTGTTATATACATTAATAATTTAATAATTAATAACTTCACTAACTCATATAAAGACAATATCAAAAAGAGTACTTTAAGGATAATAATACTAAGTATACACCCTTTTTATATTGAGTTTATATATCAAGTATTAAACAGTAAGTAGGTCACAGTGCGACCTGTTGCATATGCTTCCCCCCTCCCCCCTCCTCCCCAACACACCCCGCCCTACTACTTCAGCATCATTGAAAACTGTCAATATGTCTCTTTTGTTTTAAATCCTTTGCGACTTTAAGTACCGCTTTTAGTGTGATATACTCTTAGCTAATAAAGGAGATTACATGCATTAAAGAAGAGATCACATTTACTTCAAAACTAAGATTAAATTATATTTTAAATAATTATATTAAATGACATATTTTATTATACTCATAATTAAATTAATAGGTCCACCAAATGAATAATATTCCAAATATTTCTTAAAGTTGTTATAATTTGAATATCCCTTAATAATTATTATATTTAAGTCTGATTCACAGAACGACTTAGAACCAAGCTCCTAAAATAGTTTTGTTACAATTAAATATAACTTTAAAGCTTTCTTTAGGTGTCTAAATAAAACAAAGGAAAATTTATTTTAGAATAATATTAAAATATCTTATATAAATTGAATTTTCGATAATAAAATGTTATCGAATTAATAGGAATAGATAACTATATTTTAAGTTATATTTCTAGCACTATTTTATTGTTTGTAATATTTATTGTCTGTCTCATAATATTATTTATTTTATGAACTTTAAAATATTAGTGCTGATATCATTCATAATTTGTTATTTCTATGTCCGTAAACACATACATACATACATATTTATAAAGTTATCTTAAATTATATATATGTGAAGACTATCCTTTGCTAGCGACTCTGAACGCGAGGACTAGAGTTTCACACATTCCTAACATCTGTAACCGATCATTGAAAAAGACTGTTGCAATTTCATCTTTATGTATTTTAATTTTAATAAATATAAACTGAAAAGTTCATCGACATTATTGCAATCGGGTAAGACTTGAACCTGCGACCTCAAGTAGCCGTCTCGTCGCTCTGCCAAATGAACTATCATGCCATCACATCATATCTATTTTTCATGACCTGCAGCTCAATGAGATCAAAGTTCTGAGTTTAAATCTTGTCAACAACTGAGAAATACTTCTGACAATAAATAATATATTCAGCAAGATACTCGTATGTGATAAGGAGACTAAAGCAATCATTTTGCGTAAAGTCTTTTATCAAACTGACTTTGTATTGGCTGAATTTCTCACCAACAAGTTGGTTCATGTCAACCAACAAGCATTTAAGCGTTAGCAATACTTGGACTCAGATAGACATTACGGTCATCAAATTACTGTCTAAATTAAAAACCTTAAAGAACCTAACACTTTTACCGGAAGAGGCGATATCTATTAGGTTTCTTTAGAAAATCTTTTGAAAAACATTATATTTACATTATTATAAATAATTTCAAACAATTTAACATTTTCTTAATCTAAAATACTTTTTACCCTATTTTACGATGTTAGTAACCTATAACCAACTTAAACAAAATCTAATAAATATTGTTAGTTAATAAATAAATCAATATTTTATATAAGGAAGAAGCATTAAACGGGATGGCACCATAACGTTATTAGTATCGACATCACTGGACTTGAAGTTATAATATCATTAAGGACCTTTGTGCTAGTGCACTAATTCCTTTAACCTGTTACTTCATTGCATTTGTGGTTGAATATAAATTAAATTGTATCAAGGGAAGCGTAGTTAAATTTATCATGAGCTGGGTATGCTCTGAGTATCGTAATTGCTGCCGTTAGGGGTATGAAGTAATTATAAAGTGTTCCGAACGGAGAGCTTTACTTCAGTACTGTCAATTTAAATCTGTTATAAAGTATGTTTTTCAATGTGCGACTTTGAATTTAAATTGTATTTCACTGTAACATTTGTGATTTTATTTAATTGATAACTGTTGTGTTCGGTTTCAATATAATAGTATTGTTTGTGTTATAATTTAACAGAAATTTGGTATGTTTGATGATTGAAAATATGTAAATTTAATAAGATGTAAAAGTGTATACATTATACATTTCTGTTTTTTCCTTTTATGATACTTAATATTTAATTATTAATATTCGTGGGACGGTAGGTGTTATACATATTTTATAACCAAATATTTTAAAGATTTTCTTGACTAACATTATTAACCTTAAATATACTTTTGAATAAATTTGTTTTATGAATCTAATCTAATCTATATGATATACTTGAGCTGTTTGTCTTTTATGATGAAAGGCTTCCAGTCGATATGAGATGTATCCTGTGAAGATAGTATGGTAAAATACCGTTAGATGTCGTGTCTACAGAGGATGCTTATCTCTTGTCGCGTAGAGTTGAATTTAGAGAGACAAATAGGTTGGGTAATCGACATTCTCTTTTAAGATATCCGTGTGATAGAATATATGTGCGTAGAGATAATGTCCACATGAAGCTATTGATTAAAAATTCATATTAAAATATAATGACTAGTAGTATCACAATATTTCCAAAAAATTACCGTTTTTTTGCCGGATTTTGTGACATGAGTATGCTGTCTATAATACCTATCTGTTTAATAAATTATAATTATATAATTATAAAATGTAAGTTTAATTTTAAATTTATCTCTTTATTATAAAAAAGAAAATTATCTTATATGTACTTTTAATTTTAATTCAATAAAAAATTAAAAAACATCACTGCCAGCAGGATTCGAATCTAATAATATATCATCATCATCATCATCACCACCACCACCACCACCTGTCTTTATCCCAATTATTTGGGATGGGTGGAATATTCACTTCTATTCTTTTTATCATCATCTGATTGAAGAAATATCTCATTGCCATATCGCTTTTCATGCACTCCATCCGCTCTTTCTCACATAACAATATACATTGATATAATATAGTCAGTTTAAGTTATTATATAATTAAGCTTAACACCAAATATTTAATTAAACTGTGAAATATTTAAATTTTTACCTTTACTTATTTTTTTTATAAGTAATAATTTATCAATTCACCCCAAAGATAATTATGCTTTTATTACACTAAGTTCACGTATTGTTTTTTAAAATTGAAAAATTTTAATAAATAAAATAATTAGTTAGAACATCCTTTTAGTAGTCGATATGGACTGCAAGAGCACAAAACAAGAAACCACTTGATAATCTTAGTTAACTTGAAACTTAGTCTTGATTAGTTTATATGAAAATCCCGTGAATTCAAGAAATTTGGTTATACAAAAATCTAAACTTCAGCTTTGTAATAGTTGTGCCCTTGACTTCGTTCGCGTCGGATAATTTTTTTAAAATAAATGTAGTCTAATAATAATAATAATAATCATTTTAATACAGGACCAGTCCATATAGCGTTAGTAATAATATTTTTCTTAAAAACTAGTGTTAGTACAATTACAAATTCAATTACAAAATTATCACATATATTTAACATTTAATTTCAATCATTATTTACACTTAAATATCAATTATATATGTCGTCATCATCTTCAGCATTATTTATCCACCAGTTTAAGTTCTATTAAAATCAAATCCAGCCGCTTAGGAGATTAGCCTAAACTAACAGTCAAACCGTAAATATTTTCATATACATTTAGTGAACAACTTTTAATTACAGACAGACATTTCAATTTTATTTATATGTCTAGATAATGTATCCAATATAATATATAAAAGGCATTCGCAACTGTTTTAATCAAAGAAGCAGTTCATTTGTGCCCCTTATAAACAAAGTGCCCCTACTGATAAATTGACTCATCTAACAACGGGAGACCGCTTACGTATGAACCATTAAGAACAGCCTTGTTTATTGATAACCATTACCATAATTAAATAAATTTATTGCCTTCGTCTAATTTATTATGAGAAATAAAGGTATAGGTACTTAAATTGAGATACTTGAGCGATTAAGTTTTGTTTTTATTTTAAGAACTTTTTATCTTATCGTTAACAACTAATTATAATTCATTGTGATGAAATACATAAACTAAGACTTTTCAATATCGCTATCGGGGGAAACCATTTGCATTTCACTATAATCCAAACGCAGTAATATCCTCCTGGAGGCTTTGATTTCCCTAATACAATTACTCGTTTGATGGCTTGTATAAACCAAGCACGCTGTATAACCAAACATTCGATAATATTGAACACGATTAATTATATTAAATTAAAATAATACTATTCTGGTGAGATAGCAACGAGATGATTTATAGTTTTATTAAACAAAATTTATATATTTGGATCAAAATTTGCCATTTAAATAAAACATCTCATTAATAACACAATTCCCTGTGGGTTTGTTAACAATGACAACGACGATATCCATTAGGACTATTCCGGAATATAATTTATTTAGGTATATTTAATTGACTGTACTCATGTTAGATAAAACGGAATTGAATTGTTCATTTCACGGTCCCACCACACTCCGAGCTCATAAGATAGCTCAAATGGGCAAACTGTGATTTAAGTAACATGATCAAATATATAAGAATAGATTAACTTACCCAGAATTAACAGAGTTGTCCACTTCCGGCCATGATAGTCTTCGTCTACAAAACGCCATAGTAGGTTTCTCTGGGAGTTGAGGCTGTCTGGGGACCCGTAGAGAGCCACCGCGGCGTGTGGTAGCGGCGGGCGCAAGACAGTCCAGGGTACGGCGACGCGCATTGAGAGCTGAAGCGCCCTCTGTTGGCAATACTCGGGGGAACCCTAAAACAAATTAATATTTAAAATCTAAAACTATTTATCTTTTTTCTCATCTAATACCCGTCCTCAATATAGCTCCTGCTTATTGTTTAATACGAGAACACTGCGTTAAAGTTAAAAGAGTGTTCGAAGAACTATTCGATCTGATGCCTACCGCCGAATTTCACCACCGCACAGCTCGCCATCGCCTCCTTTACCATCCATACCACCTGGATGCGTGGCGATCTTCAACTGTGCGGTTTTCAAGGACTTTCTTCCCACGTACCACTCAAATGTGGAACGAACTTCCTTCGGCGGTATTTCCAGATCGATACGACATGGGTACCTTCAAAAAAGGCACATATTCGTTTCTCCAAGGCCGGCAACGCTCTTGTGTATCCTCGGATGTTGCAAGAGTCCATGGGCGGCGGTGATCACATATTAACGGTGACCCGCACGCTCGTTTGCCCTCATATAACATAAAAAAAAAAAAAAAAAAAAAAAAAAAAAAAAGAACAAAAATACAACAAACATATATTGCACTTACAAAACATCAATCCAAAGCCCTACCCTACAATGGATGAAAGGCAATAAACTGCATGATTAATTTATTTACCATTTCATATAGCACTAGCTGTTACTAGCCACTTCATCCCACTGTCTCTTCCCCCTTTCCCTCCCTTGTCGACTCAAATTAGAAACCATCTATCATCACTGAAATATATACATATATGTATTTAACGTAATTATAGGCTGTCATGTACTGATTACGTAGCAATTATTTGGTTCCTAACCATTTTGTTATATGTAAAGATTATTACGTTTTACATAAATGCAACTTATCTCGTATGACTTAATAATGAAAAAAATTACGTATTAAACTTTATTCAGTTGGTTTATATAATATAATGAAAGGTTTATGAAGTTATGGAGCTAAATATTCTTATTTTTATAATAACATCTTGAAGGAGTAAAATTTTCTTATTTAAAAAAGAAAAAAATAATAAACCGATACATTTAACGCACTGCCTTAGCAACATTCATAGTTTCAATTGAAAGATAACAAAATAAACCACAACAGAAACTTTTTGTCTCTGAAATTATTAGACATCTTGACGGCCTTGTGAACAGTAAATATCAGCTTCCCGTATGACCTTTTTGTACCGGTTTAAAGCGAGACCGCCCTTAGCTTTCATTATGTTTCACTATAAATACGATAGCAAAATTTTTATTGGCATCAGTTGTTCCTCATTACAACAGCAATACAAGATGTTCAAGTTAGTAGTGTTGTGCGCTTTCTTGGCTGCTGTGGGAGCCGAACCTGAACCACAATTCATCGCACCTCTATCTTACTCCGCCAATGTTGTGGCTCCAGCAGCAGTCATTCCGCCATACCGTTCTAACTACTTATACTCGTCACCCATCGTCCCAGCACCGGTGTCATATGCTGCACCTCTTAACTACGCACATCTCATCAAGAAGAGGTCTGCACCTCTGGCTGTAAGCACTTACTACACTCCATCTTCATACATTGCACCTACCAGCTACGCATACTCTGCACCAATCGCGACTACATACACCGCAGCTACTCCATTGGCCCCAGTTTACGGATCTGGACTCGTCTACTCTTCAAATGCCCACTTCATCAAGAAGCGTTCAGCATCTCTGTTCCCCTCGACCTACGTAGCACCCACTTCCTACATCGCTCCTACTTACCCCGTGGCCACTCCATTGGTAGCTTCGACTTACTCTCACGCTGCTCCAATCCTTTCCACTCCTCTGGTTTCCTCTGCACCCATCAGCTACGCAACTCACTTCATCAAGAAGCGCTCCGCTCCCCTCGCCCTAGCCACCTATGCTGCCCCAGCATACTCTCATCAGTCCCGATTTGACTTCAAGGCCTCCGGTCCAGCAGTCACAGCCTACAGTACTTATACAGGTTCTCTGCCCTACGTCACCCCCTTCGGTTACAGCCACCTGTACTAAGAGCGAAGTAAGGGATTCCTCCACGACATCAGTTACCATTGATGTAAATAAAGTGATCATGTAAAATAAAATACCATCTTTTATTCTTTTAAACCTACTATTACCTAACAAAATAAGATTGTTTTTTTGAGACTTTGTAACAGTCAATGTTACTAAATATTTCCTTCGTCTTGTTTGTGCTAAACTTAAAACCAGAAAAATACTAAAACAAGTAATTACCAAATAATTAGTCGAAGTTTCTTCTTACTTAATAGTTACAACAAAACGAATAAAAATCTAATAAAAATATAGGTATAATTTGGTAAGTCTAAATATAAATATTTAGACTTACCAAACCTTATGGGTTAATAAGAACTGATAGTATTAACATTCTCTCATTTTACGATGCATAAATATAACATTAGTAGAAATGTTTAATGAATAACTTTCTGTCATTAAAATCGGTTGAACTACTGCATCACTGAGTATATATTCATATTTTAATGTCACTCTGTACGTAAACAACACTGTTTTCATTTTGTTTTATTGGCAATAAATGCGGATACTTGGTCCATTCAAAGTTGTCGTCGATTTATTATACGACTACATCTGCCCTTTTTGATCAAGTACTATTTGCCCAAACCCCGAGGCATCGAGCCTCATAAATGTTGGCTTCAGGCTTGATAGCGACAATATTTATATTACTTATTTTGATAAGCTTTTGCACCTTCCGCTAAATCACGATTTTATTAAAATTCAAGGACTACTTCAACGACAACTCTACCATTCTAGTATCGTTCCTAGTTTCAATAGTCTTTTGTAACATTCCTAAACAATTTAATTATTACTTTGCTCATCGCAAAGTAGCACCGTCGCCTGTAATAGAATTAGGTGAATTTAGTTTTTGAGTCTTGACTTCAAAATCAAAACTGCAAATTCTGTTATAAATATTCGTTTCTTGTATTAATGACGTTATAACGGTTTAAGCGTTTTTTTTATAATAATCTTTTCCCATACCTATTTTTATAATTCAAAAAGAGACTATTTTGATAAATATCATAATATTATGTAATGAAACTACATACATAGGCTACATGAATATTAAATTGTACATGATACGAGTATGTATAATGGTTTCTAAAATCTGTCAATAGTAAAATATACTGATAATAAAACAATACAAAAAACATAACAAAAATACAACATGCTTAGATAATATTAATTCTCTAATAAATATAAGAAAACAATTAGAATCATGTTTTTTTTACATTTAAATTTTCCAAATGTTGTTATTACAAAATAAAGACATGATCAATACTGTTTTTTTTTTGTATTCAAGAACGATTCTCGATACTAGGATCCGCCGTCCGCGGCGGGTGTTGAACTGAGCCTCTCTCCTTTCTTCTTTTCTTGATAACTTTTGAATGTCTAAACATTTTTTCAATCTGTTTTCGCTATAACATCCGCGTTCGGCTCAAACATATTTGAGAAAATTTTTAGCTAATTATCTCGTCGCATTCTGGAGACAACTAAACACAAAAAAAGGTCTCCCAAACGGTTAAGAGCTTCGCTTACGCTCAGCTCAACAATATTGACATAATAAAAATATTAAGATACATTGTTATAATTTTTATAATTAATTGGTTTTATGATATTATATGGTTCAATTCATATAATTACTGTCTGCTTACTGTAGTTTATTGTCTGCTGTTCTTGATTCAAAATAATAAGCCATTAAACAATGCTTGAATTTGTTGCAAATTCATATATTATTATTTCATTGGAACGATAATTAAATAAACAGTTAAAATAATGTATATTGTACTTTAATAATAAACCACTCGCAAACAAAAAGGTTAACAGGCATAATATTAAACACTATAATAATATGTTCCAGTAATCATATATAAATGCAACGATTTTTTTATATCATATATTTCAATTGTACTGCAATACCAATCTACTGTTTTATTGTGTGGGTACGGATAGTATTCAATTCATAATATTTGGCATACAAAATTATTTTATATGCCAAATAATCTTAAAGAATTTACATGAAATTTTTGTATTCTAAAAACCAATAAATGGAAAATCGTTCAAAATATGAACATCTAAAAAGTTTCAAAGTACTAACACCTTTTTTTAATAATTTTCATATTAATAATTAATCATGGAATTTAATTATTATAAACTTGGACATGATAAAATAAAAGATGTAAATAATATTTTATGCGTTTTATTTCCTTGGATGGTAAATTCAATATCACATCATGTCGAAAGATTTTCTTCACTTGTTTTCTTGAAATTTCGGAACTACTTGTTTAGTACAAGTGGCTGTAAGCGAAGGGGGTGGAGTAGGTCAGAGGAGCCGCGTAAGTACTGTAGGCTGGGACTGGCAAGGATGTCTTGATGTCGAATCGAGACTGATGAGAGTACGCTGGGGCAGCGTAGGTGGCGAGGGCCAGGGGAGCAGAGCGCTTCTTGATGAAGTGAGTTGCGTAGTTAATGGGTGCAGAGGACACCAGAGGAGTAGATAGGATTGGAGCAGCGTGAGAGTAAGTCGAAGCTACCAATGGAGTGGCCACGGGGTAAGTAGGAGCGATGTAGGAAGTTGGTGCTACGTAGGCCGATGGGAAAAGAGATGCTGAACGCTTCTTGATGAAGTGGGCGTTTGAAGAGTAGACGAGTCCAGATCCGTAAACAGGGGCCAATGGAGCAGCTGCGGTGTATGTAGATGCAATTGGTGCAGAGTATGCGTAGCTGGTAGGTGCAATGTACGAAGATGGGGTGTAGTAGGTGCTTACAGCCAGGGGTGCAGACCTCTTCTTGATGAGATGTGCGTAGTTAAGAGGTGCAGCATATGACACCGGTGCTGGGACGATGGGTGACGAGTATAAGTAGTTAGAACGGTATGGCGGAATGACTGCTGCTGGAGCCACAACATTGGCGGAGTAAGATACCGGTGCAATGAATTGAGGTTCCGGTTCGGCTCCCACAGCCGCCAAGAAAGCGCACAATACTACTAGTTTGAACATCTTGTTTGTAAGTGAAATGAAACACTGATACTTAATCAAATTATTGGCCGTATTTATACTAGACATGATAAAAAATCAACAAAAACCGGCTTATTTACCGGGCGAAAAAAAGTTATTGATATTGATTGTAAACAAGGTCGCGTGGAAGCTTAACGCCACAAGGAAGCCTGTATTAAGATAACAGTTTAAGGGAATAACATCCCTCCACGACATCAGTTACCATTGATATAAATAGTCTGACAACGTAAAATATAATACTATCTTTTATTGTTTCAAAGCTACTTTTTTCCAGAAATAAAATGTTTATATAATTGTAAAGACTTCTAAATTATCAAATTTAAGAAATATTTTATACGTTTTTACTAACAATATATTCAAAATGATGGTCGATTTATTATACGACTATACCTGCCCTTTATGATCAACTACTATCTCCCCAAGCCCCGAGGCACCAAACCCCATAAATGTTGGCTTCAGGTTTGACAGCGACAATATTTATATATCATAGTGTAGTTTACGTACAGAGTGTTTTATTAAATTATAAATTTATGAATGATGTACTTTTTAATTTTTTTATTGTTAAGACACTTTAATGGGGAGAATTATAATTATTTTTCACTGGAGACACTAAAATGAGATACTATAATTTTTCTTCTTAAATAAACCAGTTAATATACAATGTACTTATTTATTATAAAATAACCGTTTTTTAATACTAACAGTGTTTCCATACTTCTCAACTATGAAAAATAATTATGTATTTACCTATATTTATTTTAATTTACCACTATTAAGTAAAGGAAACTTTAACGTATTATTTAATAATTAAATACTTTTAACGTTGACATTTTCTGTTTTATTCTCAATACATATAAGACATAAAAAAACATTTACTAAATTTGATAATTTAAAATTATATCAAAAAAATATTTCTGGACAATAATAGTAGGTTTAAAATAATAAAAGATGGTATTTTATTTTACAGAATCACTTTATTTACATGAATGGTAACTGATGTCCAGGAGGGATGTTATACCCCTACATCGCTATATTAATACAGGCTTCCTTGTGGCGTTAAACTTCCACATGACCTTGTTTGTAATAAATATCAATGACTTTCTTTTTCGCCCCGTAAATAAGGCAGGTTTTGTTGACTTTTTTATCAAGTCTAGTATAAATACGGCCAATAATTTGATTAAGTATCAGTGTTTCATTTCACTTACAAACAAGATGTTCAAACTAGTAGTATTGTGCGCTTTCTTGGCTGCTGTGGGAGCCGAACCGGAACCACAATTCATCGCACCTCTATCTTACTCCGCCAATGTTGTGGCTCCAGCAGCAGTCATTCCGCCATACCGTTCTAACTACTTATACTCGTCACCCATCGTCCCAGCACCGGTGTCATATGCTGCACCTCTTAACTACGCACATCTCATCAAGAAGAGGTCTGCACCCCTGGCTGTAAGCACCTACTACACCCCATCTTCATACATTGCACCTACTAGCTACGCATACTCTACACCAATCGCGACTACATACACCGCAGCTGCTCCATTGGCTCCTGTTTACGGATCTGGACTCGTTTACTCAAACGCCCACTTCATCAAGAAGCGTTCAGCATCTCTATTCCCCTCGACCTACGTAGCACCCACTTCCTACATCGCTCCTACTTACCCCGTGGCCACTCCATTGGTAGCTTCAACTTACTCGCACGCTGCTCCAATCCTATCCACTCCTTTGGTTTCCTCTGCACCCATCGGCTACGCAACTCACTTCATCAAGAAGCGATCTGCTCCCCTGGCCATCGCCACCTATGCTGCCCCAGCGTACTCTCATCAGTCTCGGTTCGACATCAAGACATCGTTGCCAGTCCCAGCCTACAGTACTTACGCGGCTCCTCTGACCTACTCTACCCCCTTCGCTTACAGCCATCTGTACTAAACAAATAATTCCGAAATGTCAAGAAAACATATGAAGAAAATCTTTTGACAAGACGTGATAGTAAACTTACCATCCAAGGAAATAAAACGAATAAAATATTGTACAAATCTTTTATTTACAAGTAATTGCGACCAACTATTATATCATTAAGTAAAATTGAACTTCAGCTTATATCTCAAAATATATGTATTTAATAAATGAATCACATGTGGTATAAATAACAAGTGGTTGTCACATATAACCTAGCAAACATCCACAAGAACAGACAGAAACATTTTCTGATTTGTTTTAATTTGAAATTAATTAACTTTAGAAACTAGTCAGACTTATGAATTTTTATTTATTTTTTTTATTTACCCTTTTTTGTAAATTACAAAAGGCGAACTTAATACCTGTTGGCATTCTCTACCAGCAAACCTTTGAGGATTGTGAGAAATTGCGGTAGGCGTAATAAAAGCAAAATTCAAGCAAGAAATTAAAAAATATATATGTATATATTTTTACTGTTTAAGCTTATTTTGCATTTATTATATATTTTAATAAAAGCTTTTCTTACTGTACATGCTGATCCAAAAATTATATAATTATATTATGCAATATTCCACTTTCATATTTTTATTATGAATTTAACACTATCTGTAAACAACAATAATATAAAATTCCTGAGCAACTACATTATTTAAATAAATATTATTGGCATCTAGATAAGGTTATAAGAAAATATTGTGATAGTTTTCAATATTTTCCGATCTGATTCTAACATCATAAAATAAAGATCCATTGGTATATGTTTAAAATTTAGTTTAAAAAAATTTGAAAATATAAATTTATGAAAACGTAACTATATGCGAGATATCATTAGGTTTAAAATAACCTACAAATATTTTTTATATTTCCAAAAACCAAGAAATAAAAAACCTTACAATAATTTAGATAACAAAATGCTCACACAAGTTTCTTTTATTTTTCTTAATTTTAATAATACTATCTAATAATGAACTTTTTAAATAGTTAGACCCCAGTTAATAAAAGATTTATATAATAAAATATAACGCGTTTTATTGATGGTAGAAGATAGTTTTGGTTTAGTACAAGTGGTTGAAAGTTAAGAGGATGGATCAGGTCAGAGGAGTCGCCAACAAACTATACGCCCTGACTGGAATGAAGGTTTTGAAGTGTAACCAAGATTGATGAGAGTATGCTGGGGCAGCATAGGCAGCAATGGCCTCCTGAATATTTAGGAGCTTAGCTCTAGCGCTTAGCGCTTAGCGGAGCGCTTCTTGATAAAGTGGGCATTTGAAGAATAGACAAGTCCAGATCCTCTACAGGGGCCAATGGAGCAGCTGCGATTCATGTAGTCGCGATTGGTGCAGAGTATGAGTAACTGGCAGGTACAATGCATGAAGATGGTGTGTAGTAGGTGCTCACAGCAAGGGGTGCAGCCCGCTTTTTGATTAGATGTGCGTAATGCTAAGGTGCAGAATATAACAATGATGCTGGGACAATCAGTGACGAGTATAAATAGTTCGAGCAGTATGGTAGAAGTATTGCTGCTGGAGCCACAACATTGGCGGTGTAAGATAGAGGTGCAATGAATTGTGGATCCGGCTCGGCTCACACAGCAGCCAAGAAAGCTCACATTATTCGAACATCCTGTTTATAAGTGAAAACAAGAAAAAACAAAGCTTACTAAAATTATTGGCCATATTCGTATTAGACTTGATAAAAAAGTTGTTAAAAACTTGCTTACTTACGGGAGCAAAACGAGTCATTGATATTTACTGCAAGCGAGGCCACAGGGAAGCTTAAAACTAAAATTAATATGTCTTATTATCCCTTTCAACAGATATAATATAAAGGTCCTTATCCTACGACTAAGACTGGTTTTAAGTCCATTTTTAAATGCGATAAGATCCATAATTAAATGTCATTACAACCTTGATAAATGCGACTAAAATTTGAAGATATTGTAAATGACAATAAAAATTATATTATAATTAGTTACCTCTCATGGTAGCCGTGGAAGACTGGGGTTGTTGGGAGTCTTCAGCAGATCGGTGACGGGGGGGAGGGGCCCGCCGTGGTGACAGAGCCAATCCCGCCACACTATCTGCCACACCGGCCACATACTGTCCCAATGATGTCAGGAAACTCATTTTTGTATTATCACTTAACACATCTGTCACTAATTAAGTAACGTCTAAAGTACAATACAAACACTAAATTACAATACTAAAATTTAAAGTACGCGTTCATAATGACAAATCTGCCGCTGCCGTATATCTGAAACAAAAACCAACATTTTAATCTCTTATCAAAACATTTCGGCAGAGGATAATCCTTACTAATATAAATACGAATGTAAGTTTGTTTGTTTATTTGTATATATGATTTAACTACTTAAGCAATCATTGTGAAATGTGCATATACATTCTAAAGAGTACAGAAGAAAATATAGGGTATTTTTTATCCAAAAAAAGTTCTCTTCCCGAAGGAAAGAAAATACAAGTAAATAAATAAATACATTATGAAAATATAAGAATTATTTCTCATATAACTCACCATGTCAACGACAGTATTAAATCTCGTACTCACGATAAATAATATAGTCTTGGAGACATAACAAGAAAATCTACTTTGGTATTAAATGTGTTTTGATGTTCTCATAACTACTGATTTTTGAAAGTAACAAATCTTATTACAATATAATATTAACTAAAGGATTTATGTATTGTATAATTTAATATTAGAATACATATAGAATAGAAAAAACAATACAAAAAACTCTCAATTGTTTTCGATGATATTCAAAACAATAAACTTCAGAAATTAATAAACAAAATGTTTTTAAAAAATAATTGGAAAGTAAATTAAACAATATCAGAGCGTGGGCGAAAGAACTCCAATTTTATTTGCTTTTATTTTAAAATTGTTTATTTTAAAAATGCACGCTGTAATATTTTTTATATAAAAATAATTTTAAAAACTATTATTCGGGTATAATCGAATAACATGGACAAAATGCATTTACATAAAATATATGATGTAGTAAGTTAATTATGAAATGGTAAAATAATATTAAGTAATAGTTTGAAAAGCCTTTATTAATGGGTAGAAATTATTTTTGGCCAAATCTGAACCGACTCTTTACTTAAAACGACTTAACTAAATAATTTTAAACTGTAAAGATATTTTATCCATACTTATCTTTAAAGCCTAAATAGAATTATTTTGTTTATATTATAATTATTTGATACAATAAGTTAATTACGCAGAACACACCCAAAAAAATGCAAGTTCTGAACTTTGTTGATACTTAATTATTACTAAGTTAAAAGCTATGCTACTTGATCAAAGTTGGAAACAAGAGTAACATTAATTAATTAAATTGTAATTAAAAGAATTAAACTTAAACGGAATGGTTTCGGATATCCTATTATCATGTTCTCAGATTCTAATGCGATATGCTTGATATATTACACCGGTCTTAAAAGCGATTCTGCTATGCTTGAGAATATAATAGTCGTCTATGTATATATGTATATATGTTTACGGAAATATATGTAAAATTAAATTATATATAATTCATCTAAATGGTTAAACATTTAGTGTTGATAGTATTCATGTACATTTTATTACAAATGTAATAAATATATATATATATATATATATATATATATATATATATATATATATATATATATATATTTATATAGATATAGCAAAACAAATATAAATAAAAACAAAAACAAAATCTTAAACAAAAAGTTTCCATTTCTATGTAAATAATATAAAGTTTGAATTTTAAGACACTTTTTAGGGTTCCGTAATCTCTAGTCGTAGTCCGTATGTCCGCAGTCTAGACTATTAATACTAAAAAACTGTAAGTCGCCATAAAGACATATTAACTACGCGGACAACGTAGTAAAATAAATTTTTTTAGAAACGAGTTTAAAAATGAATTTATCATGATTAAGTAAGCTCTACAAGTATACGAGTAATAGTCGTATAACTTCAAATATATAGTTTTATGCCCTTATACTGCAAACTGGCTCAATGTTAGAAGCTGCATCAAAGAAATATACTATAGAATTGTATCTATCTATCTATCTCCATTATTGACAATTGCGAAATTCTACATTGCGTGTGGATACACGTTCTTGGCCGGTTTTTTTATCTAGAAATATAGATATAGTGTAATTAATATTTTTGGCTTTATCCAGCTTAGTTCATTTAATAGTTAGGAGTATTTACAAAAGGCATTATCATAGACAAGAGGGCGATGTTCAGAAAATAGCTTGTGCTGATTGAATAATTATGAACCATAATCGTAAAGTGATGTCTCTGGGGAAGCCTTGATTAACAAGACAATTGCAAAACCGAAGTCCAGTAAATGCTATATTAAGATTTAATATTTATTAAGTAATTAATTTTAATAATCATATTTTTGTAGATTATTTAATAAACATATGAATTATTCTTACTATTTTTAAAAAGGTTTAAATAGGAAAACAATTTTTTTTGAAAAAAACATAATTATTTAATTATCGAATTCAACTTTTAAAACTATTCTTGAAGTGGTTTAAAAAAACGTTAAAGATAATAATGGCGTAAATTTTTTTTTATTAAAAAAAAGTCAACGATTTATATATCGACCGATTTATATATATATATATATAGCGCATTAAATTAATGAATGTAATTAGCAGTACCTACTAATCGAAAGTATTAACAGACTGATGATTCAAATGAAACCTTTAGTAGTGATATTTAATCGTCCACCACTGAGATAACAATTTCGGAATACGGACAACCAAGATTGATTAGATGGCTTTGTGTCCTCCACAACCTTAACTACCTAACCCTGGATATTGACTTATCTCATTTAAATGAAACACATTTCCCAGGAGACGTTATGAACCCTAAATGAAATCAAAGAAAAGAAACAATATTGAAAGAAAATAAATAATGAAGACAAAACGTATGTTAAAAATAAATCATCATCTCAATAATACAATAATTTATTATAAATAACAATGGAACATATTGTATTTTTCCCTATTTTAATTTATATTATACACGGACAGTCTATTATGCTTTCAATTAAAACCCTCCTGAGTTGTGAGTTTTGTAAATATATTTCGACACAAATGAATTCGTTTACACCTTTCTCTATTTTCTCTTTGAAAGTTATTATTTTGTAACCTTCTTTGTTTAATTAATCAGATGACATCTGAAATTCGAGAAATGTAATTATTTCTGTTAAAAGATCAATTTTTCAAACGACAATTTCGGATTTTATGTATGTCAAAATGTTTAAATGTAAGAAATATTTATATTTTTCCTTAATATTATGTTATTTATGTGTTATAATTTTATGACTCTCATTTGTTTTTATTTATACAAAATCAATTGAAGCACTTACATGAAGGAAACATTGTTATAAAAAATAATGAAAAAAGCTTCCTGTCCGTTTTCATTTGATGACTAAGTTTGTAGAGAAAGTAATAAGAAGTAAGAATTTTTTTATAACATCTCTTTACACTTATCGTCCAATAAATAACTAAAATATAAATATTTTACTTTCATTTTAGCAAATATTCATGCAAATTATTATTCTTACCTAGTGACCTTAAAATTTATGTTTGTATTTTTTATAAAAAAAGATGAAAGTCAAAATAAATCTGCCATGCACTTGCTTTTTTCCTAATATTTTGGGCCATATTTCAATTCCCAACATAATTGCTCACTCTATCCATGTCCTAGACCACTACTCTTATAATAAACTGCGTTTGTAGTTGAATCTTTTTGTTTAATCCCTTTCATTCCTCAACATAATGCGACCATTACACATATTGATTATAAAGAAGAAAAGAAATAATTAAGTAAACAGTATTTAAATGAAGTATAAAATTGACGATAAATATAATTTTATCCGCGTCATATAAACCTGTACAGTGTAAAATAATAGCAAGGCGTTCCACCCTACAGTGTAAACTTTAGAAACATATTATATTAAATATAATCATTCATAGTGCGAGCTTCGGTGTGGTGTAAACGTATTTTTTGTAATAGTTTTACATTTGTCGGTCATATATAATATAGTGATAAGATAATTATCTAGAATTTATTATTCTTAGATTATTTTAGTATAGTCGTATCGTATAGTATTGTACATTTAGTAGTATATATATATGGTGTATTTAGTATAATATATTTCATTTATAAGTGATTTTCTTTTATTATTTTTTTGTTTACTTGTTACCCTCATTATTTATCTCACTGGTAGATAATGCCTAAGCAGCATTAAGTCCGCCGATTGTACCATTTTTTGTACAATGAAGTTTTAATGAATAAATAAATAAATATAAAAACAATAACGTTTTATTTTATAATATTAAATTCACAAGTTTATTAGTATTAGTAAATAGTTAGTCTAAACGTGATACGATACGATGCGATACTCCTAGAATTGGTCCTAAATTAAGCTGAATATTCCATGCAGCTTGACTACCGGTTATCATGTTGTTTGTATTTATTGCCTGTATATATTTTTATGTTTGCTATTTTAATTCACTAATCAGACAAATATAATCAATTTTCGTATGAATATGAAGAACAGGTCAATTTAGTTGAATGGTTACAACGTAGAAAGTTATTTTGAATTATTCTAAACTAATATTTATACAGCTATATTTCGATTTGTTTTAACACAAACACTTTATTCAATACTAGCTATTTCACGCTACTTCGTCTACTCCCTGAAGCCACCGACTCAAATAATAATCTAACAAGCCAAAAAATGTACAGAAATTAATAAAATTATTGTTTATTTTATTTTAAGTCACAAAATTAAATTAAATTAAATTAAAAACCAGAATAAGTTTTTTGTTCTGCTGTGAAAAGAATAGATTTTTTAAGAGTGAAAAGCTTATATATTGAGCAAAAGATTTTTTTTACTTGCCTGTGAAAATGAAGAAAAATGTAAAAAAGTATTCTAGTTATTGACTGAAATAAAATTCAATAACAAAACCATACGACATCAAAATCAATTGAAAATGCATAATACAAGTAGAAATATAGAGACAAACAGTAAAAAAATTTACATACTATACTTTTTTCACTTGATTGTATTGAATAACAACTTAGTGGATGTTGGAATAACTATATATTAACAATAATCTTTTTAAATCCGTCTTCATTAAACAAAATGATTAAAAGAAACTTATTTTGACAAATAAGTTATCAATCCAAACAGACAATAAGCTAGATAAGTTTTAGTGTTTAATTTACATCACATAAATGGTGTGTTACACGACTGAACAGCACATTCTCTAAACCGCTTACAAATTTATATACTGCATTATAGACCCTAACATTAAGGACCCTATATTAAATAAATTATATGAAAAAGTGAAATGAAATAATATTCATAATAAAATAAATAACGAAGACAACGTATAATACTTATATGTTGTAAATAATACACTAATTTATTAAAAATGACATGAAACATTGTTTTTTTATCTATTTTGTTTTATAGTATACAAATACAAATTTTAATTACAAGCAAAACAGACTATATATTTTGTTTTAAATTAAAACCCTCCTGAGTGGTGAGCATTGTAAATATATTTTCGACACAAATGAATTCATTTACACCTTTCTTCATTTCCTCTTTGAAAGTCATTATTTTGTAATACCCTTTTTGTTTAATTAATCGAATGACTGAAATTATTTCTTTTAAAATACCAATTTTTAAGTTTAGATTTTATATATCATAATATTTAAATGAAAAATATATTTATATCTTTTCATTACATATTATGAGATTTTGAACATATAACTTAATTTTGTGCTTCATATTTTATGTTTATTTTAACAGATTCAAGCACTTACGTGAAGGAAATGTTGTTATATCAAGTAATGAAGAAGAAAGGTTCTTGTCCATTTTCATTTGATGACTAAATTTGTAGAGAAAGTAATATGAAAAACTGCTTAATATAGCAGTTTTTTATAACATCTCTTTACATTACTCATCGTCCAATATAATGATTGAACTTAAGACAATTCACTTTTACTTTCACGCCCATTAATTCAAAATATTAATTTATTATTAATTAAATGTTTTTCTTACCAAGTGACCTTACAATATAATACTCATATTTTAATAAGAATAATTTATGTCATTAATTATTTTAGGGTGCAATATTTCATTTCCCTCCGCGCATATTTCAATTCCCTCCATAATTGTTCACGCACTCCCGCCATATCTTATGTCGCCCTGTTTTCTTATAACAAACCACAAACTTAAATTACATTACATGACCATAGCACATATCGATTATTAGAAAAAAGGAAATAAATAAATAATTAAAACAATATATAAATGAAGTAAAAACCTGTCGATAAATATAATTATATCAGCGTCATATAAACATATGTAGTGTAAAATAATAGCAAATGCGTTCCGCCTCAAAATTATGTAAATTTCAGAATTATATTATATTAATAATTATTGTTCGTTGTACGAGTTTAATGTTGTTTTGGAAATGTATATTTTATGAAATGGTTTCATATTTTATATATATAAAAACAAATACGTTTCTTGGATTATAGTAAAGTCTTTGAGTTTCAGTAAATAATTGATTAGTCTACCTACGATACTCCTTTACTGGAATAGGTCTTATCGAAGCCTAATAGTCTATGCTGATACACTACCGGCTATTGGGTTGTCTGTTTGCTAGTATGCCTTCACGATATTTTCATTCACTGGTTATGCAAACATGAATATTTATCGTATGAATGAAAGGAACTCGTCAATTCAAATATCTTTGTGTTCTTCTACCGTGAAAATAAGAGAATTTGGCGGATAGAGAATCTTGACCAAAAAAATACAAACTCAGGTCCGAGGTTTTATAAATTTCTAATTATAGTACAAAAAAGTTTTTTTATTTCCTTGTGAAAATAGAACAATCCTTCCTTGTTAAAAATATGTAACAACAATACATTTCATCAAAATCCGTTGAATATACATGATATTTGTAATATATGCACAAATATACCGACAAACAGACCAGAATTACAGAAACTACACTGTCTTCACGTGATTATATTTAAGAGGGCTTTAGCGGATGTTGGAATAACTGTATATTAACAATGATCCTTCTTCATCCCTGTCTATAACAAGGAAAATGATTAAATGGAAACTATTTTGGTATATACGTTATAAAACAAAGAGACGATAATCTAGATAACTTTTAGTGTTTAGTTTATAGCACATAAATGGTGTGTCATACAAGTGAATAGAACATTCTCTAAACCGCTTTTAAGTTTATATTCTGCCATTAAAGTCAGTTTCTATTACTAATTGAAAGCACTCTGTAGATGTGAATTCATGTCCTTATTACTGATATTTAATCCTCAACCACCGACATAATTTTAGAATACGGACTGCGAAAAACACAATGTGATTAGATGCCTTTATTTTCTCTACATTCTTTACTAGCGTTGCCCTCAATATTGACCTATCTTATGTAAATGAAACACATTTCCCAGATGACAATAATGTCCATAAAGAACCTAAATCAAAGAGTGAAATGAAATAGTATCGATAATAAGAGAAGTAAGGAAGACAAAGTCTAATACTTATATGTTGAGAATAATACATTAATTTATTAAAAATGACAATGGAACTTTTTGTACCTGTTCCTAGTTTAATTAATATTATATAAAGACAAATATAGTATATTTTGTTTTCAAATTACAACTCTCCTGAGTGGTGAGCTTTGTAAATATATTTTCGACACAAATGGATTCGTTTACACCTTACAACTACAACTTTGTGATTCTTATTTATTTTTATTTATACAGTATCAATTGAAGCACTTATATGAAAGAAACGTTGTTATATCAAAGAATGAAAAAAGGTTCCTGTCCATTTTCATTTAATGACAAAGTTTGTAGAGAAAGTAATAAGAAACAAAAAATTTTGTATAACATTTCTTTACACTTATACGTCGTATTGTACTTTACTCTTTTTGTCTCATGCCTTTCACATAACGCGACCATTACACGTATTGATTATAAAGAAAAAAATCAATAAATCATTGAAACAGTAATTAAATGAAGTAGAAAATTGACGATGAATATAATTTTGTTCCCGTCATATAAACTTGTGTAGTGTAAAATAATAGCAAAGCGTTCCACCCTACAGTGTAATCTTCAGAAATATATTATATCAAAAATTATCATTCATATTGCGAGCTTTGGTGTATTTTATAAGCGTATGTTTTGTAATAGCTTTACATTTCTTGGTCAAATATAAAAACAATAACGTTTTCTTTGTTTATATTAAATTCACAACTCTTTCAATATGAGTAAATAGTTAGTCTAAACGCGATACTCCTAGAATAGGTCCTAAGTAAAGCTAAATTCCATGCTTCTTTACTACCGGGTATCATGTTGTTTGTGTTTGTTGCCTTTACATATTTGATGTTTGTCATTTTAATTTACTAATTAGACAAATAATTTTCGTATGAATATGAAGAACAAGTCAATTTAGTGGAATAGTTACAACGTAGAACGTTATATTGACTTATTCTAAACTAATCTTTATACACCTATATATCGATTTGTTTTAACACAAACACTTTATTCAATACTACCTATTTCACACTACTTCGTCTACTCCCTGAAGCCAACGACTCAAATAATAATCTAACAACCCAAAAAATGTATAGAAATTAATAAATTTATCGTTTATTTTATTTTAAGTCACAAAATTTGTAAACCAGAATAAGTTTTTTGTTCTGCTGTGAAAAGAATAGATTTTTTAAGAGTGAAAAGCTTATATATTGACCAAAAGATTTTTTTTACTTGTCTTTGAAAATGAAAAAAATATATAAAAAAGTATTCACAAGTCACAACAAGTAAATTCACAAGTCTTTCAGTATTAGTAAATATGGTAGTTAGTGTAACTGCGATACTCCTAGAATTGGTCCTAAATTAAGCTGAATATTCCTTGCAGCTTGACTACTGGCTAACATGTTGTTTGTATTTGTTGCCTTTACATATTTGATGTTTGTTATTTTAATTCACTAATCAGACAAATATAAACAATTTTCTGATGAATATGAAGAACAAGTCAATTTAGTGGAATAGTTACAACGTAGAACGTTATATTGAATTATTCTAAACTAATCTTTATACAGCTTCGTTTCGATTTCTTTTAACACAAACACTTTATTCGATACTAGCTATTTCACGCTACTTCGTCTACTCAGTAAAGCCACCGACTCTATACAATAATCTATCAACACAAAAAATGTATAGAAATTAATAATTAATTAATTTGTAAACCAGAATTTTTTTTTGTTCTGCTGTGAAAAGTATCGAATTTTTAAGAGCGAAAAGCTTATATATTGAGCAAAAGTATTTTTTTACTTGCCTGTGAAAATGAAGAGTAATGTAAAAAAGGATTCTAGTTATTGACTGAAATAAAATTCAATAACAACATCATACGTCATTAAAATCTATTGAAAATGCCTGATACAAGTACAAATATACCGACAAACAGATAAAAAATACACAAACCATATTTTTCACTTCATTCATCATTTTCATTGTATTGAATAACAACTTAGTGGATGTTGGAATAGCTATATATTAACAATAATCCTTTTAAATCCGTCTTCATAAAACAAAATGATTAAAAGAAACTTATTTTGACAAATAAGTTATCAATCCAAACAGACAATAAGCTAGATAAGTTTTAGTGTTTAATTTACATCACATGGATGGCGTGTCATACGACTGAATAGTACATGCTCCAAACCACTTACAAGTTAATATACTGCCATTAAAGTCAGTTTATATTACTAATTGAAAGCAGACGGTATATGAACAATAATGATGTCTTTAGTACTGATATTTAATCGTCAACCATTGGGATTTTGGAACAGATTGATTAAATGTCTTTATTTTCTCTAGAACCTTAACCAGATTTACCCTCTGCGTCGACGTATTTTATTTAAATAAAACACATTTCCCAGGCAACATTAAGGAACCTAAATTAAATAAATGAAATGAAAAAGTGAAATGAAATAATATCCATAATAAAATAAATAACAAAGACAACGTATAATACTTATATGTTGTGAATAATACACTAATTTATTAAAAATAACATGAAACATTGTATTTTTATCTATTTTGTTTTACAGTATACAAAGACAAAATTTAATTACAAGCAAAACAGACTATATATTTTGTTTTAAATTAAAACCCTCCTGAGTTGTGAGCATTGTAAATATATTTTCGACACAAATGATTTCATTTACACTTTTCTTCATTTCCTCTTTGAAAGTTATTATTTTGTAACCTTTTTTGTTTAATTAATCGAATGACATTATTTCTTTTAAAAGACTAATTTTTCATTCGTTAAATTATATATAATCATATATAATCTAAACTTATATGATATATATATCACAATATTTAAATGGAAAAAATATTTTTATGTTTTCATTACATATTATAAGATTTTGAACCCATAACTTAATTTTGTGACTCATTTTTTGTTTTTATTTTAACAGATTCAACTCAAGCACTCACATGGAGGAAACGTTGTTATATCAAGTAATGAAGAAAAATGGTTCTTATCCATTTTCATTTGATGACTAAGTTTGTAGAGAAAGTAATATAAAAAACTGCTTAATAAAGCAGTTTTATTATAACATCTCTTTACAGGACTTATCGTCCCATATTATAATTAAACTTAAGATAATTCACTTTTACTTTCACTGCGATTAATGCAAAATATTAACTTATTATTGTTTAAATGTTTTTCTTACCAAGTAACCTTACAATATATTCATATTTAAATAAAAAGAAATGATGTCATTCACCTCCCGTATCTTAATTATTTTAGGATGCAATATTTCATTTCCCTCTGCAAATATTTCAATTTCCTCCATAATTGTTCATGCACTCCCGCCATATCTCAGGTCGCCCTCTTTTCTTAACATTAAATGATCACAGCACATAACGATTATTAAAAAAAAGAAAATAAATAAATAAATATAACAGTCATATAAACATGTGTAGTGTAAAATAATAGCAAATGTGTTCAACCGCAATAATGTGTATATTTCAGAATTATATTAACAATTATTATTCATACGAGCTTATGTGAGTGTGGTTTTGGAAACGTATATTTTATGATGTGTCTTTATATTTGAAATATATAAAAACATATACGTTTTATTTGATTATAGCAGTCTACAAGTTTTTGAGTATCAGTAAATTATTACTATACATCCGATACTCCTTTGCTAGAATAGGTCTTAGCGAAGCCTTATATTCTACGCTGATACTATCGGCTATCGGTTTGACTGTTTGCTAGTTTGCCTTCACGATATTTTCATTCACTGATTACGCAAATATAAATATTTATCGTATGAATATAAGGAAGTTGTCAATTCAAAAGAAAGGTTACAACATATAATGTTACGTATATTGAATAATTTTTAAATAATATTAGTACACTGACACTACATTTGTTTAAATATAATCATTTTATTTAAATACTAACTACTTCACGCGACTTCTTCTATTCCCTCATGACTCAAATAATAACCATCCAACATTTGTGAAAATGAAAGAATCCTTCCTTGTTAAAAGTATGTAACAATACTATATTTCATCAAAATCCGTTGAATATGTATGATTTATGTACAAATATACCGACAAACAGACAAGAATTACAGAAACTACACTGTCTTCACATTACATTTAAGAGGGCTTTAGCGAATGTAGGAATAACTGTATATTAACAATGATCCTTCTTCATCCCTGTCTATAACAGGGAAAATGATTAAATGGCATTTTGATTATTTTGGCATTTACGTTATAAAACAAAGAGATGATAATCTAGAAGTTTTAGTGTCTAGTTTACAGCACATACACGATGTGTCATACGACTGAATAGAACATTCTCTAAACCGCTTATAAGTTTATATTCTGCCATTAAAGTCAGTTTCTATTACTAATTGAAAGCAGACTGTAGATGTAAATTCATGAAGTCCTTAATACTTAGATTTAACCATCTACCACCGACATAATTTTAGAATACGGACTGCGAAAAACACAATGTGATTAGATGCCTTTATTTTCTCTACATTCTTTACTAGCGTTACCCTCAATATTGACCTATCTTATGTAAATGAAACACATTTCCCAGATGACAATAATGTACATAAAGAACCTAAATCAAAGAGTAAAATGAAATAGTATCGATAATAAGAGAAGTAAGGAAGACAACGTCTAATACCTATATGTTGAGAATAATACACTAATTTATTAAAAATGACAATGGAACTTTTTGTAACTGTTCCTGGTTTAATTTATATTATATAAAGCCAAATATAGTCTATTTTGTTTTCAAATTACAACCCTCCTGAGTGGTGAGCTTTGTAAATATATTTTCGAGACAAATGAATTCGTTTACACCTTACAACTACAATTTTGTGACTCTTATTTATTTTTATTTATACAGTATCAATTGAAGTACTTATATGAAAGAAACATTGTTATATCAAATACTGAAAAAAGGTTCCTGTCCATTTTCATTTAATGATAAAGTTTGTAGAGAAAGTAATAAGAAACAAAAATTTTGTATAACATTTCTTTACACTTATCGTCGTATTGTACTTTACTCTTTTTGTCTCACGCCTTTCACATAACGCGACCATTACACGTATTGATTATAAAGAAAAAATAAATAAATCATTGAAACCATATTTAAATGAAGTAGAAAATTGACGATGAATATAATTTTATTCCCGTCATATAAACTTGTGTAGTGTAAAATAATAGCAAAGCGTTCCACCCTACAGTGTAAGCTTCAGAAATACTCGTATATTATATCAAAAATTATCATTCATATTGCGAGCTTTAGTGTGTTTTATAAACGTATGTTTTGTAATAGTTTTATATATTTGTTGGTCAAATATAAAAACAATAATGTTTTCTTTGTTTATATTAAATTCACAAGTCTTTCAGTATGAGTAAATAGTTAGTCTAAATGCGATACTCCTAGAATAGGTCCTAAGTAAAGCTAAATTCCATGCTTTTTTACTACCGGGTATCATGTTGTTTGTGTTTGTTGCCTTTACATATTTGATGTTTGTTATTTTAATTCACTAATCAGACAAATATAAACAATTTTCGTATGAATATGAAGAACAAGTCAATTTAAAGGAATGGCTACAACGTAGAATGTTATATTGAATTATTCTAAACTAATCTTTATATAGCTGCATTTCGATTGCTTTTAACACAAAAACTTTATTCAATATTAGCTATTTCACGTTATTTCGTCTACTCCCTGAAGCCACCGACTCAAATAATAAATCTAAGAACACAAAAAATGTATAGAAATTAAAAAAAATATCGTTTATTTTATTTTAAGTCACTAAATTTAATTTTAAGTCAAATATTTTTTTTGTTCTGCTGTGAAAAGAATTGAATTTTTAAGAGTGAAAAGCTTATATATTGAGCAAAATATATTTTTTTAACTTGCCTATGAAAATGAAGAAAAATGTAAAAAAAGTCTACAATACTTTTTTTTTACATTAACTGAAATAAAATTCAATAACAACACCATACGTCATCAAAATCCAATAAATTTACATGATATAAGTACAAATATACCGACAAAAAGATAAAAATTGCACAAACTATATTTTTTTCACTTGATTTTATTGAATAACAACTTAGGGTACGAGTATGTTGGAACAACTATATATTAACAATAATCCTTTTAAATCCGTCTTCATAAAACAAAATGATTAAAAGAAACTTATTTTGACAAATAAGTTATCAATCCAAACAGACAATAAGCTAGATAAGTTTTAGTGTTTAATTTACATCACATAAATGGTGTGTTACACGACTGAACAGCACATTCTCTAAACCGCTTACAAATTTATATTCTGCCATTAAGGGCAGTTTCTATCAATAATTGAAAGCAGACGGTAGATGAAAAATCATGATGTTTCTAGTACTGGTATTTATTCGTCAATCATTGGGATTTTGGAACAGATTGATTAAATGTCTTTATTTCCTCTAGAACCTTAACCAGATTTACCCTCTGTGTTGACGTATTTTATTTAAATAAAACACATTTCACAGGCAAAATTAAGGAACCTAAATTAAATAAATTAAATGAAAAAATGAAATGAAATAATATTCATAATAAAATAAATAACGAAAACAACATATAATACTTATAAGTTGTGAATAATACACTCATTTATTAAAAATAACATGATATATTGTATTTTTATCTATTTTGTTTCATAGTATACAAAGACAAATTTAATTACAAGCAAAACCGACTATATATTTTGTTTTAAATTAAAAGCATCCTGAGTTGTGAGCATTGTAAATATATTTTCGACACAAATGAATTCATTTACACCTTTCTTCATTTCCTCTTTGAAAGTTATTATTTTGTAACCTTTTTTTTGTTTAATTAGTCGAATGACATTATTTCTTTTAAAAGACCAAATTTTCGTTCGTTAAATTATATATAATCTAAACTTATATGATATATATATCATAATATTTAAATAGAAAAAATATTTATGTTTTCATTACATATTATAAGATTTTGAACCCATAACTTAATTTTGTGACTCATTTTTTGTTTTTATTTTAACAGATTCAACTCAAGCACTCACATGGAGGAAACGTTGTTATATCAAGTAATGAAGAAAAATGATTCTTATCCATTTTCATTTGATGACTAAGTTTGTAGAGAAAGTAATATAAAAAACTGCTTAATAAAGCAGTTTTATTATAACATCTCTTTACAGGACTCAGCGTCCAATATTATAATTGAACTAAAGATAATTCACTTTTTTTTACAGCCATAAATGCATAATATTAATTTAATATTAATAAAACCTTTTTGTTACCAAGTGACCTTACAATATATTCATATTTAAATAAAAATAAATGATGTCATTCACCTGCCGTATCTTAATTATTTTAGGATGCAATATTTCATTTCCCTCCACAAATATTTCAATTTCCTCCATAATTGTTCACGCACTCCCCTTATCTTAGGCCGCCCTCTTTTCTTAACATTTAGTGATCACAGCACATAACAATTATTAAAAAAAAGAAAATAAATAAGTAAGTATAACAGTCATATAAACATGTGTAGTGTAAAATAATAGCAAATGCGTTCAACCGCAATAATGTGTATGTTTCAGAATTATATTAACAATTATTATTCATTCGAGCTTACTTAAGTGTGGTTTTGGAAACGTATATTTTATGAAATGTCTTTATATTTGAAATATATAAAAACATACACGTTTTATTTGATTATAGCAGTTTACAAGTCTTTGAGTATCAGTTAGTAATTACTATACATCCGATACTCCTTTGCTAGAATAGGTCTTAGCGAAGCCTAAATATTCTAAGCTGACACTATCGGCTATCGGGTTGTCTGTTTGCAAGTTTGCCTTCACGATATTTTCATTCACTGGTTACGCAAATATAAATATTTATCGTATGAATATAAGGAACTTGTCAATTCAAAAGAAAGGTTACAATATATAATGTTACGCATATTGAATTATTTTTAAATAATATTAGTACACTTACACTACATTTGTTTAAATATAATCATTTTATTTAAATACTAACTACTTCACGCGACTTGTTTGTTCTATTCCCTCATGACTCAAATAATAACCATCCATCATTATGTAAAATTTACAAAAATTTATAAATTCATTATTTATTTTATTTAAAGTTATAACATTCATAAATTAGCTAATTATAACAAATATCTTTGTGTTCTTCTACCGTGAAAATAAAAGAATTTGGCGGAGTGAAAATCTTGAGTAAAAAAAATACAAACTGTGTTCCGTGGTTCTATAAATTTTTAATTACAGTACAAAAAAAATATTTATTTCCTTGTGAAAATGAAAGATCCTTCCTTGTTAAAAGCTTGTAACAATACTATATTTCATCAAAATCCGTTGAATATACATGATATATGTAATATATGTACAAATATACCGACAGACAGACCAGAATTTCAGAAACTACACTGTCTTCACGTGATTATATTTAAGAGGGCTTTGGCGGATGTTGGAATAACTGTATATTAACAATGATCCTTCTTCATCCCTGTCTATAACAGGGAAAATGATTAAATGGACTCTATTTTGGCATTTACGTTATAAAACAAAGAGATGATAATCTAGAAGTTTTAGTGTCTAGTTTACAGCACATACACGATGTGTCATACGACTGAATAGAACATTCTCTAAACCGCTTATAAGTTTATATTCTGCCATTAAAGTCAGTTTCTATTACTAATTGAAAGCACTCTGTAGATGTAAATTCATGAAGTCCTTAATACTTATATTTAACCGTCTACCCGGTGGTAGACGGGTCCGTATTCTAAAATTATGTCGGTACATAATTTTAGAATACGGACGACGGAAACCACAGTGTGATTAGATGCCTTTGTTTTCTCTACAATCTTAACTAGCGTTACCCTCGATATTGAGCTAACTTATTTAAATTAAACACATTTCCCAGACCATATTATGGAACCTAAATGAAAAAATGAAATGAAATAATATCAATAATAAGAGAAGTAACAAAGACAACATATAATATTTATATGTTGAGATTAATACACTAATTTATTAAAAATAACAATGGAACATACTGTATTTTTCCCTATTCTAATTTATATTATAGAAGGATAGATATAGTCTATTTTGCTTTCAATTAAAACCCTCCTGAGTGGAGAGCTTTGTTAATATATTTTCGACACAAATGAATTCGTTTACACCGTCTTCTATTTTGTTTTTGAAAGTTATTATATTTTGTTTAATTAATAGGATGACATTTGAAATACGAGAAATAAAATTATTTCTGTTAAAAGACCAATTTTCCACAGGACCTCTTTATACAAACCATTGTCAATTATATAATAATGTAACTTAAGATAATTAATTTTTACTTTCACAGCCATTAATGCTAATTTTTTTTTTTTACTTATAACCTTATAATTTGATATTTATATTTCAATATACAAAAATTATGTCATCCACCTCCAATATCTTAATTATTTTAGGGTACAATTTTGACCTTACCACATATATGTCCTTTTTTTAACAAACCGCATTAATATTACTATCTTCTTATTTCATGTCATCCGTTCCTCTACGTTACATAATCATAGCACGTATCAACTAGTAAAAAAAAGAAAAGAAATTAATAACTTTTTAGTTATTAATTTCTTAATTCTTAATCTTAATCAATAATTCAATAAAGTAAAAAACTATCGATAAATGAATGTTTATTCGCGTCATATAAACCTGTGCAAAGGAAAATAGCAGCAAAGCGTTCCACCGAATAAAGTGTATATTTCAGATTTATGTTATACAAAAAATTATCATTCGTAGTACGAGCTTCAGCTTTTTTTTTGGAAATGTACATTTTATAACGTTTTTTTATTTGATAGTTGAAATATTAAAAAACTAATATTTTTATTGGATTATAAAGCTTACCGGTCTTTAAGTATCAACAAGTAATATTCCTTTACTAGAATAGGTCTTAATGTTCCACGCTGATACACTACTGGTTTCCGAGTTGACTGTTTGTTTATTAGCTTTCATTAACTGGTTAGACAAATATCAATATTTGTTGTATGAATATAAGGAACCTGTTTTCATAGGAATGGTTACACGGCAAAATATTATATTAAATTATTCTAAAATCTTTAATCATGACCTTAATTTCATACACAAATATTTCATTTAAATACTAGCTTTTTCACGTAGACTAGACGTAGACGTATTAGACGTAGACTTAGTCTACTCCCTACTACCAGTGACGCAAATAATAGGCATCTATCATCACACGAACAGCACTGACATTAATATATTAAATGTTTGTTTTATTTTAAAGTAATAAATATTTTGTTGTTCTACCGTGACAATAAGAGAGATTTTTCAAAGCGTAGAACTTTTATTTTAAGTCATTTTGTCTAGTTCAGATTTTGCGAATTCGACTGTTTTTCGGAGATTACCTTAGATTCAAAATTGCATTGGTCCCATCATAGTTGTGATTTGTCGAATAGGATTAGTTCTACCACATACGCGGTTCAAAAATACGCCTGTTCACAAACATTAAAACGCTAAAATAGTTTACTTTAGCTACTTTCACAGTGTTATATCATACGTCATACTATTATGGGGTAATGCATCAGATATGGATACAGTCTTTCTGCTGCAAAAGAGGGCTATTCGAGCAATCTATAACATGAGGCCTCGAGAGTCGTTAAAAATAAATTGAAAGAATTAAAAATTATGACTGTATACTCAATATATTTATGTAAATTTAATTTATATGTACAAAAAATAAAAGTTGTGATTTATACAAAAAATGATACTAGAAATAAAAATAAACTTGCTATGATGGACATAGACCTAGTCTTCATTAAATAGGTAATTCCTTTAGGGTTAATTGTATACGATTTATAATAAACTGCTGTATAGTTTATTATTAACCTTAAATTCGTCACTAAATTAATTCAAAAAACTTATTAAAAGGAATTATAAATTATATTAAAGGATATAAAAAAGTTATTAGAGCGTAAAGGACATTATGGCCTGGGAAAGAATTGTCTTTTAGCGATTAAATAGTAACCTATGCATTGCGCGTTCGGAATCCTCGTAGCCTTATTTTAAGTTGGAGAGTGTCTTCACAGAAAGTCTTGTTACGATAAGTATGGAATCAAAATAAGCCCTCCTGCTACTCCCATTTGACGTACAGAAGTGATCACTGGTATTGGTTTAAAGTGGAAAAGATAAAAATATAATAAAAATAGGTTGAGTTTTTTTATCAACTCGATCGCATTAAACTTTTGTAAGAAATAAGAACAATTTTACATTCTTATTTCATATAAATCAATATATGTTTACTTTAAAGCGATCGAGTTGGTAAAAAGCTAGCATTAGGCACACAAATAAATCCCTATTTAGATGTGATTATATTTAATAACGACTTATCGAATTTTAGAATAACTATGAACAATAATATTTCTAAATCCGTGTCCATACATATAATAATTATTGAAAGAACCGACCTGAACGTGTACACTATAAAACAAACAAAGGATATATAGATAAGCTTTAGTGTTAACTCAAAGCACTTGAATGGCGAGGCCTGCGTCTTGTGAATAACACGTTCTCCAATCCGCTTATAAGTTTCTATTCTGTAATTTAGGGTATAAAATTATTGCGAAAATGTATAACTTAATAAAAATATATTTCATTTGATGATTAAATTCAGTTATCTATGTTAGTAGGTTTGTTTATCATCAATATATCTAAGTATGCTTTTTTGCATGGGTTTATTCTTACGAAATGTCGAGCGTGGAGGATAATATATATTTGTATATAAATATTTAAAAGTAATAACAGACAGTAAATGTAAATTCAGGAAGCCTTTAGTACTGATATTTAATTGTCAACCACTGATATAGCAATTTTGGTATACGGACGGACGGCCCACTTTGATTACATGCCTTTGTTTCCTCTAGAACCTTAACCAGATTGACCCTGGATATTGACTTATCTTATTTAAATGTAACATTTCCAATTTATGAACCCGAAATGAAATCAATGAAATTAATAAGTGAAATAGAATAATATTGGAAGGGAGAAATAATGAAGACAGCGCATATGTTGTGAATAAATTATTGTCGCGATACACTAATTTATTAAAAATGACAATGGGACATATTGTGTTTTTCCCTATTTTAATTTATATTATACAAAACTATATATAGTCTATTTTGCTTGCAATTAAAACCCTCCTGAGTGGTGAGCTTTGTAAATATATTTTCGACACAAATGAATTTATTTACACCTTTCTCCATTTCCTCTAAGAAAGTTATTATTTTGTAACCTTTTTCGTTTCATTAATCGGTTAACATCTGAAATGTGAGAAATGAAATTATTTTTATTAAAAGATCAATTTTTCAGTCCTCAAGTCAGATTTCACCTCTATATATCAAGAAGTTTGATGAAAGAAACATTTTATATAGTTTTATTGCATACTAGCTGTGCCCACGACTACGGTCGCGCAGAATTTGTTTTTGAAATAAAAGTAGCTTTCTAAATATTTTAATACCATATCACAGTAAAGACATACTTCTTTCCTCATCCTCCTTTCCTGCTCAGGATTCATACTTAACTTTTCACATTATATACCTCCATCTCTCCACATAACGTGACCATATCAACTATCGATCATCAAAATATATAAAATAAAACACTATTTATTTCATGCAAAACCTGTCAATAAATATAATTTTATCCGCGTCATGTAAATGTGTAGTGTAAAATAATAGCAAATGCGTTCCACCGCAATAATGTGTAAATTTCAGAATTATATTAACAATTATTATTCATAGTACGAGCTTTAGCGTGGTTTGGGTAACGTATATTTTATGAAATGACACATATAAAAACATATACGTTTTATTTGATTATAGCAGTTTAAAAGTCTTTTAGTCTCAGTGAATAATTACTCTACATATGATACTCCTTTGCTAGAATAGGTCTTAGCGAAGCTTAATAGTCTAAGCTGATACTACCGGCTATCGGTTTATGTTTGTTTGCCTTCACGACGTTTTCATTCACTGGTTAGACAAACATAACTATTTACCGTATAAATAAGGAACCTGTCAATTCAAAGGTAAACGGTTATACCGTAACATGTTATATAAAATAGTTTAAAATAAACTTTAAACAAAAATACTAGCTATTTCACGTGATTTTGTCTACTTCCTAAATGTATGTGTTCCATTTAAAAAGAGCGAATTTGTTGAAGTGAAAAGCTTATATGTACAGACAAATAAACGAAAACAACAACGAAATCTTAATATCTGTATAGTTTTGTAGGCTTGTAATTATAGCTCAAAACAGTTTTTGTACATTATTGTAAAGATGAAAGAATGTTGTGTAAAAATACGCAAATATTGACTGACATAATACTATACAACCACACCAATTTTCATCGACATCCATTGCTTTTTTGCCAGAATCGCGTACAAATATACAGACAAACAGACAACTATTTCACAAACAATTTTTTTGAGGTATGTCGTGTACTTAAAACGTTATACACATCACTTACATTACAATACTATCTCATTGCTCTCTCCCTATCTCTTTCTCTCTCTCTCTCTCTCTACTCTCTCTTTGTACGCTCTCTACTCTATTCTCTGTTTATAAACTAACGTTAGAAAGATTATTTTTTCTTTAAAATGGCATATTAAAATACTGTATTAACATAATAACATCTTTATTTTGACACTTATATAAAAACAAACAGACGGTAATCCAGATGAGTTTTATAGTTTAACTCACAGTACTTAATGGTGTGTCCTATGCCTTGCAAATAGCATGTTTTCCAATCCCCTTAAGTCTCTATTACTATTATGGCTCTTTAATTATTAAAACGCATAACAATATATTTAATTTGATTATTAAATAGTTAAAATTTCAATTGTACTACATATATATTGTTTGTTTATAATTATTATAATAAAACTTCTATACGTGGGTTACGTACTCAAACTAAAAAGGTGTTAAGAGGAACTAATTAATGTTATAATTTTTATATATACCAATATATAAATTTGTAGTTTTCTTTAATAATCTGAGCATAATAACATGGATATAATAATCTTTCCTTGATTTATACATTTTTTCGAAATCCTTTAAAACGGACTACAAGTGTTAATACAAAATACATTACGAATACATTTCTCAAAAACCTTTTTATATCTAATTTTCAATCATCATTTGTATTCTTAGATTCATTTTTCAATGCATATTTAATACCATAAGATTTATACAGCAAAACATAAATTCTTATAAAAAAATCAGTGACAGACACGACAAATACAAGAAAGAAAAATAAATAATTGTAACGCCTAAATGTCGCCTTCAAATTCTTCATGGGCTTCAGTGTGCGCATATATAATAAAGTTCCACAAGATATCTTAGACCTGGCTTTTCCTAATTTTAAATTTAGAATTAAAAGTTTATTATTAAATAAATCTTATTATAACATTCAAGGATTTTTAGTGGTTCGAAATGTGTAGAACTTCCTCGTAAGTTGTTGACTCCTTAGCGGGGTTGATAGTATAATGTATACATATAACATTGTTAAATTTCTTTTAAAATGAGCAAATGTTGAGTTTCTGGCCGGCTCTTCTCAGCAGAGCAGCATTAAGAGGTAGTAGCTTACACACGGACTGACTAGATTGACTTTCTTATCGTAATAATAGACGATTCAAAAGTGCGTGTAAATGCCAACTTGAATAAATATATTTTGAATTTGAAATGCAAAAAATTAATAGAAAGTTATTTACAGAGTAGGCTCATCAGGAACTACATAAATTTTAATAATATTTTTGTTAAAACGAATCGTAGACCAACTTAACTTGCATATAATAGACCTCGAATTATTTGATATTTTAAATTTCCCATCAGTATATTTACATCGAGATTGCACTGTATTTATGTATATATATGTCCCCATTCCAGTTATTACCCGAGACAAGGTAAGCCTTATAAATATTGTTTGCCTTTCTAAGCGTTTGACCTCACAAGCCTAATTGGTAAAGCAATACTCCTAACAACAATTAGGAAATTGTTTGTCTGTTGTATGACGCATATATTAAACATATGCATATATACACTATGTAGTGACGGGATATGGGCTCATGTTAGATTAATATTGGTTTTGTTATCATTTTATCGATAGTAATAAAACATTGTTATAAAATTTCCGAGAAATAAAATCGATATTCGTTTTGCAAGTTAAAATCGATTTGCATTATTTTCAATACCATGTTGATATATTGTTAATTTATAAGGTTTTGATTACATGTTATCAATTATTGAGATATCATAGTACATATATATCTGTTTGTCACAAATCTAATAGAATATATAAGCTCTATTCAATAAGTAGTTATGTACTAAATTACGTATACATAATAGAGGTAATGCTCAACCCAATACCTATTATAGGACAAGATTAATCAAGAAAGTATTTTGAGACGTTCACTATGTCTAAAGAAAATATAATATTTAGTTTCCTATTCATAAAATAGAATACAATTCAATTTCCTTCCATAAGACATGAATATACACACATAATAATAACTTAAAAGAAAATAAGTAAACATAAAATTTTCAAAGGATTGTGTTATGTATAATGTAATTTTTTTTATTGAGCGAAGCGAACGAAGTGAGCGGAGCGTTTTACTGGAGGCTTTTTGCATTCTTTGTCACGAATTGGCTCACAAACTACTTGACGGAAAATTATGAAACTTTGCAAAACAAAAAGACACACAGTAGGTGATGGTTTTTAAAACAAAATTTTTGAAAAATGTCAAAAAAAATAATTTTTTTTAACGTCATGTCAAAAAACTGATATCCCGTTGAAGTCAATCGGAAACGATGAGTGAATACACTGGGCTCGCTTCGCTCAATATGCAAACGGCACTCGAGATTTCGCGAGCGCAGCGAGTTGAAATTGAGGGTTTGTTGGCGCCCCTAGTTATATTATTCTGGTATTTCAAAGATCAAAGTACATAATAAATCATAATAAATTAATTAATTGGATAAGAAGCATCCAAATAATAAAGATTTATTCTAACTTCGCGTATATGGAATAGAATATTTAAGAAAGAGTCGAACAAGTCAAGGGAACCAACGATTTTAAGGACCATTGCACGTACATAAAGACTATAGACATATATATATATATATATATATATACTCGTATAAGATTACATAAAGTTAGTCCAGCTTTACTAGTGAACTGAGCTTTTAAAGCTTATAGCTTTCAGTACAAACATATACATCATAATATTGTATTTAATTGTATTTATGTATAAGGCATGTCAATATCAATAATTTAAAATAATTATATATTAAGAGCTTAAAGTTCTAGCTATAAAATGTTATAACAATGTAACACACGTGTTATAAAAAATAGATATAAATAAATAAGTGAGTCCTAGAAAGAGATCCTATAAAAAAGTATTTATATATATTTTTTGCAAGCCAGTGTAAACTTTCTAGTTCACAGCGCTCACTCGCAACTATGGGCAGACATGCGTGAAGTAATATGTCCTTTAGATTCAACATTCCTTTTTAAAAACGCCTAAATCGATATACGATTCAAGGGTGATAGGTTTGAAGTTAAATTTTTGGTTATTTTCATCACTGATAGAGGTATATAGATATACAGTATCCCTATCCCTTTATAAACACGCTGTATCCCTATTTATAAGAGTAAGATGTCTCTTAGTACTATTTATGTTTGTTTCGTAAATAAAAATGCGTAGGAAGTATTAATTTGGTTTTTAAGACGTCGCTACGAACCTTTTAATAATATAAAAATATTTTCTTGTATGAGTATTTTTGTGTAAGCAAAAGGTTAAGCCATAATTGCAGAGGGCGGCAAGCCTCATCTTATTTACATTCTTCGCCTAACGATATGTACATTTATGTAAAAATATAAAACAATTATGCAAAAATAGCGCTCAATATATTTTTAATAAAACATATTTTGTTAATACATGTGTAAACGGAGGTGAATTAATTTGGTAATATAATTTGACCCCAGAGAACCATTACGATATATCGGAGAGTTTAACTTCAGAAGTAGCTTTAATAGCAGGACCCAAGACTACGTGAAAGGTCAAGTTACCAATTTTTATTCAAGTTTCATAATTTATTGAATATTACCCTATTATTAAGAAATATTTTTGATACAAGCTATATATTTCTTTAATTTTAATATAAAAATCTTATCTTAAAAATAATATATATCGAAACAATCTGATTAACAATTAAACAATTACTAAGAAACCTACTGGATTATAATTATTAAAAAATATAATTATACAATAATAGAGATGCAATGAAATAAAATAACAAAGTTATACTTATATATAGCCACAAGAAAACAATAAACAAAATGCAAAAAAACGATAGAATAACCAAATAAATGAAATGAAGCAAGCGTCACTGTCATCAAACATCAAACTCACCATGTCAAATCATTCACATAGTTGATCAACGTGTTGATTATAGAATCGATAGAATCAGAGTTACGCTGTGTGGGGAAGCGTTCGCGAGGGCGGCTGGGCGGCGACTGAAGCCTTCCCCGCAGCCTGCGTGCTCCTGAAAATATCACCCGGATCTTCCTGTTGATTGGTACAGGTGATGTTTATGTTCAATAACTTATTGTATTTTACATTTAATATAGTTATTACTTGAATAATTCATTAAAAATTTATGTTAGGAAAATTTTTGTACACATATATTGTTTTGTATTGTTTTGTACATATATATATATATTGTTTTTGTTAAAATTTTGTATATTGTGAACTTATATTTACGAGTTTTTATTGTGATTTCTGATTTTACGTCATTATAAACCTAATTTTCTTTTCAATAAAACATCAAAACGAAATATTGATCACCAAATAATAAGATGAAACCATGAAAGTTATTTTATACTAAACCTATCCATTGTAAGTTATAACTAAAAATACATTTAAACTTCACGTTAATTTTAATTAAAGTTTTTATAAAATCATCAGACAGACATCAAGAGATGAATGTTTAAATATTGATTTAATAAATCGTTTACAAGGGTTCTGACTTATTTATTGCACTGTTTCACTATCTTGCTGTCTCAGCAGTTTCATTGTGGAGTTTTTTAGATTATTTTCATCTAACATCTCAAATTTATAAAATTCTAACAGAATATTCGTTAAAAATATGCACTGTCTTGTACACCCTGTTTCACAACAAAGGGTAACTGGAAGATATCTCTACAAGAGATAAGTAATCCTTTGTACTACGTAGTTTTCGGGTTTTTTTTTGTACTTGTGATTTTTATTGGTACATAAATAAATAAATAAATAAATACTAAAGTATATTTAAAAACTTAATTTATAAGAATATGATTTAAGTTATACATATACAAACCGTTTTTTGAAAGAGTTACTCGTTTTACCATTACCAAAGCGAGGACACATATTTTTCAATTAATCTGACCCTTTCGAAGAGGAATTTAAATAGTTTATATGATTTAGAATAATTATATCTGATTTTACATCTTATCAAATTATCATAAGTTTTCCTAAGTACTTATCAAAGTTAGAACAACCTTAAAGATGTCTAGACGTAATCATACTGGAAAATACACTAAAAATTGTTCATTCGTAATGAAATAAATTGCTGTTTTCACACTTTTAGATATTTTCTCAATTATTTTAGATTATTAAAAAAAATATCCCGATTTGAAGTTTGAAATTAATATGAATAATAATTATAACATTGGTATCCTTGTAAATACGTGTATAAACATGTAAGTAATTTAAATTGAGATACGCAATTAACCTATTCAAACTGTATTTCAGACAGATAATTATTATTTAACATGATTAAGCAAATATAAATTACACAGATAACATACAGATTGGATCTTAAATAAACTTAATCTGTTGCCGCCATTTTGACAGCTCGTTATGAAAATATTTATTGGATGTAAAATAATAATATAACTGGTTAAATGTTATAGTTTTTAACGACATTCCTTAGACAAAACTCTTAAGATATATACATATATATATATGTTACATTCTTAATGTTTTTGGTGGTTCAGCCGAACTTGAAAAAACATAATTTTTATTATATATCTATATAGCTGTCAAAAATCACCTTCGTTTTATAAATAAAATAATATACACATTATATTTTGTAACTAACTCATTATATCTGTAAAATAATAATAATAATATACTTTCCAAAAAGTTTCCATATTGGAGATGTATAGAAACTTTTTGAATAATAACATATTTATTAAGTAATAAAGATGACGTAAAACAAGTTATTGTCAGTAATAAACAGTTATGTCTCTGGTACGTTACACTTTATTACAAGTCGGTGATGTGCAATATTGAATATTAACTTATCTCATCAAGTGATAACGAGTCGTAAACATGTTTTCAACATCGTATATTGAGGTATAGTTAATATACAAGAAATAATAATATTACCTTATGAATTATTAAAGAGTTTTTTTTTTTATAACAATACATTTCAACTAACTGATTTCAAGTTGGTTTGTCAGCCATTTTGGTAAAGATTTGATTAATCAATTGAATTAATTAATTATTAATAGTGTATATTATCGGTATCAATTTATAGTTTCAATTTTCCCTATTCATATAAGTGTATTATTGAATAACATTAAACACTGACTGTGTTTATTTATTTATTCATTAACCGATTGGATTATTTTTATGTATGTTTATCCATTATTATTTGCAATCCGATTTACATAATTTATTTTTATTTAACAGATAATGTTCGAATAAGGGAATAATTCTATACAAATTTAAGCAGTTTTTTTAATTGCTTCCAATTTTTATGATTACCGGTATTTAAAATATTATGATCTTTATGAAGATAAGTCAATAACCTATTCTGAACTTAACTATACATGAGTATTATTTAATAATAAGTTCCATTGTCTTAATTTTAATGTTTAAAAACCATTTAATGATACTCAGTTTTTCGTTTTATGCTGTTTTTTTACCCTAATGCCCAATGTGCAGGAGGTTTATTCATCTATTTGCTTTGATTTTTTATAATATTCGAATAAAAAATACTTTCTATATTTATATTTTTTACCTTTTAAATTAATACCAGTGATCACTTGTGTATACTTATAGAAATAAACACTTATAGAAATAAACCCTTCTGTAGATACTCTCCAACTTAGCATTAAGACTGAGGATTACAAAAGCGCTTCGTCTAAAACGAACCACACAACAAACGCAGCCGTGTAATTTTTATTGTATCACTGTTTTAGAAACATCAATATTTAGTTAAATTTGAAGCAACTAGAACCATCGCAATCAATTCCATAAATCGACTTTAGAATCTAAAGATACATTTATTTACTAAGAATCGTGGTACCTGTGGCACTTATCCTGGGTTGTAGTATCGGGATATTAAAATTACTATCTATAGATAGTGTAATAAATCTAGAAGTGGCACTTAACGTTATTAAACCTCACGTGAAAGTTTACAGCAAATGATGTTATTCGACTTAAAATCCGTTTATTTTCATGACAATACGAAACAAAGATAATTTAATAAATTACCAAAAACAATTTACATTCTTACAAATGATAAAAATCAAATTCACTTTCAAACTCTTCCTAATAAAAATAATACTGTTTAGATTGGTTTCGATTTTCAAAGTTAAATTTTGTTTTTTTTTATATTTAACATTCCTTCCTGAACTATTGATAATTATTTACTTAAGAATAATTATATTTGGAATCATTCTCTTAATATATATTACTTATCACAAGGCATATGTCTTAACATATATTAAGATAATAAATTGTTATGTAATAAATGTATATATAAAAATACGATCAAATTTAATTATACTTCTAAAACTTAAATCGCTTGAGACTTAAAACTAAGTCTCCGTGACGTATGATAGAAGTTGGAAGGAATTGACATATTGCTCTGATGTCGAATCGTTGGGAGAGAGGGCACGGGTGATTATATCTAAGTTTTTCAAAACTAATTCTTTCTGTAGAATAACTTTATAATTTGATAATCCACAAAAAGTAATTTATTTGGAAATAATACATGTATTGTTATATACATTTTAGCTAAAAACTCCAAAATAAAGTCGCAATATTATTTATACAAAAGGGCACTATACAAAAAATAAATGGAGACGGGCACCTGATATAATTCATTGTTCACGAAAATGGAAAAACACTGTTGTTTCGAGGATTCACGATTATATAATTCTTTACGGGTATGGTGTTTTGTTTGTTTTTAAGGTTTAACACTTTACAGTTAATACAAAATTGTTTTGTTTTAAATATGTTATAACTATCACACTACATTATAATAAATGTGAGTTTGTTTGTTACACTTAAAGGCCTAAACTACTCAAGCGATCATTATGAAATTTTACCCCCACGTTGCCAAGCAGAAAAGGTGCTTTCATCTGGCAAAAGTACTGTTAGTGAGCTATAGGAAAATAAATTGTAGTTCGGCAAACATAGCAAGACTGATATACAGCGTGCGAAGCCACTAGCAAAAGCTAGTATGTAATGTATTGTACTATCTAACCATTAAATTTTTTGATGAATTAGTCGTCTGTGACTGAGATTAACATATACTATATGTATTGATAATACTGAGATATATTTATTATAGTTAATTTATTTATTAAGATATCTTATATACTCTGATATATCTTCGCTGCTCGTCAATTATGTAACTTGTATTGAATAACACATTTTTTTGGTTTAGTGTTTAGGATTTGTTTTAATTCCTGTTGGGTGTGTTCTATTTCCAACTCCAGATTTCACTGTTTTATTCCGATCACGTAGGAATACCAGGATACAAGTAGCCTTGTAGCTTAGGTTTGGAAATGTGAAACATTTTTACAATCGAATTGTCAGTATCCGTTGAGACAAAAAAAAAAAGTATTATTTATAGTATTACTAATGTGTAGTATTTTAGTGTTTTTTGTTCTTTGTCAATGTTTTTCTTATGTGGTCTGTGCCTAAACGAAAGATTTGACGGTTTAATTTTTTTCGTATCTTTCTTTAATTTATATCTTTTTACGGACTATTATTTTTTTATTATCATAATGGTTGATACTATAAATACTTTTTGAGTGAGTTTCACTAAAAAAAAGTTATTATTAGTAAAAGAATTTTTACTAAAAGTATAGTAAGTATTATTAGTAAAAGTATATATTTTTTTAATTAAAATAAATTGAATTTCATAAAGACATTTCAAATAGTTACCCTTCTCACAACTTGAAACGGAATAAACGAACCTCGTTTTTCACACGTCATGTTCAGTTTCAGTAATAACATAAAATTTATTGTTCTCCTTAAGAGTGACATCCAGATCCAGGGACTGAAATAAAGTGTTAGAAATATGTAACATTAATAAACTAAATTACTCTTCTCACACAATTTACTGGTTAATAATAGTTTACTAATGTATTAAGAATAATTCAACTATTTTGTGTTAACCACAAGTATATCAGAGGTCGCTTAACTTGAAAATACCAGACAATAAATAAACATCTTCCCGGAAAACGTTCATAAACGTTGAACAAAGAGGGGATTTTCTGTTCCCATTGTGCTTTAATCTCAGACATGTATTAGATTTTGGAAAACTTCAAAGTTGTTTACGTCCGTTCGTAAAATGAAAAAGCATTAAGTATTTTTTTGAAGATATATATTTTGGAAATACAATTGTGGATTAACAATATCTATTTGGATGTTATAGAAATGGTGTGGAAAATAACTTGAACTGATCCGTTTATTCCCTAGGGGCTAAACTTGTAATGGTTAGGAAATATCTTAGGAGGTAACCGGACGCAGGGATGCAGGGATTTAAATTGGAAGAGGAATTTCCACAAACAATATTCAAAACATTCATCTCGAGGTCGAAAGCTAATATTTCTTTTGTGTTTGAATGACTTTATACTACATCTAACATCTGTATTATTTGCTGCATTCCTACTATTGTTTACACGTAGTAAATATTTTACTTAAAGATACTAATTAACTATAACTTGTAATACAATTATATTGGATTATTTAAATATATAGTCATAATTAAAAATAAACAAAAAAAAATAATACCTATTTAGAATTATTAAATTCTGAATTAAATATAATATGTGAAGTGGTATTTTAGAGTTTTTCTCATGTCTTACTAATAAGATGATATCTTATCTTAAAAACCTGTACGCACATAATCACAATTACTAATGCCATAGATAAAACAATAACAAGAGCTTGTGAATCGGAAATGAGTGTTGAAAGTGACGACATTTAACCTAATAAATATACTCAGAAAATTCCGAGTAACTGTAATGAATGTTCCTTCACATTCATTACTGTATATTTGGTTTGGAATTTTTTATGCGCAGGTTATAAACTTTTGTTCCTGCCAATTCGTAGTTGTGAGGAAAAAATAATGAAACTTTAGTGTGAGTCTTCTATTAAAAATGTTCTAAAAATCAATAATAATTCGTATATAATTATAAAGTCAACGTAATCTTATGAATGGTACAATATGTATGTATGTATGTATGTAAATTTAATAGACATGTGATATTTGAGAGTTTTCAAACATGGTACATGATACAATTTGAAATCGAATTGAGATATACATATACATATATCTCAATATATATTTATATATATATATACGTATAAGGAGTAGAAATTAACGACGTTGTATGTATATATGTATGTATGTAGGTATGTATGAAACAAATAACCTGAAGCAATTCGCCCGCAAAGTGAGCTTGACCTATATTTTAAAGGCGATCGATCTGAAAGTTCGAAATACAGTAAAATTAACTACATTATTTACATATAAACATATATTTAAATAACACCACATATCTACATAAACCTGTTGCGTGTAGATATCTGCTCCAATACATTCGACTCCTGATTAAATATTAACTTTCTGTTTGCATAAATCCATACGTGCTTCATTGGATATTAATTAAAACTGACTGCTGTCTGTATTTGTGTGCAGTGTACCCAGATTTGTTAATTTAAAATTAGACTATGTATTACTTTTAAAGTGTTTTCATAAAAAAACATTCGAAAAAGTTGAATAAACAATTCTTAAATATGCAATTTGTAATTTATTAATTTGTTAGTAATTAATTATAGTAACAATGATATCACAATCATCTGCTCACTGATTGGATAGAAAGGAGTATCCCAGAAAAGTATTTGTAAAATCATTTTTCCTTTTTCCAGCTTTTTTGATAAAACCTCACGTTTTGATTGTGAACCCTTTCACGTATTTTGTTTGTGATTCTTATTCAAGTGTTTAGCCTCTTCCTATTTTAATATAACTATAGCTGTATCTGATATTAGATGAGATAATTAATATCGCTCCATTGTGAAAAATGTTATTACGTTTGTTTAGTATAAATTATGTATAATTAAAATACCTGTTATATTATAATATCTAGTTGTACGTAACAATGACGTGTTTTAACCGCAAATTCTAGTAACAGGAATCGAGTGAATAATACCCATAACATATACAAGTTCCTTATTAATGTATAAACAGATGTATTGTGAAAGACAGTGGACGTCTTCATGTCTAGTTGAGTGATAAAATAATTATAGTGACAACAAAACAATGGAAACTGTGACAGAAATTGAATTAAGAAATCTAACGGATTTGATACCAAAACTACAGGAAAATACAACAGATAATAGTTTATATAATATAATAAATGTCACAAATGATGTTTACAATTTGTCCTCAAATGTCACTCAACCAACTCCATCTTCAACTTTCGAATCCTTCGTTATATTTGAAACTATTATGACAGCTATGGAATTGTTAATATCTATCGTCGCAGCTATCAAGATATCAAAATGGAGAAGAAATTACAGAAATCAAATGTTAATGCAGTTGAGTCTGTCACGTTTTGTAAAAAGGACAATATTCTTAATTGAATTTATGAAAGATAAATATCAAATCAATTCGACCCAATTATTAAAGATATTAATAAGTTCGAAGATTTATATCGATCTGGTAATAATTATTCTAGTTTGTTTCTTCATCAAGCATATGTATGACAGTTTAATGGTGGTTATTGTTAAAATAAGTAAGAAAAGTTTATATAAAGTGCTGTATTGTGCTTGGTTGATACCGATTCCAGTTACAGTTATCTGGATGGTTATAATAACAACTAAAACATTGGAGGAATGGACCGCTTACTTCATTATATGTTTAGTGGTACGATGGCCGATTATATTTATTAGTACAATCTTATACCTGACAATTCTTTACAAAGTTGTAACTGATAATATAAGACAGTTCGCGAGAAGCCTAACAGTGATCACGTTTCTGTTGTGTTTTGTTATAAATTTCTATTTATTTTCAAAGGACGTTATCATTTTGTGGTGTTTTAAATCGTTCACGACTCTTTTGATAAGTTATATTTTGGGTTTCATATTAAATTTTCTTATTCTTTGCTTTTATATTGTATTGATAACTCTTAGTTGTAAAAGTATTACAAAATCTTGTGATGTATTGGCGGATAACAGTGTTGCTAACGTACTCTAAGGATAAAGGATATTGAAGCTTTTGACAGAGATATTTAGATAGAGATAAAATGATCTATCAGTACCATTCTAGATAAAGACCAAAATTAGGTTCTATAGATCAAGAACAAAAAAAGGCAGATAATTACAAATGGAAGCACACTTCCACAATAGGCGCCGACTTAATGAGTGATGGATAAGAGTTATCAGAGATTGGCTTGTTTTCAGGTATCCGATGATAGAATGCGTCTATATAACAGAACACTTGATGATGATGATGATCAGTTGTGATGTCAGACTAATGGGATAACCATTATGTCATGTTAAAATAGTGTCATAACTGTCACTGATAAAGAAATCTTTGAAGACTTTTAGTTATAAATGAAGTTGCACAGACAGCAATTGTATTATGTTATTCTTACAAAATAACAGTAAAATTATAAAGGATTTACTTGTAGGCGAGACGAGAGAGAGAAAGAAATAGAAGAGAGAGAGACAGCAATGTTCTTTGTTTGTAGTATTAATTACGTTACATATTATTACCTCAATCAGTCATAATGATAATTGTTCATTGTATACTTTGTGTTGCGAAGGTTAATATAATTAGGAAAAACCGGATTGAAGAAATTGTTATATAAATAATTTTTAAAAGGAAGAAGCATATTTAAACTTCAATTATTATTTTTAGACAATTTGTGTTTGTATTTAAAGGTTTAAAGATAATTTATTTGTTTTATAACATTTCATGTGATATAAGATTTTATAATTTTAATTAATTCAAATAATATAAAAATTTCTACAGGTATATCTGGTTTAAAACAAAAAAGTTATGCCATAAATATTCTGTAACTTTAGCTGTCAAAGAAAATAAACAAAATAAACATTTCACAAAAAGAAAGCAATCTTAAAAGAAATATTTTAAGAAGTCATATCTTTTAATATATCTTTAAATATTTTCAAAGATATGTTTAAAAGTGTGTAAATATTATTATATGTTATATTTGTATATTTCATGATTTATATCTGAAATAAGTTAAAGCATTCCTAATCCAAAATCTGTAATTCCTATCCGAATAAGTTATTTGATTTTATTGATTATTTAAGTTCAGAAACTTTATGAAACTTACTTCTATTTAGTTTTTGTATTATGTTAAACATCTTTGAATAACAAACTGTTAACAAACCAATATTTTATTTTATTTGTATTTATATTATTAATATTTTTGATACAACGAGACAAAGACATATATATAATGCATAATATTATATTGTTACCCAAGGGCAGCTCTAGCTCGTGTAGCACCCGTGCGCAATGAAAAACTGGCGCTCCCTAGGCCTGACCCCCCCCCCCCCCCCCCGCGGGTATAACTATTGAAATAAGGTATATTTTGAGTTGAAACAAAATGTTCGAAAAGAAGGCGGCCATAGGGCGCTCGCCTTTGATAACTGCCGCCACTGGCCGCTTCTGTCATATCATTGTACCATGATGGTCCAAGAAGATGATCTTAGCCGTCGCCGTCTCAGGGCGCCGCGGCGCTCCCTGGGACGGCGGCGCCCGTGTGCACACCCTGCATTATAGGTTAAGCCACCCCTGTTGTTCCCTAAAAATAATAATATAACAGTAAAATGAAACATATTTAGTTACTTATAATTTTTCCTTTTAACCACAACTGGAATAAGAATTTCTTGTTGTGGGTTTCACATATATCGGGGAATTACCAAAAGCTTAGTTTATGTTATTATTTGCCCGGAAGTCATATCTCAAATTGAACGGTCTTTGTATTTCCCTTTTATTATAATATAATAATTTACAATTATTGATAATATGATGATTAATACAAAAAACAACATTCAACGGACTCATGACGTAAAAATGATTTTTGCTAAAAAAACCGGATTGCGCTGCGCTGTCGTCACTCGATTCCTGGAACTTAATTTCAACTTTATTAGTGTGTTTTGATGAATAATATCAGGAGATATCAATGTGTAGGTAATATTATAGATACCTTAAAAAATCAAGAGTCAAAAGTATTTTTTTTAACGGACAAGAATTTTTTACAACTTTTATAGTACTACTGAAAAAAAAATCTAACTACGCCACTATTAGTTCTACAAATTATTAAATTTGGAAAATTAACTTACAAAGAAAATATTTTATTATTAAAATTATTTTTGTCTTTTATTTAATAAGTCTAAATTTAGTCATTATAGTTTAATGATTTTTAACTAAAATTTATATTATTAATTTGGTTTTTTTTCTCGACGTAAATTATTTTGGTATATTTACAGTAATAGAGTGATGGAATTTTAAATATAGCAGTGTCATGAAGCGAGGAACCGTGTTGAAGATGTCCGAACAGCTTTTTTTTTAATAAAAATACATTCTAACATCTGCCCCAGAGCCCTAGAGCAAAATGCAGTAAAACATAATATCATGAAAGTTTTCAAAGTACACAAACCTGGCTGTGGCGATATCAGTTAGTTGTCTAATTTTCCTAACCGCTAAGGTTGTTGAACTTAATGTTTAAATAATTTGTTGGCAGCTTCGGTTTCATTAATATTATCAATTAAAATAAATTTAGGCATATTTGAGGTACATACAGGATAGATACATTTTGTTTTATTATTATAACTAAGCCTATCGTTAACATGAAAAAGTCGGTATGTTTTTTGTTTAAAAGTTATAGAATAATTATATGGATGGTCTTTATTATAAACTAAGAACAAAAATAGTCCAAGAAATGACCCTGAAAAACACCCATTCTATTTGATATTCGTAAACATGAGTCTTACGAGCATCCCGGTCACACACTTACATATACACTAAAACTTATTTCTTACTTAAACTTAGATTAACGGAATTTTATTCGATCTTAAATAATTAAAATAAAACTATTTTTGATTAATTTTAATCTGCTCAATATAGCAATGCGCCTCGGATGCGAGGAAGATTAATTTCACAGAAATCCGATTAGCCCCGGCTTGTTGCTCTTAAAATTCAACAGGAAATAGGTATTGTTTCTGCTTCACTTGGTCGGAAAAACGATATTCGAGAAGAATAAGGAGAAAATTATTATCTCTTCGACTGCCTTTTAATATGTGCATTTGTGGGTAACGAAAATGTATTATTTTAATGTATATTTAAAGAAACATGTCTTTAATTTTTTTTATATTTTGGATAATAACTATCTTTTTTGAAGAATTGACATTTCTTTGTTTTTTTGGTGTAATAAGAGTAGACAGACTCAAACTCTTTTCTATTACGACTAAAATGTCAGAATGGGAATTAATCCCACTAAATCATAAAACAAATGCAAAATCTAAGTTTAAAATAATTCTCATAAGCAACTAATCATGACACACTCATTGATGTAACATGTGGGGTTTTCCTTAGGCCAAATATTTTATCATTATTATTTTTTCGTTATTTCATTATTAGTCAAGTTTTTGCTGGTTTTTCTCAACAGAACAGCATTCCGACCTGGTGGTAGTTTTCTCACGGACTGACTACAGTGACTTTTTTTTTATTGTAATAATCGACGATTCAAAAGTGCGTGTAAATGCCTACTTGAATAAAGATAATATGAATTCGAATTTGAATACACGTAGTCCATGATAGAAAGTGCACTGGTGACACTGAGTGAATAAATGGAATTGGAAGAGAAAATATAAAATATCTTAAAAATATGCGAGGCATCTGTAAAAGTATATCTTTTGGCCCTTAGGGCTTAGACTGCCAATGGGATAGAACTTTTCTCTCTCTCTCTAAATGGATGAGAAAAGAGAATGATTTTTAAAAAATAATAGTAGTAAAGTAATATCATACAAACTTTAGTTTATTTATTAATTTATAATATTACTAACTGTGCCCACGTCGTCGTTGGAGAAAAATAAAATTTTTAAAATAAAATAAACATAAGTTGCTCCTTATAACATCAGCTAACCGTCAGTGAAAGACCTTTTAAATTCGGTTCAACCGTTTTAAAGATTAGATGGAACAAACAGACAGTCAAAAATTTTCTTTAATGTATTTTTTTATGTATTTAAATACTTTCATATGCATTTAGTTAAAAGCTGTTAATTTGAAACTACAAACAAACGCTTAAATTTTATTTAAATATATAGATATTGAAATATATATACTATATTCTGTAAAATGTAGATATATATACTGTTATAATCTAACATATACTTAAATCTTAGTTAGTTATTAATAATTTTATCTACACAATAACTCTCAGTTATAAATCATCTAACATTAGATACAATTATTAGTTTTGGTTTTTACTTCAAACCGATTTATATACATAACAAATAAATATATATACAATGACGTTATATCAAATTTCATCAAAATCGACAGAGTTGTTTTTCTCGTTAAAAACGAGCGAGAATAAACAAGCAACTCTTAAAACTATATTATTTTATATAAACATATATAGTATGTCGTGTAATATTTAATATGCTGATAAAACCTTACTACTTTTGTAAATTTATTAATCTTACACTTCAAAGTAAAAAACTAAGCTCTCAGATCCCATTAGCGTGATACAAGATATATTCTAAATGCATTATTATAAAATCATTATTGCAATCTACTTTTAATGTTCTCGTATAATCCTCGCAACAAGCTTTTATATTTCAAATTAGCTTTAAAGCTCGAAGCTTTGACTTGTAATGTAAATAATGTGCTTGTGTGTTTGTTGTTAATGGAAAGCGAGTTAACTTTCTGTATATTTATATTTAATATTAATTGCAAAATGTAAAGTAAAAGCCGATTTGATGTGGTTATTTAATATACTGCTGAATTGAAATTAACTATTTCTATTTATATACGAGTATTTACAATAGTAGGTCTGATATCATGGTAAGTGGGAAAGCAAAAAACAGATTTCTAAAAATGTATATAATTGTGCCTCCCCTCCATAAAGAGACAAAGAAAAATGCCAGGAACGGTACAGATGAAGCAACTGGTTGTTTTCAATAGTATAAGTTTAATGATGATAATTTAAATTATTTTCTTAATTTAAAATTGTAACCAAAAATAGGTATGGTAGTGGAAGGATGGACAGGTAGCGGACGGCTAAAGAAAAGATGAATTGCGTGAAAAACGATATGAAGAAGAAGGAAGTGTGTATAGAGATGGCTAGGAACTGGAGAGTATGCAAGGAAAAACTTACTGCGCTGACCCCGAATTTGGGATAAGGGCAAGAAGGTGATGAATATAATGTTATAATCTTTTGTAAATGTAAGAACATTGTAAACTAACTTTTTTTAGTAACATCTTTTTGTAACAAGGATCGTACTTAATTTTGTATGAAAATATAATATTGTACATTTCTAATAGAATCTCAATAACATTGGTTAGTAAGTAACATGACTAATAGAGCAATGAAATTAAAACTTAACTATTTTAAATTCCAAAGACTGTGATATTTCTTTATCTTCTGCAATCTACAGGACAAATTGACCGCAGACTTCCACACAGAAGATAGCTGACTTAGATATAAAAATTGTGTCTCGTATTATGTTGAGAGAGGCTGAAGCCTGATCTCCTCTCTTCCTATTCCTCTTATTTCTTTCACATTCCTCGAGGGTAGTAAGTTATATGCAACTGTCTTTGAACAATGAGCATGTTTTACAAACAAACAAACGAACAAATTAAAGATATAAATCACCTTAATAGTGATTCGTTGATTAAATAAGGAAATAGGCGTAAAAAAATAAAAAAATATAAATCAGAACAAAAGGTTTATGGAACAAAATTAAAACACAATATACAAACTAATAAAATTTAATTTAGGATCACATTAAAACATTGTAAATTTATTGTTAACACCCCAATTATATTGTTAATACGGTACGGTCTCAATAAAACAAACTCTGAAATAATATATTAAAATATAAATCAATTAATGAATGATGAATGATAGTATTATATTAATGGAATATGTATAATAAAGGTAACTTTATTTACAATAACCGCAACCGTACGAAACGAAAGGGATGGACGGAGGACTGCGCCTGCGCATCTAGAAGGTAAGAGAAAGTCGATACGATCGATTTATACAAACAAAATGTAATAAAATTTTAGACAGTCAATGACCTTCTAGGTGATGTTTATTTAAATGCAGTCGCAGGAGCACCGCTTGACGCGCTTGTCGCGGTGCAGGGACACCGAGCGAGCCGCGCGCACTGAGCGAGGCTGCATATCTGTAATCAGGTATAATATATATGTGTGTGTTTGTGTATGTGTGTGTATGAGTGTTTGTGTGTGTAATCAATTTACTAAAATTTTAATTGATTAAACCTGATAAAGAAATTAAGAAACTGTTTTATTGAATTGCCTCAAATTTAAGCAATACTGGACAGAGTTGTGGGCACAGCCAGTATTTAAATAATTTAAAATATACTATAATTTTAAAGATTTTCTTTCACCTCCAAATATTATCATATTCAGTCATGGAAATTTTACTTTAGAACAATGTAAAAATTTTATTATTGAAAAACTAAAATACATGAACATATCAAGACAATAAAAAAGATACACATTGTTTAAAATATTTCATCAATTTTGTGATATTCTGAACGTTTTATCAAATAAAATACACGTGGCATATCAAATTATATATGTTGTTTTTTACGAAACAAGAAAAACATAATTCTCAACGTCTCAATTTCTTTATATAACTTTTACAATCCTTTTTTCGAACATAAAAACATATTGTAAAGACATACATCATTCGTAAAACCATTCATAATCTCAAACAATATACTTAATAACAGATATAATTGGTAAAAATTTCGCGCTTGTTAGTAACTGTGTCTCTAAGGTATTTTTAATTTGATGTTTATTGAGTTATTAGCTGTGCCAAAGCTGAACGCCTCCAATCAATCAATTTATAGCCGGATAATTTAATAACAAAAAACTTCTTGTAAAACGCTTTATAACTTCCGAATTTATATATAGCTGTGCCCGCGACACCGTTCATTTAAAAAAAAAGCTTAAATTATTATAACATAAGCTATCCGTGACTGTCTTGTTAAAATCGAGTTCGTTTCAGCGATTAGCCAGAACAAATAGACAAAGTATTTTTTTTTATGTATGTCAAGTAAATACTTCTATATGAATTTAATGAAAAGCTGTTTACATACAGACAATTCAATTTTATTATATATATATATTTAGCATTTACTTCAACAAATATAAAATGAAAAGAAAAATATTGTTAAAAATATGATATTTTATTCTTACATTCTGAACATTTCTCTTTTAAATATAAGACGGTCTTGTTATTTTCTAGTTGTTTTGTATTTTATTTTCATATAATGTTAAAACTAAACAAGCTTCAGAACAACATTTTATTTGTAGTTATAATATTAATATTAGTATAAGAGCTTTGATTCTTTTGCATTTGTTCAACGTTTTTTAGTTTCTCTTACAATGGAATAATTAATTAAGATATTTTAATATTAAAAGCATTTGCAATCCGAACATTGATTGTATAATCCGATTAGTTTGTTCCTAGTAAATTCATAGAACGCGAATCATACAGTATACTTTTGATTAATAATTTAGTTTATTGGTTGATTGATTGACTAATTTTATTGATTGATTGGTTGATTGATTGATTGCCTTTAAGAGTACCCAGACCGCTACTTACAGTGTGGGCGCTGGTTAGCGAGCTCCTGCGGTAGCAGAAGCGTGCGTGGTGCGCGCTGTGCTCCCTCCTGCGCGCGCTGCTCTGCTTCAGCTTCTGCTGCAGCCAGAGTGTTCACTATTGTCTTCACCTGCAATCATCGATGTCATAAATAAAGGTTCTTATTAATTTTATTTGAAGATATATTAAAGGTGTTCTTAAAATTAGGATTATAAATAAAATTTCATATAATATGACATAGCATATTTTAATTTTTTTTAATTAAATGCATGCTTTATCTTAAAATATTTTTAATACAAAGAGTGGGAAATAATGCGCTGCCCCTATAATGACAGGTCATTGAACTAAAGACTGTAAAGGTTTTTTTAATTTAGGAATATTTGAAATTGCACGTAATCATTTGATGTAGATAGATACAAAAACATCGAGATTTGACAAAAACATACACATACATACATTAATTTAATTAGGAGTAATAATTGAGTTAGTTTCCTACTGAGTATCGGATAATTGAGTAAGTTTCCTAATGAGTATCAAATAAGTAAGTTTCGTACTAAGTATCAGATGAGTGGGTATATTTCCTACTAAGTATCAGATAATTGAGTAAGTTTCGTACTGAGTATCAGAGGAGTGAGTAAATTTCCTATTGAGTATCAGATGAGTGAGTAAATTTCCTAGTGAATATATGATAATTGAGTAAGATTGAGTAAGTTTCCTACTTCCTGCATGTCGTTGTCATTGTCCATCTGCTGTGGTCGCTGGTTGACTGCCTCCTGCACCGTGCGGTGGATCATGTGAAGGTTGGCGGGAGTGAGGTCCCAGGGCAAGTTCATCTGGACTGGACCTTCCATCTGCATTTTCTGGACCTACGGGATTTAGTAAGTTTTTGTATGGTTCTCAGTTTCTTAGTTTGGAAGCGTAGCCTTAATTTTAATTTGGAGTATCTTTACAAAAGGGGTCATTTTGATGAGTATAGTATGAAAATAGGCTCTCCTGACACTCCCATTTGACGAGAAATATGAACTGGTTGATTTAAAGTAAAAAAATATATAAATAAATAAAAAATATATAAAATAATATTTATCTGAATGACTTCAGACTTAAATTTCTTTTGCGAGTATTAAAAAGTCTGCGTTATAAAAAAATTAGACAAAATATAGTTATTATATAATATCTTACTTCTGGTTGTTCTAATTCTTGTGTAGGCGCTGGCTGAGGGACGAATTGGTGAATGACACCCTGCTGCTGTAACACACAAAGGATGTATTACAAAACAAAGGAACAAATGAAACAATATTTAAAACCGGTTACGAAATAACGAATTAAAAAAAAATGTTATACATACTTATGTAAAATTAAAAATTAAAAATAACATTTAACAATAATGCGTAAAAGCAAACAAAAGAATCTAGAGAGCATTATACTTTAATGCTTGTCCTTCATCTAGGAAGGTCCTTTTGCAAACGAGTACTTAAAAAGATAATAAAAGATAATAAAAGAAACGATAAATATTGACCTCATTCGTATGCTAACAAGCGAAGTTCCTTAACCTCTAACAAGTAAACGCTTCAATGAATCCAGTATAAGTATAAGTTGAAATTATAATATATTAATGAGGCGTTAATTATAAAATAATATCGAAAAGTCATTGTTATTTAAAATAAGTAACTATTCGAAATCATAATATTGAAACTAAATGTACTAATTTTAGCATAACGGTTCGTTTTACATTACAAAGTTTTTTGACTCCATGCAAAAGCGTACATGCAGACGTGTAACGGTACTCGCAAGTCCTGTTTCATGAAATATTTTTATATATTTACTTTTTTATTTCCATACTAAAGGACGGTTTAACATATTTTTGTTATAAAGCCAATTTTTTTATAAAAATAAATTTTGTTTTTAAAGTATCATTTTGATGTTTAAATGCTTCCTTTAAAAATATTTTATAAAATATATTTAACTTGAACGTTTTTTTTAAGATAAAAAACATTTTAATTAAGAACCGAGTTCTGCATGTTATGTAAATATTATTTATGTGTAAACATAAATATATTATATCTTTTATATTATATAAAATGAAAATCAGACAAAGAAAGACACAACTTTTCTAATTTCTTTTGCCTGAATAATCTTTTTCCAAATGAATTTGTTTTATTTTATAATAGTATTTTATTACCTCATTTTGTTCTTGGGGTGGTGGTGGTGGCTGGAAGGGGCTCATGTTGTCTGGTTGGGGCATGTTGTGGGGCACGGGGATAGCTAACACACGCATGGGTCTGGGACCTTCCATTGGACCTTCTTCGCGCTATATAAACACAATTTTTATTAAGTTATTTTGTATAAAACAATTAATTGTCATGATATTAGGGGAGTGAAATAAAAATACCTACAATCAAAATAAAACACTAGGTAGCATTGTTAGCGTTAACTAAAGTCAAGGTGAAATTTCTTCTATTAATATGATATGATATGATGATATTCTATGATATTCTAAATGTTAAATATTATCAATATATAATATTAAAACAAAAGATCGTTTCAGTACTTTGCTATTGAGGTGATAGTTCAAGGTTTATTTTTGATTAACAAGGAAGTTATTTATAAATCAATTATGAATCTTCGCAAATCTATTATTACAATCATACATAATAATACAATAGCAATATTATAATTGTAATTGTTTAAAGATCGCTTTTAGAGAATACTGTTGCTTGATTTGTCACTACATACCTGGTTTTGTTCCTGAGGTTGTGGTGGCGAGAAGGGGCCCATCGTGTCTGGGGGCATGTTGTGTGATGGGATTGCGAACACGCGCTGAACATGAATTCGCATCTCACGAGGGTTCATTTGTTCCTCAGATGAATCCCATGGCATCTGCTAAAGATATTACCATATTGGTTTCATCCATCCACAAAAATACAAACACACACACACAGAAATGTTTTTATTACAAGATCTTTATGTGTGTTAAAATATAATCATTCAAATAAATAACGCAATGGTAATGCGAGAACGTATCAAACTTGGTTAATACAAATAAAAAATAATCGTTCAGAAGCAATGACCTGCAGTCACAAAAAGTCACGAACTCGAAGCGCTTTAACAAAAAGGTATTTATATATATGTATATATCCACACACTTTAATGATGGGTTAAAAATAGATTACAAACAAACCAACAGATCTTTATGAAATATATATCAAATAAACATTAATCTTAAGTAAATATTTGCTTAATTTACCGCTTAACAAATATCAAGTATAAAAAAATATTAATATATATAAATAAATATATAAAAAGTTAAAACCTGTAATATTAATGTACCAATTTGTAACATTATTAATATTCTATCAATGTCTAATGATTAATACGGAACGAAATAAAAACACGGAAGGTGTCCATCTTGTATTGTCCAGATGTCCTTCAATATATTATGTATGTTAGTATGTATTGTTAATATACATAAACTACTGTAATAGATTATTACATACTAGTTGTGGCCACGACTTCGTCCGGAGTAAGTTTTTTAAAATAAAACCTAAGTTCCAGTTGTAAAAATTGTTAAAATCGTTCTTGACTTGACGTTACAGAGTTTAGTAGAACAAACAAACAGGCAGACAGAAAAAAAAATATCTTATATAGGTATACTTTCAAATGTATTTAGTAATTATCTGTTAATTTGATAGACATTTTATTTATACGTATATATAGACATCAGAGAGAAGTCAAAGTTTTTAAACTCAATTAGGCATGGCATACGTTGCACGTATAAAAAGCCAGACTCTAGTTGCACGGTTCCGAGGGATGTCCATGTTGAGGAACCAGCAAAAACTCCATGAATACTTTACATTTTTTTCAAACGTAGTAAGTACAATAGACGAAGTTATCGCTAAAAACCATTTTTTGCCAATCAACCCAAAATTACAAAACAAAATATTAAATATACCTAGCGTCTACCTTCTAACATACGAAGAATATTTAACTAAATTAAATTGAATGCAATACGATGAAATATAAATGTAAACTAAAATTGGATTGAAACTTTCTTTTTAACAATAGATTAATTGAATTTGGAAAATGTATCGAAATGTTTCTATATATTCTATTTATATAGTCCTACATCTATAACTATAGTAAGAGATATAATTTTATATTCCATAGATGCACGTCCTAAGATGATAGTCAAGACAGAACCGGTTATATCTACTTTTAAGTATAATTTAATTGAAATAAACGAGAGAGATCGACTACCGATGCCGGCTAGTAATTTGAATACAAAAAATGTTGCATTCGTAAAAAATATATCCATTTTAATTGGATTTTAGGTTAGGATAAAAATGTATATAGAAAATTACATATATATTTATTTTAAAAGCATCATAATTCACAGCTTCATGTTTGCTAAACGACAAATCATGACTATATTTTGTATATTTATTTCCGTGTTTATATATGAAATTTTATATTATTATTGTAATATAATTGATAAAATTATTTCTTTATACGTTTAAAAAAAATTGTAATTACCTTCACAAAACATGTTTACATTACTTCCGTTGTAACGTCCGGGTGTGAGTTGTTTTAGAAAACATTTGTACGTCCGGACAAAAATTCACAATTAATATAAATAGCCATTTCAATAACACTAAATCATAAAATAAAACATTATATAAAAATCGTTTTTACAATAGATTTCACAAGACAAAATCATCAAACGCGAGTTAATATTATAAAATTGATAAAGACGACCCAACAAGGATAAATTTATACAGTTCAGCAATGAGTTCTTTAATAATATAGTTCAAAAATAACAAATAAAATTACTGTTATTTTGAATATTAAAGTTAGAAAGTTTTACTTATTATAGCCCTCTTTTAGTGCTTATCTTTATTTAATATCTTATTTGTTCTAACAATTAGGATTATAAATGACATTAAGAATAAGTTATAAACGTATTCAAAGTATTTCTTGCCGGTGCTTCTCCATCTACACTTTGGAACCGAAGGAATGATTCATAAGTGCAATATGTGCTTTTAACTTTACTTTTTTATCATATAAATATTACTCGTCCTAAATAACTATCTAAACACTAGATTCCATTACGCAGCAATCGTGGAATGGGTGAAGACTATAGAAGTTTATTAACTTTGCAAGAAACTTATTAAATTATTTTTTATATCATCAATGTATAAAATAATACACAACAAAGAAACATTACTAATCAACATATTCTGCCCATTATTTTTATTGGTACAATTTAATATACCAGTAAAACAACTTTCGTAGACATTACATCTGAATAATTATAAATTTCTCTTAAATTTCTTTTAAAGGGAAATTAGAAAGTGATATATTATTAATGATAATGTAAGATGTATTAACAGTAACGAATTATGGAAGGCCATAGACAAGCTTCCTGTATTCAGATTTCTATGTACATTTTGAAGACGACCTCGGTTTGATTTCCGCATAATGCGGGCTGACTTGGTATTATTAAAATATAACACTCATTGAATTATAATTATTTGTTAAATAATGCATTTTGTATATACATATAAATAGACATTAGAAAAATTATCGTTAAAAGTAACTCTGCTAAACCGAATTTCATTGGACTTCACAAACAGAATGTGACAAAACTAATAACAAAGAAAAAAATGCACAGCCGTATCCGCGAAAATACCTAGTCTATAAAATAAATAAGTCTAAACGTTTAAAAATTTAAGTAAAAACATATTATTTGCGAACTTATATATCGTCTTTTCTATTATTATAAATTAGTGATAATCATATACCAAAAGAGAGCATTCTACGTAAAATAATTCTATGTAAAAACGTATATTTACATCCTTTCGTTATATAAAGGCTGTAATGTTTTTTAAGCTGAGCGTAAGCGAAGCTCATAAGCGTTTGGGATACTTCTTTTTGGAGCAACATCACAAAAACTACTGACCCGATTTGGAAATTGCAAATATGCATCTTTTTAAAACAAACAGAATTAAAATATCTCATTCCGTTCAGAAATGTTGGTCAAAAAACTGTTTCTCCCATAGATTTAACGTTATCAGAACCTCCGCACGCTTGCCGATCGTCAACCTAGAAATACGCTTATAAGCAACATCACATAAAAACTATTAAATAAAAAAATATAAATATATATAATATTATATTTTATTTAAAAGGGAAGCTCAGCTCAACTCCCGCAGCGCAAGATGGCGGATCCTAATACGTACTAAATTCTAAACATGCAAGTCCAACCGCAGAACTCTAACAAATGATTAAACCCATCTGAGAATCCTTGAAAAAATCGTGTATAATACAATAAATGTGCAATTTGAGGTAAACTAAAACCTTCGAGTTAATGATGACAAGTTAATATTATAAAATTAAAACATTAATCACACGGTTTTATTTATATAATAAAAATATAAACACGATATAAAGTATCCTTAATGTAAATTAAGCACTAGCTCTACCCGCGAATTTGTTTGTCTTTGTGTTGAAAAGTACTAGATATATAATTCAACCATTTTAGAGTTTAACCGAAACAAATAGACAGAAAATATAATAAAAATTAATTTCTTTATGTACGTACATATAGTAAAAAGCTGTTAATGTGAAATTACAAACAGACACTTTTATTTTATTTATATCTAGATATATGGTTTTATTTAAGTACTTTAATTTTAATATTTTATATATAACACAAGTAATGTCGAGTGTAATGCATAGTTATAAGAACAATAAAAATAAATTTTAATGTTCCTACATCACGAACTAGGATGCCTCAAATTTAACATTAAATATACAAATAATACACGTATTATCTTTGAAAGCATACATCAAATCGCTTTCAGCGCTAAAAATGTTCATTTCAATTTGGGACACGAATAATGGAATTACTCCGGTTCCCAAGGGATTAATAGAGCGTAGAGATAATAAACAACCAGGCTTATATAAATAAATAGTAATTATAAACAATCAAATCAAATCAAATCAAATCAAATCTTGTCTTTTGCGTTTAATGAATAAAATAACGTTAAAAATTTGAGCTGTAGTTTTGGTTCGATTCTTTTGTTATTAACAAACATACAAATGAATATATGTTTAATATATTTAATACTAACATAGTTTTTTATTATATGCTAAATAAAGTCCGAGTGGTCATGTTTAATATTCTTATATATTTTCTTATTATATTAATTATAATAACTTGATTTCTATTGAATCATATAAACTGATATAATCTATGTACCGCACCCGGGTGACGGTCGTCTTGTACTAACTATATGTAGAACAAGGTTCACATGCGTTCATATTCAATACATAATATCGTAAATAAGAAAAAAAAAAACTTCAAAAACGACCCATTAAAAGTTAAAGCCCATACCGCTCACGGCCGGTACATGCATACCCGTCCAAGTTCAAGACCGTCTCGTTTGAAACACAAAAAAATATTCTCAAATTATCGTATGGTATGCCAGGTTATATATAGTGTGTTGTGGGCGCGCGGCTCAAATACTCAAAAGCCACCGCACCATCAACATGTACTTCTTGCTAGCCGGCGTCTTCATCGCGTCCGCTCTCAGTGCAGCGATACCGCGCGAGCGATACGGATACGAAAGAGAAATTGGCAGATACAATCAAGTGCCCAAGCTCCTTGATTACATTCTCAATGAGGAATACGTGAATACACAGAAGAATAGACCGAAATTAATAACAAAATTGAGACCGGACGATGCTGTGATATCGGACAATGTTATATTGGAGTCGAATGTTGTCAAAATAGTGAAACCCGTTAAGAGAGAAGGTCAGCTGGTGAGGCAACGGAGGGGATATAACTTAGAAAATGTTATAGTACCAGCAAGATATCCATATCTTCCAGTGGTTCGTTACAATCGATACCGGCGTTGGGAGAGGTGTCCTTGGTGTAATGTCTGATGATGTTCAAGAGTGCTTATTTAGTATAAGAAGTGATCGGACGCTCAAGTTATTCCGTTATTTTGAAAGTATTTGAAATCAGATACCGTCCAAGTAACGTCCAATTAATGTTAACTATAAAGTGATAAGACTATATTATTAAAATAAGTTAATTTAAAATAAAAAAAAATATTTTAAAATAATGATTATTTGTTTTGATTCCTTGAACTTTTAATGACATTTTTATTACCAAAACTTTTATTGTGAAGTTTTTTCAAAATTTATTTCTAACTTCTTAAGACATTTTTCCTATAGACAATAAATAGTAAGTACAAAATACATTTCTATTCATAGCAGATAGATGGCAATGAATAAATCAATATAAAATTTCATTTATAACGTTTTGAGGCTAATTATATACAATAATGTTGCATCGCGTGTAAATACAGGTATTAAAAAAATATTACCACAATTAAACTATTGTGTTGTAAATGGTACAATGAAATTTAATTTACTTGTTTCTAACTATCATTGAATTAGCTTTAGAATCTTTATACTATTATTTAATCGTAAAAAATAAAAATTAAATCTGGAATAGAAATAAAAAATAAATTGCAATATAAAAAACTGTGGTGCATCGTGTCACTTTGTCTAAATTATTGTATTGTCATCAGTTCTTGATAAGTTACAAAGTTTTAAATTAAGCTGAATATATAAAATCGTTTTCAAAATTTCCGTTAAACACAAACATACGAAGCTAATAGAAGCGTGTTAAAATTTTTAAAAATAATTTTTAACTTCAGTTAATATGGATATTATTATAAATTAAATATAATTATACAATAATAATGCATTTACTCAGATATTTGCTAAACACTTATATATTGATTGTGAAGGAGACGTCAAAAAAGATTTTGCGTCATTTTCTTTACAAGTTATGTCATCTGTCAATAAATAAATATATTTATTAATTACGTTGTAAATATGATATATAATGATAAAACCCGAGTTCATAATATATTAGCTTATTTTAATCTTAAATTTGGTTCTATAACTTTCAAAAAAAAATCTTTGCTTCCAGAAATTTGAAAATTAAGACACAATTTTGATATTGAAGTAAAGATGTTATCAACAGACAAGTTATTAAGATATATTGATTCTAGAAGCTTAAAAATATGTAAAAATATGTCAGAATTTTTTACACATAATAATAATTTCTTTATGAGCTCGTGACAAACATCAAATACTTTCGATTTTAACTTCATTAGTGTTTGAATTTGTTTCATAATACTATTTTAATTAGACGAATATCATTAATACATACTTACAACGCGGTCGCTTGTACGTTTGTTCGCAAGGTTAATATTATATATAACAATATAATATATATATATATTATAATATATATATATTATATTGTTAAACGTATGTTTATAGCTTTAGGATAATGTTTGTCGGCTATTTAGGAGGTGATACAAAACTACTGACCCGATTTCGATAATTCTTTCACCAAATTAAGAATGAACATTCCGGGAAAATATAGCATTTAATTAACCTGTTCAAACCTTCGTTGAAATTAATTTCGTAATACATCAAGGAAAAATATCAAATTCGTTTCTCACGAACTTATGTAGTGTATGCAGACGGAGACGCGGACAACAGCTAGTATAAATATCTATTACGTAACCAATAAAAGCAAGTAGTACGATTTACCTCTGCACATATAACGTCTAAATTGTGAAAAATCATACATATATATATGGAAACTTTATGCATATATAATACTATATACAAGGCCTGATAAAATATGGTAATTTAGTTTCACTTATTAATCCAAATTAATCAATGTCTTAAGTTTTAATTATAACTATAATCGAATTGAAGTAAAAAATTTATTTCAAGTTTTTTAAAATAATAGTTTCCGATAAAAACGTAATGATCAAACAGACATGAAGTGCAGACTTCATTTATTTAACCTCTGATTCAAAAAGTGTTAGTTTAACCTTTGTTTATATATATGTGTAAGTCTGTGGCATACCTCCAAAACGGATTATACAATTTGATTGAATGGATTGGATTGGATTTAATAGTCAATTGTCAATCATGAAGGATTAAGCTATTTTTGGTGAATAAAGTCAATTGTTTCCGAAATATTAAAATTTAGAAATGATACTTAGACAATAAAAAAAATCAAATTTTTTGTTAAATATTTTTAATTTCGATCCTGTAAAGGGTTTTTAATTAAACATTTATTTATTTGTAATTAAAATGATATAATAAAATTAGATATATATATATATATATATATATATTATTCATTTCTGGTTCGAATAAAGACACACCTGCAGACTTTTCAAATGTTTATATCTGGTTTAGTTTTTTTACGTATTTTTTTGATTTTTATCTTGTCGATACCAGACTTCCTTGATCATTAATTTATTAATTATTATTATTATTATAGGTAGCATTTTATAGCTTTTCGTGTTATAATAGAAAAATGGTTTATATTAAGTATAACTAAGATACCTTGGATAGTGTATAATTCTAGTTTATTAGGACTAAGACCATCAAACTAATATACTAGCACTAACACAAAAAACTAACACGTTACACACAACCCCAGAAATATTCTAAAATATTAAAGAATTAAAGAAGTTAAAGAATACATAAATAAATTACAACACAAAATATCAATTTATTTAAATATATATTAAAAAGTTAGATTAAAAACATTAAAGATATAATCAAGAAAATGAAAACTAAGATTAATATTAAAATAATTGTGACTACCCCCCTCCCCCTCTTTATAACACCTTTAAAATTGTTCATACAATTTAATAATGAAAAATTAAAAACACAACATACAGACACACAATATTATCTAAATAAATATACAACATGTTAATTTGTTTGTGGATCTTGTTTGAAACAAGATTGATTTACTGGTTTGTTACTAATATATGACAAAGATGATATTTAAATATCAATATATTATTATAATAAATATATAATATAAAATGATAAATGAGAAAAATTAAAATTTCATCAACGACATATTATTACTTCCTTGTATATAAATTAGCTTATTCCCTCTCGCTTCGCTGGGCACACTATTAATTTGGATGTGAACTTAGGTTGCTATAGTAACCTTTGTCATAGTATCCGTTGCTATGGTAACCTTTGTCATATTATCCGTTGTCATAGTAACCGTTGCTATGGTAACCATTGCTATAGTAACTCTTACCCCGCGTTAAGTGTATAGCTCCTACAGGTTTAAAACTTGGCAAAATGCAAAGAGATAAAATCCGTTGGAATATGAATGCCGTAAAATTCGTTCTTAGTGAACGTCTACATCACAAAAGAAGTAAATATATCAAATTTTAAGTCAATCGGACAGATAGTTTAGAATATTTCGTGATGAGTCAGTGAGTGGTAAATCGCTTATATATATATATATATATATATATATATATATATATATCACAGTATTTGTTGGGTGTACTCTGAAACTTGATAAATTTTAACACACTTTTATTCGCTTTGAAGTATATTTGTATGTAACGGAAACTTTGAACACGGTTTTAAAAAAAACACTTAAAACGCACACTCTTTTTACATTTTAATACATTTTTTCTTACTTACACTATTTTTATTTTGCATTTTATGAAAAATGTGATTTTCTATTTTTTTTATGATTTTTTATTAGACATACGGTTGACAAGGTTAACTAACGCTATAATAATACTACTAATTAACTATAATATAACTAATTTTAACACATTGAGATCAAGGAATTCCATTGAGTATTTACTTACTTAATAATTCATATGGATTAGTGTTCTGAAGCATGGAAGAAGAATGGACCGATGGTATAATCCCTCAAAGCCTAAAGGCTTTTAATGCTTCTCTCATACTAGTATCTGAGTCTTAAGTAAATAAAAAATTGCTTCAAGACGTCTCATATTGATCATTAAATTAAAACCAATATTCAATGAAATAAGTATTTCTACCTTTCTTTTATGTACTTATCTTTTGTACCTATCTTTGTGTATCTTTACGGGACATGATTACTTCACCATTAAAGAGAATGATGTTGGTTGTCAGTACAATAGAAAATCAGTGGGTACAGTTATCTTCTGAATGCGAGGCAATGATGGCCCACTGGCACCGTCATTGTCTCACCTATTATCTCTTGATTGTACCGTTAGTTTAAGAAATGTTAGTCATTTGTTATATCTTTCATTGGATATTAATCGGGTCGTGTTTAAACATGTTCGGATTAAATGGCTCATAACTGTGAATATATTGTACTGTTTTATTAGTATTATAAAGAGAAATTTGATTGTATATGTGTGTTGGATGATCTCTCCTGTTGAAAGCTACCTTATTACTAATATAGGGTACTTTTTATCCCAATATTACAACGGGATAGGAACTTACGCGCTTAAAATAAAGTAAGAAAAAAGCATCCAACGAGAAAAAAAGTACTAAACCCTAAATGAACCACAAAAGATAAAATCAAAAGTAACGAAAAGTATTATAGATCACAATAACACTATTAATTTTAATATCCAAATAATAATATATATATCTTCAAAAATAAATGTCAGTTTGTTTACAAGAAAAGGTCAAAGGCCTTAAATCTTCAATATAAAAAACATATTGTATACAAACGAACACCGTAACATATATGTATAAATTTATGTTAATTTAATACTCACTTCGTTCTCAAGGTCAAAATGAGGTGCAAACTTCTAATAATATTTATAAATATACTATGTTTTGCAAGTGACTTCGTCTGCCGCTTCATGTTATTGGAAACTTATAGAACTTAGATTATTAATCGAGATAAAAACTATCCTATTTAAGTTGGTTTAAACAATATCTACAAAATTGCATTGAATTCGTTCGTTGTTTTCAAATTTGGCAAAACGTACATCCTGACATGGGATTTATATATTTATATATATATATATATAAATTTAATTCAACGATAAAAACACGTCAAATATAATTTGTTAGCAGTATCAGACGTGATCTCATTACTCGGTAGAATATTTGATTTACTGGAGCCGTAACAAGCTAGGACTGGACAGCGGGTTACCGACTCCTAAAATATAATTACATTTGCAATTCTTTACCTTTTATCTTTTAATGTAAATATGAACATTTATTAACTTTTTAATAAAAGATATTTTATCTTTATATATAATATAATGTTAATATATCTCTATCAGTGTATTAACTTTTTGTATTTATTTCTGTAAATACTTTTCTAAAAAAGGATCTTTTATCAAAAACTTACTGATTAAAGATAAATTTGGACAAAACGTATATTTACTTTTATTTATTTCTTCTTATTTGAGTTACACTTAAAATCAAAGCCCACCTAATGGAGTCTCTGACAACTTATCTGAGGGCGTAGTTTTTTCCTGAATCCATTGTTGTAAAAACTCCTTGCGTTTTACAAATATATATATATATAGATTTATTTATTATATTTGTTTATATTAACCACAATTTTAATAACATTCGTTTCCGCAACCAACAAATATTTTGCACTTAATGTGCCGGAAGTGAAAAGATTTCGGGACAATTATACTTATAAAATTACTCTTATTTTTTTCTTGTTATCTTTTGTATAACTAAAACATTTATGTACTGTCGCCATCTTGTAAATGATACCGGCTGATTGATTTTGTTTTAAATACAAAAATTATGCAAAGATGGTAAAACATATCAAAGGAATTTATTATTTAATTATCTATAAAAAAACACTATATTTGTAACCGACTTAGACAAAATCATTTACTATTTCATCTAAATATAAAAAAAAACTAAAATTCTTTTTCCTATATGGAAAAAGAATTTTAGTTTTTTTTTATTGAATTTATCCTTGGTATAAAATTTTGATTAAAAACATACTTTTGTGTATTTATTGAACGTTCAACTAAATTTCGAATAACCGGGTCATTGAACCCCGATTCAGATTGCAGCGAGTGCATGGACTTATGCAATAACGATCCGGTTTAAGTCAACGGACACCCACTTTTTTTTCTTTTAAGGAAAAAATCAAAAATCAATTACTAACATTAAAAATATCAATAAGATAAATTTCTACGGAGATATTTAAAGAATACTCCTCGAAGTTATAATAATATTATAAGCTTTTTGTCAACATTTAATTCATTTCAAATTACTAGCTTTTACCCATGGCTTTGCTCACATTTGAGTGATTAAATAAGTATTAGATCAATGCGATAGGAATGAATCAATACGATAACTATATTTTATTGCATTGCTGGGATTGTCAATATTTCAAATAACAACACACAATGAAGTTTCAAAAACTTAAAATATATATTGAGTTACAACAAAACAAATTTAAAAATATATTTTACTGTGTGTGTAAAATGTATTTTCTTGTGTAGAAAAAAATTATTTTTAAATAGAAGTATCTTAAATAATTTCTAATACCTACCATATATAGAATATTTTCAGTTTTTCTCATCTACCTATCTCGTCTTTTCTTTGTTACCTATTGACAAGATTTCTGTTTCATGTTTAGGTCAATTAAAAGAATTAAATTTGAAGGTTTTTCTTAAAATCTAAATTTTATAACATGTGTTTTAGTTTTTTTCCTTTTCATTAGTTTCCTTAATCTACGTAGATACGTTTAAGGAACTTAAAACTATACCTAGATACGAATTAATATTAAAACCATTTTTAAAGTGTTTTAGGATATGGTCGAGGTATAGACTAGTTTAAAAGTTAATAAGAAAATACTTTTAGAAAGATATCCTTAAAAAGAAAAAGTTGTTATCGTGAAGCTACTCTTCGTTCCTTGTGAAATGAAAGTAGCGAAGTAACCTGACTCGAGAGTCCAGAATTTTGAACATCATATAAATTATGACATTTAAAATTAATGTGAAACTTTTTTATTACATTTATTCTTAAAATTATGCAGAATATATTAATATATATTATATTGTATTCATTCTTTCGTGTTACGTTTTTTGTGAAACTATTCAATAAATAAAATCTTTTTGCATTTTTTTGTAATAAGGACATAAAAAAATATTAATATAATACTATATACTTGCTACTACAAAGCAGTAAATTAAATTATCTAACGACGAATTGTCAAAATAAAGCAAATTTAAGATACCATTAATAAATATATAAAACTCTCTTAGTCACAAATAATTCATACCAACATAGTACATGTAAAAACTAAACTCGAGTAGCTTTGAAACGTAATATTAATATGATTATACTAGATTATTAAAATATTTTTAACATGTTACGGAAATGAGATAATTTTATTAAATCATGTTTTCCGAATAGTTTGGGTGTATTCGTCATACCGGGTATTATAGTATAGTATGGGTATATACCTATACTATACTATAATACCCGGTAATAGGTATAATGATTATTCTCACACTTATCGTCGCTACAAGACTGAATAATATTTGTTCTAAATAACTATTTACATATATGTTTAATATATTTTTTTTTGTCTGAATGATACATTTCATTTAAATGTTGAAGAAGAATTTAATTAAATCACTCATCATTAAAATCACATGCTAATATAATTATAAATATTATTATCTTGAAAGTTTTAGAAGTTTTTGTCAAAAAACTAGTCAATTTTTAAGTTCTCAATTGTCAATAACAAAAATATCAAACCATTGTTTAATTTCTACTTCAAAGAACAAACCTCGTTTCACATTATTATTGATCCAGGATACTAGTCAAAATTAGTCCATTGAATTTCCAAACTTAATGGATTATATCCAATTTTAAGGGCACTACCCAAAACAGTGTGTTAATATCCACCAACCAAGGCTCGCTAACAGCTCAAGTCACTATTTGTAGTGTGCTAATTCATCTAGTGTTAGGTTAGTGATAATGAAATGGCTGTAAGACAAGATAATCTAACCCTCCACACGTGTTCACGAGAGATAATTAGTTTGTCAATCTTCTGTGTTCATAATTCAATTATATTAACACATATTAAACCTTATTTTAATTAATTGTAGCAATTAAATTTACAAAAAAAAAGCCTTTAATATGTATATGATATAGACATGCAAAATGGATATTTTTTTTAAATAACTTATGGTTATTAATTGGACAATGTCTTTAAAAATACAGCAAAGGTTTAGAAAAATTGTCTAAAAATTTTGTATTTATATGATATTGTTGATTTTTCTAAGGTTAGTTATTTTCTAATAATTATCAATAAATTATTAATTAACTAGTTAGAATAAAATAATTTATTTAAATTTTCCAAACAGAAAGTTTCATAATGTTATAGTTTCCGACATCGTTTGTGGAATACAGAAGTACATGTCGGTAATATTAGTTTAAAACTCAGGCAAAAAAAACAAAGGCATTATTCTCAAAGTCATATTTTCGACACAGTATATTATTGAGCGAAGCAAGTGAAGCGTTCTACTGGAGACTTTTTCACATTCTCTGTCACAAATAGGCTCGAAAACTACTTGACGGAAAATTATGAAATTTTGCAATCAAAAAGACAAACATTATGTGATGGTTAAAAAAAAATTTAAATGTCATGTCGTTCAGGAATAATCGTCAAAAAACTGATATCCCATTGAAGTGAAGAAATGGTCACATTCTAATGTTCTTTTGTAATAAAAATAGTCATTTTTATGGCACGTGTGAAATGCTTTTTAAAGACCCAAAAAAAGGAGAGAAAAATTTTCAACTTTTTTATATAGTACAAATAAAAATACTACAATACATACTATTCTTCCTTCATTCATGTAATAAGGTTATAAAACAGGATGTATCTAAGCAACTTATTGAAGCTCTATTGAGCTTTTCTAGGATTGAAACATTTATTTGTACAAAATAAATTTCGTATTAGATAGAAAGTTTAAAAATATTTTTTAAGCAACTGTCAAATATTATTTGACATTACGTCATGTTACAATAAATTCAATTTACAAGAAAAAACAAAATAACAGAAAATTCTTTCAGAGAAATTTCTATAAATATATCCGACCTTATAAGCAGGAAAAGAAAAAAGTATTGTACTGAAAATAAACAAAATACCCCTCATTTCTAAACAGCCTTAAATATTGTATTAAAAATAAACAAAATTCCGATGATTTTTCTGAATGGCTTTATTATAAGACCTCTTTTTATTTCTATTGTCAATTATTTTTTTTTGTAGATGAACTTTATAATAAGCAATGGTCCCGCCCATAATACTTGAAGTTCCGAACGAGGTCAGTTGGGATTTCTAACTTTTAATTTACCATTGTGTAGTTTGTATCCGGGCATGCGTTCAACAATAAAGGATGGAACTCGAAATTCGGCTTACACTAAAAAGGCGTTCCATTTCTAAATATATTTTTTTCATGTATATATTTCGATTTCAGAAGAAATACATTTATAAATAAAAAATCTAATTAACTCTGTTTCAATTTCTTTTAATCGAGAAATATTTTTTTTACATTGTTTTACCTAACTAAAAATTGTTTAATTATTTTATAAACATTAAGTTACGACATTTTAACTAAATATTCAATTACATTGGAAAAACTAACAGATCTAAATAATGACACATCTATCCGCCATATTTATTTTTGAAGGATTACGTAATATATATGAGAAACTATTTTGAAGATAAATTAAAAACATTATAGCTATATTCTTATATATATATATATATATATATATATATATATAATATAATATTAAACATTATAGCTATTAATATATAACAATATTTTGAGATCAAAATTATTATTTTTTATCTATTTAAGCTCTTATTAAATGTCAAACTCTAGAACGACTTTTTGAAAGCTGTCAAAAAACTCCAACTCTTGTCCATATTGAAATTGTGATTCTGTTTTTTATTATAATATATAATAAATGAAAGATCTAAATAATTAAATTGTAAATATAATTATTTTTTATTTTATTATTATTATTCATGCAAACTAATTTTGATTTGTTTAAAATGTAACTATTTTTCCAAATCTTTTATTGTTTTATACAGTCTGTGTTTTTTTAAATATGTCAAGACTTGGTTTACGTTTGTTCTTATTATAGCAATTATTTTTTATACAACTGTTTGTCTTCCTAATAAAAATAAAATAAAACAAAACAAGGAATCTCTCTCTTCTCTAGGCATGAAAAAATGTATAAACCGAAACTGGAATATATTTTCTAGTATGTTAAAGTTTTTTCCAATATATTCTCTAGTATAGAGTAAACTACTTACCGGTGGGAAAGGTCGCTGCTGTGGGACCTGGAAGGGGCCGCGTGGCTCGCGTTGTTCGGGAGCGGGGCGGAGCGGCAAACGAACTGGACCCGCCAGGGGGAACGCGAATACTTGGGACTGGGGGTCAGGGAATACTGGCATGGGTCTGAAACAATACGCATCAAGTGGGTATTAATGTATGTTTGTTTGTCTTTAATCTTTAATATGAAGGGGAAATATTACTTAAGGGAAATTTGTTTTTGAGGCATACTCGTATGTTGTATTTATGTTATAGTTGTTTTGTAGATTTGCGTTTATTTCTTTATTTATTTAGTTCCAGACATTTTGAGTTACAAATAAAGTAACAGTGTTCAAATACATTATTTAAATAGAGATTGAAATATAATATTATTATTGAAATAACATATCGTAAAATATATGGCAATTGTGTATAAAAGAAAAGTCGATGTTCTGAATAATATATACGTTACAAGACTCATTACAGACTTCACACATATACACACACACACACACACACATAAACATATGCATACACACACACACATAAACATACACATTACACACACACGCATATACACAAACACAAAGTAAAAGTAAAGATCACCAAAGTTTCTCAATCTCCCCGAGACAGAGTAAATAGTAGTTTTTATCAGACATCTTCAAAGTACAAACAAAATGAAATCTAAATTCCACCTCCTACGCCTCTCATAACAATCTTCGCAGTTCAGTATTCATTATACCATTTACAAAATTACTTCCACAAACCTGGATCATTTCCCTATTATTATTTGATAAATTTGTTAATAAGTTAAAATTATTTAGTAAACAAAAGTCTGCCAACTGAAATCGGTTATTTGAAGTCCATCAAAAAAAACACTAGACATATTATTAGTACTATTATTGGTTGTCATTTTCTGTAATAAATTAATTTGTGTTCAGTATTTAATATATTGCAATAAGGTTGTATTTGATAGAAAGCCTATTTAAACTTTCACGATAAAAAAACTTATAATCAAATATTTCCTTTTAGATATTTAACAATGAATCACAACTTATAATGTTTTGCAACTTTATTAATATAGTTATTGTTTTATAAAAAAATTATATACCTTTCATCTCCGCCATGACAGATAATGGCAATACGCTCGGCCTTGGAGGCCTGGGGGGCGAAGGCTCCAAGGATGTTGAAGGGGAAGCGCCTCTCAATGGGATCCTCATTACGGCGCTCCACAACGCAGTTCATGCGACCTCTGAAGGAGAAAAATTATATTAATTTATTGATGTAACTTTATTATTTATCCTTGGTTCTTGATTTATCTATATATATATATATATATATATATATAAGCGATTTACCACTAACTAACTCATCACGAAATCTCCGAAATTATGTATCCGATTAGCATAAAATTTTATATACATAGTTACTTCTTTTGTGACGTAGACGTCCACTAAGAACGGAATTTTACGGAATTCCTATCCCAACTCAAGTTTTTGCATTTCGCCAAGTTTTAAAACTGTAGGAGCAATACAATTAACGCGGGGGTAAGAGTTACTATAGCAACAGTTACGATGACAACGGATAATATGACGAAGGTTACCATAGCAACCTAAGATCACATCCAAATGAATAGTGTGCCCAGCAAAGTGGGAGGGAATAAGCTAGTTTTATATAAATTAAATTACTATTAATTAATTTGTATGAATTATGAAATTGTAGGGTGTATTTTAAATAAAACGTTTTTCTCAAACCTTGACTTTACACATTCACAATTTCAACACAATAACTAAAATAAGGTCACGGGTACTGTCAATTGTTGTGGGTGTAGAGACAATCATTGTTGTTAAGAATGTTTATTTCAAACACGGTATTGTAACTAGTTATTTGTTTGAATATCTTCAAAACATCGAAATGTACAAGAGGTTGTGTAGCCTAGAAACCTAGATGTAAGACCCTTCACTTGTTAGAACAATGTTTACACTTATGCATTTCATTTTCCAATCCACCATGCTAGGTCAAATAGCGTACTAACATCGCATTGTTTAAATGCTAGCTGTTAGCCAGCTAGCCACCTTGTGATTGGTGGATTGCTAGTTTTATGTTAAATAGTGCGCTTAAAATTGTATAGTGAAATAGTTTTATCCACTTTATTTGAATACAATACTTACTTTTGATTGTTAGCCAAGAAAGCTCCTGCTATTTCGTCTAAATCAAAATGTATTGGCATTTTGAAGATGGGTCTGATAAGATCGTCGTCATCTTCCTCACCAGAGCTGTCAGTCTCGGAACTCTCGTCGCTTGCAGAGTTCGCTGTGTCAGCTTTCTCATCATCAATTTTCTGTAATCAATTAAATAAAACAAAACTGAAAAGTCGTCGTAAAATTATATATCCGGGAAATATTCCCAGTAAATTTATTTCTATTAATATAAAGTATTAGAAATGGACTGAAGCTTACTAACGAGGTTCTCGAGATGTCAGTGCAGAGAAATCTAAGTTCAAAGTGCATCACGTTCAGTGAAAGGTAGTTATTGAAATCATAATGGCGTTTTGAAAATATAGCAAATAATTTTCCTTATACTATTATGCCCGCATCCACATTTCAACTATTTTAGTAATAAAACAATATTTTTCAAATAACTTATACATACCGTAACAATATTTTTATAATTTAAAATTTATAATTATGAAATTATTGTAAGATTAATAACTCATAATAATAACACAAACAGTTTATACAAGTCTTGAAAATGTTTTAATAATGAAAATATTGATAATTTAATATCGTACAGACAAACAGCTTTAGAAATATATAAATGATGGAATTGTCGATAATTTAATAATATCGTACAGACGAACAGTTTAGAAAATGTATTAATAATGAAAATATCCAATGAAAGAGATATTTCGTTCTGTGCTGTTTGCCGGACACAATATGTCGGACATCCTGTGAGAGACAATGCGCCAGCGCACTATTGTTCCAGCCCCGTTTGTAAATATTACTAGCAATACTAAGATCCATCGGTAATGAAACTGGAGTCTACAATATTACATTATCTATGAATTCGATATGTTGAAATATATATTATATTATTAACTAGCTGTGCCTACGACTCCATTCGGACAAAATGATTTTTTTAATAAAATTAACCAAGTTACTCCTTATAACATCAGCTATCCAATGAAAGTTCTCTTAAAATAGATCCAACCGTTTCAGAGATTAATTGGAACGAAAAGTTAGACAGACAAAAAAGGTAATGTACTATATATACTTTCATATGCATTTCAGTGAAAAGCTGTTAATTTGGAATTACAAACGGACACTTCAATTTTATTTATGTATATATAAAGCAAATTTGTTTCAGTTATTATAGTTACATAACATTAAAATTATATATTATAATAATATTAATAGATCGATGCTTTTTATAAGATTTGATTGAAAACTATAATACGAAAGAATATAAAAAGCGCTGAAAGTCAAAATTAGATACCTGAAATGAGATTACCATATCAAAGGAACATTATCTGGAAAATTCCTGAACTTTCGTATGGTAAGGAAAGTAATAAAAAATAAAACCGAAGCTCCGCTTTCAAAAAACTTTCAGGATTGAATTTGCCGCAGATAATTTGGATAGGGACATTTGATTTATATTTTATTGTAATTTTAATAATATATTATTTAATTGTGTGATCTGGTTTTTCTAATATAATAATCGATTGATGATAATAAATTTTAACGATTTTATTCACCGCAAATTAATTAACTACTAATGAAGTACGGAAAATCCATTGAAGATTAACTGTTATATAACAGAATGAAAGAATTGTTAATTAAGTTTTTTTGTACTTTTTTTCTATTTATTTAAGGGTAGAGAGTGCCTGTGCACGATTTGTGCAAAATAATATTTATATATTTCTATCTTTCCACTTTGAATCAATACCAATGATCACTTGTGTATCACCAGGATCACCAGGAGTATCAGGACTGTATTGATACCACACTTATCGAAATAAGCTCTTGTAAAGACACTCTCCAGCTTATAAAAAAGGCTACGAGTGTTCCAAACGCGCTCTGAGAAACACAACAAACTCAGACGAGTTTTTTTATTGTCATCACTGTTTCACAAACGTCAATAAAAATCCGTATCATTTAACATAATGTACAAAGTTGATAATAATTATATAATATAATTGAAAATATACAATAATTTAAATATAATTAAGTAAAGAGAAAGACAATGAAGCGATGTACGCTTTCACGGAGTGCGGTCGGAGAGGGTTCAGACGAAACGAGTGAAAGTTGTGACGTCATCACTTCCATACACGCTTCATTGCATGCATACATCGCATGCATGTATACATATTTCATGCATACACTTATATATTATATTCACGCATTTACGTAACAACATCTCATCTCTCACTACCGGTGTACATACAAACGTACTGTTCTTCTATCTATTCATGTCATTAACAAATACTAATGACACTTTCACTATATAACAAGTGTCAATCGTTACAGACAAACGTATTTGAAATAAACCTATCAACTCTCTAAATAGACTATTGAAACTAAAATAAAGAAAATATTTGTTCAAGAATTGAGCAACACTGTAATAACTACTTGAACTTTCTAAGGAAACTTATGAAATGTATATAAGAATGCTTTTATTTTAAGCTTGTCAATAATTTTCGTGCTTCGTGTAATCAGGCTCCGATTTAGAGGACAGAGGGAGCCTCACAGGAAAGAGGCCTTCACAATAAATATAAAAATATCAAAAATTTTGGATTTATGATTTTCATCCCAAAATTTTACTAAAAATACTTGTAATAACATAATAATATTGTTATAGATATATTAGAAAATTCTGATTGAAAAATTCCCATTTACTATCTCAAAAATATGTTTAATTTGGAAAATAACTATTAATTAATGCCACTCCTTTATTGCCATATTTTCCAGACTTCCAAATCCAGCCCTGCGTATAATATTACTTATTTATTGAATACAATACCTGTAATTTGTCCTCATCCACCTTGGACTCCGCGTGGTTCAAAGGATCCTCTTTTAGAAGACTGTCAGGTGAGATTTTGGGTTGTGCTGATGCTGTTGTCTCTTCAGCCAGGGGAGGCTGACCATGAAGTGCATGAGCATTTGCGATCGGTAGAGGTTCCTTAAAAGATAATAATATAAATTATAACAATGTCATAATGATATAAAAATGATGTAACAACATCAAGTGACACACTGACGGAAGTTATTCATTACCTACTGAATAAAAGTGATATATATATATATTACAAGATGCACTTTTAAATATATAAAGTTTAGTAACATTAAGTTAAACTTAAGAATCTCCAAACAACGTTAAGAATTTCCTTTCCTGTTCAGAGAAACTAAAACACTTCCTAACATATCCATTTTATTGAATTCTTATCCCGAATACATTTTGTTTATTCTTATTTAATAAGAATGAACTTTTTGATAGTCTGTGAGATAGGTGTTTTAAATATATTCATACATACGTACATCCATATTTATATATTTTTATATACATACATATGTGTGTGTAGTTAGAGCATTAAAATAATTATAACTAAAGGTCAGTTACTCAAACTTTATATTAAATGCATTCTAACAAAAACATAAGAAGCCGCTCACTTTCAGAAAAACCATCCTACTTCGACACAAAATGGCGGATAATTCTCGACTTACGCAACAGATTCTAAAGAATATCGTATAAAGTTTAAACAAAAGATCTTAAAGTATTGAGTTATCTTTTTATGTAGCTATAGCTTCAATTCAATTATTATAACCATAACATTTTTAATTCTGATTTTTTTTTAAATAAACCCAAACAATGTAATTTGTAAGAGAATAAAACTGTAAAAAAAAAATTAATATAAGAAGAAAAGCCATCCATTTTATTAACTATTAATGAATACAATATATCCAATTAATAACACAATCTCTTAGAGGTGTACCTCTGTGGTAAAACCCACACAACAATTATTGTCAAATTGTAAAACACGATTGTCACTTGCAGACAATAACAAGTCATTTTAGCTGCCATTTATAGGTACTTGTGAAACTACATACTCTATTATTTATTGTTATATAGACAAAGTATATATATATATACACCTAGGTACATTGAGACGATTTTCTTATACGCATATAAATGAAATTGCATATATTATGTACTGGTTATATAAGTAATAAATATATATATATACGTATATACGTATATATATATATATATATGCTGACTTCTGAACAAACTACTTAACATGTCACATCAGACCTAACCTTTGTAGCAATTTATTAGAATGCATACAAACAGACAAAAAATCAAAATATCTGTATATAACAACAAATATAAGTGGGAAACCCCTTATCACTAACATGTTAATTGAAGATGACCAAAGTCATTATCATGACATATATATGACGTCAATATTATCTTGTAAATATTTTTGTAAATTATTAAGAATAATATAATAAGTTAAAATATATCCCAAGTCGACTGACAAATTGATTGCTCTTTTAAATAAATATTTTATATATTTCATTACCAATAAATATAAAGAACTTGTTAACTATGTATTAGTAGGTAGTGGTAATAGCAAATAATAAATTTTTATTAGTTATAGTAACATAAAATGTAAAATAGGTTTTGTATTTAATAAAAACCATATCTGATAATTAACTTTAATTTACAAAACTTTAATTCATTTATTCCATAACTTTTTATAACAAATTCTACAAAAAAGACATAATATTTATAACAAATTGTATAAAATAGACATAAAGTATATATATACTTGATATAATAAAAGTTATTTAGTTTAAAAATTCTCTATAAAATATAAAATGTAGTTCGAAGTGACCGACTCAAAGGAAGTTTCTAGATGGCTTTACGTAATCAAACTGAGACATAAGATCCAAGTAGATCCAAGTATATTATGTGTCTTGGTACTACGTTTTATGGAATTTAACAGCCTTAAATTATATATGTAAATTCATCCATAGTTAAGAATAGATTAAAAATATAGTTAATTTTGGTTTTTAGAGTAGAAAAAACAATGTTTTTGAGGAATAATATATATTTGTTACCAGAAATAAAATATGTTTAAAAATGCTGTAGGATAAGAAAAATGTAAATAAAAAAGATATTGTTTTAAAATAACATGTCTAAAACCTTGTATATATTAATGTTTTGAGGAAAAATATGAGTGGAATTATACAGATTCATTGACAGTGTTATATAAGCTGAAAGAGAACACGATTCTTTTGGTAAATAATATTTATTTATTTATATATTTTCCATTTCAAATCAAAACCAATCCTGATAACCAAGTGATCACTGGCACTTGGGTATCAGGAAATGTCAGAACGGTGTATTTTGATACAATACTTATCAAAAGCCCTTATTTAAAGATACTCCAACTTAAAATTAATGATAAGAAGAAATATATTTTAATATTACTTAATACATTATGGTTATAACGAAAAAATATGCATGGAAATATTAACAATATATAAATACTGTTAAGTTTGATGTAAAAGTGTCATTAAAGATCATCGGAGCGAAGCTGATAGAAAACTAAGATTACGTGACCAAGAATTGTCACATCGGACTCCGCCTACAGCTTTTACTTTACGAAACTGATCGTTCAAACCGTTGTTGCATTGTTGCGTATATAAGTATCGTAAAATTTATTATTTAATACACTTTTAGTTAGAAAATAATGAGTTTTGAAGATAAAGTGTATTTTAAATGTAATATATAAACCATTCTTAGCCAGCACAGGTATATATTAAATACGAACATACAGACATCAAAAAACAACATGTATAGATCTTATACTAAAAAGCAGATGTGACTAAAACAACATCATGTATACGACTTATCCCTAAAAAGCAACAGTTACAAAAACAACAGCATATATAGGTCTTATCCCTAAAAGGCAGCAGTGACAATTAAACATCCTATATAGATCTTATCCCTAAAAAAGAGAAGTAACAAAAAGAACATGTTGTATAGAACTTATTTTCAAAATTTTTACACAATAGACTAAAGGAATTGAAAATGAATTGCTAGTGGTAAAAATATATATATTTCATTTAATGGAAGATAATCCAATGGTCTGTTATAAGTGCATGTCTTTATATCACGCGAGGTAATTACGATGGTAACATTATACATAGGGTTGACGGATGTTATATGACGGAAAATTGCCAGCATCCGCTTTGAATATCAATTATATTATTTATTAGAACTAGTAAACACTAAGCGATACTTGAAACATTAATATCTTTTATATATATATAATGAAAATAAAGAAAAAATTGTGTATGTACACACAGGAGAAGTAATACTTCCGAAAAGCCTACGAGAGAGTGAGATAGATAACGTATCAGAGATATTGGGATAAACGTAAAGTTTATAAATTTTTACCAAGCTTAAGAATTATTTAATACTTTAATGTAAAATATTTTCATTTTTATATAAAGCTGCTTAAGAATTACAAAAGTATCAACGCCATCTATTGTCAGTTTTTAAAAATAACAACTTCATTATAGACCTCTAATAATATTTTACTTTCAGGATTGAGCAATAGATGGCACCATAACAGCAGTGGCTAATACGTGTTCTATCTCATTCTCTCCTATACATTTATGTATTTGTTTCTTTATCGTGACGCACTTTATCGTTACATCGATTTTCAAATCACAAAATTTCTAAAGAAGTTTCATTTCAAAAAGAGAGGTAACAGAAAAGCAAAAGAAAAAAGAAATAGGTACATCTAAAGAAAGATCGAACGTAAGAAAGGAACAGAAGTTTACTCTAAACTGTCACACTATCACACTAACCAAAAACTATCACACTAAATAAACAATTGAACAACAAAAACATACATAAGAAAATATTTGAACATTGAAAACATAGAGCTTACGAATATATTGGAGATTTGGAGGTAGATTTTAATAAAAAATCATTTTAAAATTTTAGTGAATCGAGATATTTGCAGAGGCTTTTGAAGGCCGAAGCCCGCACAAAGGCGGTGCAACCTTTATCGCGATGAATTCAGAAAGATAAATAAATATTCCAACTCTCAAAGCAAATATTGTGATTTCATTTTACGTTCTAATGAATCATTATTAAATAAATAGATAAAAATTTTATATACTTTATGTTATAAATGTTGTTTGAATTGCAATCCGTCACAAGTTTCACTTAATTTATATTTTAAAATATTTATAACCTGTGCAAAATGGAAATATTACGAATAATTATATTAATAATATCCATAATACACATGCATAGATAGATTTACTTCTCGAATAAAATGTATAAATTAAAAAAAAACTTGTCACTTGAAATTATTTATGGCCTGTATCCAAATAAAACTCCCTTTGAATTTAGGTAAATACGTAACTAAATAAAATGAATAATTTATTGTTATAAAAGACCGTGACGAAACTACTATACAAATAGGGGTGAATAATTTGCCGCTAACTGAACTGAAAGTGAAATTTTCCGCGAAGCAAAACCATTACTCAATTCAAATACAATAAAGTTATCATCAAACCATAAATAATAAAATAAGGTTTTAATGCTACGTAAAGCATTTTATGAACTACCTTCAACCTTTTATATTAAAAAGTTAAACTAATATAAATGTTTTATGGTTTGGAGTGCTTTTTAAAAATTTGTATTTTTAAGATTAAGAGTTTTTATTAACTTTCATAATATTAATATTACTACAACTGGAGCGTTTTAAATCCAAATTGATTATTATAAATGATGTTAAATTAAACTTTTTAATTTAAAGATTATGGAGTTTTTTAATGTTATATTTTGACAGTGACATCTGTCATATATTGTCTTATGTCATATTCAATACTTAATAAATGTTGTACTACATTGTGAGATGAATATAAATATTAATAATAATATTGCCAGTATTGTGATATCATCTCAACTGAGTGATACATTCGAAACTTGCTTTTCTATGACGAGGTTATGCATCAAGAGGTCACTGACCTCACCGCAACTTTCGCTATAGACAATCGCGAACACCGGGCGATGCTTACTCGTTATGTCAAAACACTAATGAAAGGAAACAAACAATTATAAATACCTTTTATGTAATGTTACTTTTTAATTACATTTTGATGTTTTATTCAAGGCTATATCTTTTTTTGTTAGATTCAAAACGATAACATTTAAAGTAAATTTATTATGAACCTAATAATTATAACAAAAAAATGTACTAATAGACTATACAGATAATAATTTTTAAGAAATTTATAGACTATTATAGAATCTTTTTAATCATCAACACATAAAAAAAACCATAGACATCTTTATTTTCTGACTTTATAGTCATAAATTAAAGTTTATAGTCAAAGTATAACAGTTATAACGATTAAACTATAATTTATTGCTTCAAAAGTTCTCAAAATCCAGTTACCATGCAAGTCGGAGGTGACCTCCACGGTTGGATACAGATACGTTTACTGACTAATTGACTAATTCACTGACTATTAATGTACTGTAGTCAATTGTGCAAAATTACTATTAGATATTACTATTAAATTAATCTAGATTTAAATATGTTCTAGACTTACGAAGACTTATGGAAAAGTACTTCATGTAACTTAAAATAATTCTTATAAGTATAATAACTAATATAATTAATATAATTATCTATATAGTGAAGAACACACACACATGCACATACACACACATACACACATTTGAATTAATTGTCCTTTAAATAAAGATATTACGGAGATATCATGTTTCAAAAATGCATTAGATTTTAAGTAATTCTTGAATAAGTAAGGTATGTGTGTCGAGTTCAGTATAAATAACTTTTTATATCAAAGGAAGTTTGGTTTTTAGTTAAGTTAGTAACTAACTGGACATAGGACGTGACATTAAATTCTTGCCAACATGCTGATACTAAAAAGTTTTTTGTTTGGTACACAAACAGCAAACAAACTACCGCTTCCTCGAACTGCATTATGTCGGTTATAACTGGATATAACAGGTTTTATCTAACTATATAAATGATGAAAATTGTGATGCATATAATTTTTATAGTTATACCAAAAACAAAGACTTTTATTGTTATATTTTGAGTCATTTGAGTTAAAGATAAAGGTCGCTCACAACAAAGAACTGCTATAGAACTTGATAAACGAAACGGTCGTGATCCATGACCCGCAGGTGTGTTATCAGCTTTAAATGAATCAGGATGCTGTTGTGTTGAAATTATACCTTTTTGTGCTTTATAATTTCCCAACCATACTTAGCTTCATTAAATGAAGTTAGAAGCCATCTTTGCGTAACATGATTCAAGGTGATCAAGTACCGCGGCGTCTCTGCTTGACACCGTGGACTGCACAACACAAACACACAGCAATACACAACACAAACACAGAGCAATACACAACACAAACACAGAAATACACAACAAACAGCAACATGCAACATGTACAAGGAATAAATAATTACATCACCGGAACTATATACGTAACTTTATCTTACGTAACTACCAAAACCATATAAGTGTATGTCATATTTATAATGTTTTCAACAATATATCAGTGTTTGTGTAATCGTGGGATAAAAACACTGGGTTAATAGGATCTTAAACAGTCATTGATTGTAGCGATAACAATAAAAAATGTATTCCCACGGAAAGAGTCGTGTTTTGAATCTTAAAAGCGGTTGTGTTAGGAAAAGGTTAACAAACTTATTATAAACATGTATGTGACAACATCTACGACAATATTTAAAAGTAAATAAACGTCCGCCATCTTGTATCCATGCGTCAAGTGTCAGTTTTATGACAAATGTAATGTCATTCGGTTTTAAAAGCTATTCGATTCTATTCTATTTAGGGTTTAGTATTCCACGCTGGAAGTCCCAATAAATCAGGAAGAGATTAATGAAACATTATTGACCGGGACAAAATCCGTCATCCACGGATAAATTGCAACTGAATTTAAACTAAACTCCGATATGCGAGTCACGTTTTCAACTCGTGAGCAAAATAAGTCGTACTAGAAGAAAATAAAAAGTAACTTTACTAGAATAGTAAACTTCTATAATACTTAAATAAATATATTCATCACATTTATTTCTATAATTTTTATATTTTATGATCTGTCGAGTTTTTTTGATATTTTTTTAATTTTATTTGTTTTTTTTTTTTACAGGACTAAGACATATTATTACATGACACATATATTGTACATGACAGTTCAACTATTTATACAATTCTACTAATTATTCCTAAATGTTCAATGTTTTTTATGTTATCGTAAATAATAAAACAAAAATAGATAATAAAGAACACACAGAAACCTTCATTTAGGCTCCATTAATAATTATATAATAATTTTAATGTTTTATACTCAATGTTAACCTGATACCAACACTTGATGCAAACTAATTGAACCATAACAATGATATTTTCAGTAGTTCCGTGGTTATGCATTTACATATCGGATTACGTTACATCTGAACATAATACCCAGTGATCATACTCAGTAATTATACCCAGTGATAATACCCACTGATACCCAGTAATTTTACGTAATTCGATTCGAGATAACACTTAATTTGACTTTACCTCAATATAGTGCCACTTTAAACCGGTTTAAACCAGTTTTAAAAAAATCACACAATGAAAAATATTATTTAATATTTAGTTTAAAGCAGACCCAAAAGTTATTTATAGAAACTTTGACCTTATTCTATTTCACTGTTAGCCAACATTTGTAAGAAGTTAACTGTGTGTTTGTGTTGTAATTTTCAATATTTTCAACACTTGCAAGTTGGTTATTAATTTACTACATTAATAGCCGTGGGCTTAATAACAATTCAAATTTCAATTTAAACTTTTTTTGCAAAGTGTTAATTATATTCTTACCGGCATCAGTCCATCATTCCCGTATGGTCGTCCCTCCAGAGCCAGCTCCTTATCAAGCATAGCGTCCAGCTGTTCCAGCTGGTGACAGGATGCCCGTGCTGCAACCCAGCTTGAAGCCAGGATGAAGGAACCCAGGATGAATGAAGCGGCAACCACCGTAATCGCTGCGATTCTCGCGATTTGAACCGATGAAGACATTCTTTGACGATACGCCTGCCATTTATATAATATTAGTAAAACTCACAAATAATTATGTCAATAATATTTTTTTTTATTGGTAAAAGGATTAATAAATATACATTATTAATTGAAATAGATACACAAAATGTCTTCCTTCTATGTCTAAATAATAGCAATTCAAATAGCAATTCTATTCATTTGAATATTCTCTTAAAATGTTTTTAAAATAATTATTGTCTAATAGTATGTCCCATGGACTTTACAAAAAATCCTAAAATGTTTAAATTTTTTTGTGTCTAAAACCGCACTATACCTTTAATAATATAATTAGTATTTGTAATACATTTTTGATTATAAAAAGTTTAACTATCAAATTATATTTCACCTTTCACATTCAAAATAATTTTAAAAACAGATTAAATGAACTTAATTGTTATCGAAGTTGAGAACTTCAAGAAACTTTAGCACAAACAAAACTCATAATAAGCATAATAAAGTTTTATTATGAACAAAAACTTTTTTATTCAATCTCAGTGCAAGTTTCGTTGTTATTTGAATATATTATGACATTAGGAAAATACATTTATAATAAAAAAGTGACCTCACATTTTTAATGAGGGAATAGAAACATTACTGCTTGTATAAGCTAGTATGGCATAACTTTAATCTTTGTATGATAATAGTTTGGGTGTGATAAAAACAATATTTCCTTACAGTAGTATTAACCAAAAACAACTCAAGAAAAATCTCTTTTCTGTGGCTGGTCCTGCGAAGATCACCATCACAATTAAAATCGTAACAAAATTGTTTTAAAATTACAATGAAAGGCATGGACAAATGTCTATGGTGATTAAGAAAAAAAAAAAAAAAAAAAAACATTGCTCTTGTGAAACGTGTCTAGTTGTAGGATTCCAAAGATGAGAATCAGAATGAAACTGCATGTATACTCCTAAGATATATATATATATATATATATATATATATATATTGATCCAACTATCACCCGTCTATAAACCGCGCAAAACTAATTTACTATAAACACTAATGGATTCACTTTCCAATTGTATTATCTTTGTGGGGTAATGACAAAGTAAAAACCAATATAAGTCTTATAATATATTAATTAATTGATATTATACATTCAACCTTCTAAGTTCTAATATCTTCAAAGTTGCCTTGAATAAAATGGAGGTTAGAAAGAGATAGTCATCACCTTTCTCCCTCGCACATCATAGCTGACATTTACGTCAAAGACTAAATACTTTATACATATAATTCAACAATTATAGTGTATGTATTAGTAAATAATTAACATACTTCTTATATATATACTATAATGTAATAAGATACAGCATTGTTAAGACCTTCGCGGTTATTTGACACCTCATTCGTCTTTAACGCACGCACAGTACCACACAACAAAACAAAAATACAAAAGATTTAACGGAATAAAAATAAAGAAAAGAAAACGATGTCAAACTCCTTTCACATCCTAATTTTAAATCTCTCACCTTTCATTGGTTGTGTGGTTGTATGAAAAATATTTTGAGAATTATATATATAATATAGTATTTTGTTGTATGTATGTGTATTAAAATTATCGATACCATTAAAAAGACATCAACGGGGTCGGTCAATCGATAAAATTTTATAATCACAATTATTATCTCCAATTTAATCTAAATTGTAATATAAACTGTATTCATAATTATTATTAATGAAATAAGATTAAAAAATTACAACCATTGGGCGTGAAGTTAAAAAAAAACAAAAAGATCTTACTTAAGTTATAAAGTGTACTTTTTTACCGACTTTCTATAGATTATACAAAATAATATTTTCTGATCTGTTTCTACTTTTTTATAAACTTGTTATTTATCGCGTCTCCGCTCGTAATGACCAATTATAACTCATCTCAACTACCTATCAGACGAAATCATTTTTTAGAACTAAACCTGTACTATGAATAAATGTAAATAAATATTCTTGCATCAAACTATACTATAAAAACAATTTATAGAATAAATGGAGGAAATGTATATATCTATTTAAATAAGCTGAACATATCTAAACATGGCATACATAGACCTTTCAACCATACCTGCCGCATACTCGGAATTATCTCGATAAATAATTAATATAATGATCAAATCATTAAATAAACCGCTAACCTTCCATCCATATATATAATCCATTCATCCATCCATATATATATATATATATATATGGATGGATGAATGGATATATATATAGTCCATGCATCCATTCACATATATATTATTAAGTACAAAAAATATAAATAATAATTATTATCAAATCATTGAATAAACCGCTAACCATCCATCCATCCATCCATCCATCCATCCATATATTGTAGTGATGAAGACAGAATGTAAACAATCTTTTTGTACCAAAGAAGGATGTAAATGATGACGTAATACCATTGTGAGTATTGTGATTGTGACCGTCGGTCAACTACGGTTTCACTTTGCGACACTTGATTTTAATTCTGCATTGTTACTTGGTTTTTCCGTACATATTCTGATTCTAGATACGTTTCCGTGATTATAACGGTATTCTAATTGACGTTCTCAATAATGATAGGTATAACGAGATACATCTATAAATATATAACTCTAAGTTATTTTTATTGATATCTTGATAGATCTATAGCGTTCTAAATAATGATAGGTATAACGAGAAACATCTATAAATATATGTGTTTCTGTCATTAATTTTTTTTATTGATATCTTTATAAATCTACAGCATTCTAAATAATGATAGGTATAACTAGAAACATCTATAAATATATATATGCGTGTCTGTGATGATAATTTTTATTGATATTTTTATAAATCTATAGCGTTCTAAATAGTGATAGGTATAACGATGTTATATATATGATATAGATAACGGTTATATAGTTTTAGATACAAGAAATGCTTCAAATATTTGTAGATATTTTCTTCGTTAAAAAAGTAAATAAATTAACATATTGAAGTGATCATTCTGGATGAAGTCGTCGAGGACTGGATCTGTTTCAAATGATGTTTCTTATATTATTTGTCTGCATTTTTCAATTAAAAAAAATCTTGTGATGACTTCAGTGTTATCGCGTGATCACACATAATTATATAATAGTTATAATAATCACGGACCAGAACAATAGAACAATGATTCTCTCACATTTATGGCCACATATCTCATCAGTTCTCAGAATCTAAGTCCATCTTATTTTCAAGAAAATATACTATTTTTAATGTTAAACAAATCATAATAATCTTTCATATAAATTATAATCTGTGATAGCTTCTTTATGATCGTAAATAATTATCTGTAATTCTACCTTCGAAATAATATTAACATATTTATCAGTTTATATTTTACTGCTTATTGTCTTATCGTATTGTTTATTGCTAAAAATTAAGTATTCTATACATCACGACCTCCTTTTAAATGGCTGTCAAATGAAAATAAAATATATATAAAACCTCTTTCCTTTGTAAGTATTGAAATGAAATATAACCTATTTTGATCTGTAATCAAAAATAAAACCTCTTTTCATTGTATTAAAATAATGAATCAGGCACGAAATAAAAGAATGCTAATATTATGTATTAAAAATGTAAACATTGATAAAGAAAGCCGAGACACATTGGCTGTTACATTTGTATTCATCGTTGATTTAATAACAAAAAGAACCGGTAGAGTTGAAGCCTCTGTCATGTTTGAGCGTCGTACGACTACTACCAAATTGGCAATCTAGAATATTCTTTTCAAATCATTATAAGAAATGAAAGGCAGCTTACATAAACTTACTATATATATATATTAGTATTTTCAAATAAGAAAAACTCAGATAAAGAAATATTTCCGTAAAGTTTCCATTGGGTTAAACATTATAGAATGTTTTTTTTTTGTTTATTTTGTTGAAACAGGTTTTATTTAATTCGTCAATGTGTCATTAGGATTGTTATTCTCCATTATTACACCGGTAGAATTATTAGCAATGGTAAAACTCATGTTCAAACACTCGGCTACGCGTCAACGGTCTAACAACCGCTTCCAAGAGAAAGGAACTTTCCCATCGCTTTACAACATAACTTATTATACCTATATTAATAACTTTATTATATCTTTATTCTTATGTTTATATTCTTCAACATATTATTATATGTATTACAATAACCAATAATACTTTCGGAGACAAAAAGTCTTAATAGTTCTATGATAATTTAATTACTTCAATATTTTATATATATTTATACATCCTTTTACCAATATTGCCAAAAATTATGACAAAATAACGGATATCTTACCGGTGGCGGTTCTGATGCGCTGTATACTTCAGACGGTGGATATTCCGGCTTCATGGTGATGGTAGCCATTGAATCTGGCTGGTGCTCCTTCTCCATCACGATTATGTATTCACAAAAATATATATATATAGTGTAAACGCGCGCGACGTTCGACGATCAGTACGAGAGTGCGCGAGTGAGCGGCGACAAGGCGTGGGCGCAGTGGTGGGGCTCGAGGACCGAGGTGGTGATGACGGATGTACGTTTGCTAAAGCTATACAATTATTTAAGAGCTATTTCATTATCCAATTCACCACACGCTAGGTCAAATAGCACACTATTTTTTCGTTCAAAATGGATGGTAACGTGTGTTTGGTTGTTTGCAAGTCACTATTTTTGAGGTCAATTAGTGCGCTTATTATTATGTAATGTAATAGGCCCATAATATATTTCGTTTGCCAAATGATTGTAGTGATAAATAAGGTTTTGTTATTGCAGTCCGTACTTAACAGATTGAGACGTTTGATAAATATGCAATGCTAATTTTGTTACATCCTTGTTATAATGCAGTTAATGTGGTATATATGTTTGTACTTCTTCCAGATTTTGAGGCAAAGAAATTTATTATACTTAAGTAATAAATAAGGAAGATAAATTTTTACATAAAATCATTATCATCCTCATTTTCAATTCCATTAGACTAGATTAGAATTAGATTGTTACATAAAATTAATTGTTACAGAATGGAAATTATATATATCTTAAAGTCAAGAATCCAGTGTTGATTTTTATCATTTATTAATCAAGCTAATTAATCATGAGTAACATCATTTTGATGAGGTTTTTGATGATTAAATAGCTTCTCTGATAACAATCCTTAATGGCAACTAAAAGGGATAGCAGATAGAAAATGTGTTGTTTTGACAATCTCAAAAATGTATCACTAACTGACTAATTTGTCCCACAAAATGTATCGTTTCGAAAAGTCCTTTTTTCAATACGTGTCGATAACAAGCTGGAGAAAAATAATTATTAACCAGCTGATTTTCTTCCTGTTATATTACAATATTATAAATTAACTACCAAGCTTGGGTCCTATAAATTGGCTTATCCTAAATATCCTGCTCCTAAACTCAAAATTTATTGAGAAAATGTAATAATTTTAACAACTATAGTACATATACAATGTAAAAATAATTACTGCCAAGCTGAATCTTTGTGAATAGCTTCGATTCAATGGGACATCCTGTACGAAAGATTGGTACCTGACTTAGTAAAAGCTATAAAAAATGTTGATTGGAAGATTCTCAAAAATATATTACTAAATGGAATTTATTTGCTAAATCTAAGATTATTTGCGTAATTCGGAAGAATATTTATCATACAGCATGTATAGTTTAATCAAAGTTCTCTTTTTAACATTAAAGAACGTTTATAATGTTATAGTAAAATCTCATAATAAGCACATATTATATTTGTCAAGTATGGAAAACCCAGTAATAAAGATTATCTAAGAGGTGAAGAGGACACACCTTATGACATACGTAAAGACAATAATCGTCCTACAGGTTTCTGTAAAATGTTAATATTTAAGAATTATAATTGTTATAGTTTAAAATAAAAATGTATTTGTTAATTGAAGAGAGAAGAGGAGGGAATTTGTAACATTGATTACAAGAATGATTAATAAATTTAATTATTATCAACGTTACACTAAAAAGAACGCACATCTAATATTGCATATAAAAAAATCTATTCTCAAAAACATAACAGGCATTCTAATATCTTCTATGGTCTGGTACGGTAAGGATGATTCCATCTGACTCTATAACTGGCTGTATGTACTCGAACTCCCTCTGTTACTTATTATGATCTTAAGATCATTAGATCTTAAAACGATTAAATAATATAATATACCAGAATCAATGACGAACAAATCGCATGAGACATGCTTCTATGTCCAGGCCCCCAACTTAACTTATCTAATCTTTTCTGCAATTCCTTTTCTAGAGCGAAGCTTTCCTTACGTTTGCTGATGACAATAAATAAGTGATTGCTGTATTATAACTGTTTTTCAGTGAGATTTATCCAATATTTTGTTACCGCACAAAGTCCATAAGGGCTATGTATATAAGGCAAGTACATAAGCACTAAGTATATAAACGCAAAGTATATAAGGGAAGGACATAAGAGCTAAGTATATAACATATATTTTTTATTATGCACTGGCTAATTCACTTCTTAGCTAACAGTTTAGTGTGTATGAATGTACCTTTGATTTAAATGACATGAAAAAAAAAATAACATTTACAATTTATGGACGAAATTTATTGTGTAAAATTTTTATACTACAATTATTAATAACAAAAATGTTCTTGTGGATTAGAATTGTCAATTTCTGAGCGTATGCCCGGAATAATGTATTATGCAATTTGTGAAAAAATGATGTTAAATTATAATAATATTAACTGACCGAATTAAAATAAAATCAACTGGTTATAATCATTATCCATGACTTCGTTTTCGACACGTTTTGAAAGGAGAGGATTTTTTGATACAACCATACATTTTGTAGGACAAATTTCTAGAAAAGTTTACGAATTTTCTACACAATTGAGATTTAAGTAAAAAATTATTAATATATAAGTAAATATATAAAAATATATTTTATATCTGCTACTCCACTATGGAGAAATGTTGTCGGAGAAAAAGTTGGGCGTAAAAATGAAGCTAATTTAAGACAAAACGAATCTAGACTATAATTACCAACACAAAAGTACTGGTGAGAGATTATTGATATATTCTTCCCATGTTTACACGAGAAAACACAGTAATTATTCTAAGCTATAATTTTAATACCTTCTTTTTTCATTTCGGTGTGATTTTGACTTATTTTGTTTTACATATTTATTACAAGAATTTATCTTAGTCAATATATAAGATGTTTTCGATTCCGAGTTTAGCTCGTATTCCTGGGATTTATAAAACCATTGTTGGTGACCAATCCTCGGTTAAGGACTGTCCTTACATCACGGGAGGTCAGAATGTGTGGGGGGTTACGTACCAGTCTCCTCTTTGAAACTGAAAGGCAGGCTGTGAGTGCTTAAGGGCTGAATTTCTTTTTACCAAACATGCATAGGAGCATGCATGTTTGGTAATGGAGAGTGGATCCAGGCCGCAGACTCTGACAGGATTGATTATTAACGACCACAAGAATACGATTTATGTGTGGCTATGATTGGTCCTAGTCCATTTTCCCGACACTTTGGCTTCTTTTAGTAAGCTTGGATGTGAATTGTAACAATTTAAATAGGATGCCTCATCTTGCAGAGTGCTCTCTTCATGGTGATTCATCCAGGGCCACGTTTGAATGCCCAAGTAAACATAAAGCGTCACACTATGATGGGATCTTACCATAAACCCTTAACACCTTAAAAATGGTATCTTCTATCTGTCGGAAGTCCCACATAAGTGCCCTTGAGGTGTATCCATAAAAAAAATATTTTACATTTTAAAAAATTCCTTTATTTTACGAATAGTTTAATTATAAAATAACTGAATAATAAAACTGAAAAGGTGATTGCTAGTAATTACAGCGAGAAAAGGGAAGGGAAAGTGAAACGAAGTTGCTGGAAACTGTTGGAATGTAATATTAATAACAAATTACAATTTTTATTACTTCTGTGACATATTCTTATAAATCTTTAGTATGTATATTTTCATCAACATAACACAAATAAGACTTTTACATCATTGAAGATTTGAAGTTATCAAGAGATAGGGGAATTATAAATTCGTGCTCCATCAACCACGGTACGTAAAATAGTTTTGCAATCAAAATCCTCATGCAATGTATTCGTATAATCAGTAAATTACTGACTACTTTGATTAAGGTATTAGAATTTAAAATTACTTATGTTATTATACCTTCTAAATTATTTACATATGAACGTGTGAACTTAAATGATTACATTTTCTTTAGTTTTTTTTGTTTTGGTATTATAATTTATTCTATATTTTGCTCTTCAGGTTTTCAATTCAGAGATTGTCTTATGGGCTGTACATAGACTCATTTTACCGATATTTATTTGAGATTTTCATAAAAAAAAAGTGCTTTGGGAACCTTTTTATATCATAATACCTATGGTAAAAAAGCCATATAAAAACATTTTCAAGCTGCGCGAAAGCGATGCTCTTAACCGTTTGGGAGACCTTTTTATGTGTTTAGTTGTCTCCAGAATGCTACGAGATGATTAGCTAAAAATTTTCTCATGTATGTTTAAGCCGAACGCGGATTATATAGCGAAAACCGATTGATAAAATGTTAAGCCATTCAAAAGTTATCAAGAAAAGAAGAAAGAGAGGGGCTCAGCTCAACACCCGCCACGCACGGTTGGCGGATCCTAGTTGTATATTTAAATTTTAAAAAATATTATGTTTGTTTGGAAAAACTGACATTTGACAGCAATGTTGAAATAAGTTGAGACCTTTTCTCTTGTCTTAGTTCTTGTCCTAACCTTATCTTTAATCTTATCCGAAATCTCAAATCCTAATCTTTAAACTAATTTTTATTTTTAATCCTAATATTTAATAATATATCTGATCTTATTAATATTCTAATATTACATTTATTAATAATCTAATCTATCTATAGTTTAATTTTATTCTTAAACCTTATTTTTAATCTTAAACCTCAATCGTTAATTCGATTTTAAAAATTTAATACATCTTCCTGTTCCTAACCTAAATCTAATCCTAATTAATCATTTAAAGATTATACCAATCCTTAACATTAATTTTAATCATAATCTACATAAATAAAGAAGGTAGATGGCTAATTAACAGAAAAAATATCATTTTTGAAAAGACAGAATTATCAATTATAATTTAAATTTTTATTTTAAAATGATAATCTACTATCTGCAAGTTAAATTAGTTAATATGTACATTTTTAACCTATATTTATTTTATATACTCTTTATTTAAAAACACTATATTTATTTTATCTTTGTTGAGTTATTAAAATAACGTTTGCTATAAGATAAGGAAGGAACATAATGGTATAATAATACTAGTTAGATACCGTAATAATTGACACCATTTCACAAATAATAGATCAGAATCTTAAATCATCTTCAAATATGTAAAATTATAAAAACCTTGTGATTAATTAGACATATATTTTTCATTCTCTTTCCTTTTTAAAAACACTAATTCAAGCGCGCAATATCATGTTAAAAATAGTTGTTGACAATATGTCCATTGTTGGGATCTTCGAGCATTCACATGCTAGAGACGGCATTACGAAAATTCATTGAAACCAACATACATTGTGACATCATAAAAAGACAACGATGGGCTATTAATAGTTATTGGTGATCTAACCGCATTAATTAATAATTTTCTTTAACTTAAAAATGTTGTAACTTTTTATTTTCTTATAAATGAATTCGCTATTTCTGTAATTATTTATTTATCTAGGCAACTTGTATAGAATAAACTACATAAAATGTAATATAAGACCGTTTTTCTTTTTTTTACTTGTTTTATTGGTCAATTGGTCAGCCATAGGTACAAATTAAACATTGAAATATGCCCCCTGAAATCCAAAATGAATAGTAAATGGAAGCTTGAAATCAGGCCTTTCTGAAATATTTTTAACAATATTATTGTTTGTGCAAGTGTTCTTCAGGTAAAACGTAGCAGTTGCGTACAAACACAATATTAATATTGGTTTCAACGTAACGTTGAATGCACGCGATGCCGTCTCCAGTATATCTCAAAAATTTAGAAGACATGTACAAACGACAGCTGTCAGAAAACAGAATTGGAATTGAATTGTCAAAATTGTTAGGTTATCAACACCCGACTAAAGAAACTAACAAAAATACTATTTATTATCGATCGTTTTAAATATAAATATTTTTTTCTTGTAATTAATAATGGCAAATTCAGGAAAAGGCACTTTTCAGCGGGTAATGTAATGTTAAAATCTTGGTTGACCTTTTTTGTACGTCTGTTATTATTGTTGTAATAATTATAGGATTCTGATGTCCATATATCTTACGAAGATCAACAAAAAATTAATAAGTTTGCCCGACTTAACGCAAAGGTAGATGATATTAAAGACGAGTTAAAAGTCAAACAAAATGACATGAAAAATTTGGAAGAAGCTGTTGAAGAATTAGGCTTAGCGGATGATGCCGACAAAATTCCATACCTTGTTGGAGAAGTGTTTCTTTGTCAAAGCTTAGAAGATACATTGGTATGTATTACCGTGATAAAAAAAAAATTAATTAAGAAAATTTTATACGCATTTTTTTTTACGTTTCCAGCAATCCTTAGAAGACAATAAAACGAAGAAACAAAATGAAATAGCTGAACTTGAAGCTAAATGTGAAGAATTAAAATCACAAATGGGAGAATTGAAAGCCCATCTATACGGAAAGTTTGGTAGTCACATTAACTTAGAAAACGAAGATTACTAAAATAACTATTGTACTTTAAATGTCTTTGCTTATATCTCAAGAGGTAATAAAAACATAGCTAACTATATTGTTCAACTAAATTATAATGTTTGATTTAAAAAAAATGTTGTTTTGACTAAATTGGTAAGTAACAAAGTAAAATACTATACTCCAAAAATAGTTATATATTAACCACTTATTACTGGTTTTCAATGAACTGTTTGCTACATCTTATTAAGGTAAATATATTTCTATAAAATTAATGAGTATCAAAAATAAGATTGCTTTGATTTTTACTTTTTCAAAATTTTCTATAACTTCCAGAGTTTATATAAAATATGCCCTTACATTACAAATATGTTTGTCAAACTTGTTATCAGTTTTCAATAATAAATATTAATAAACAGAAATATTTACCTTCTATTAATAAATTTTATTTACTTATACCCTTCACATAAAATACACAATAATTCTTGATAGGTTCAGATTTATTTTGCAACAGACAACAGTATTAACTATTAAATATAAATTACAACATTATAAAGAGGTGTTTCATTTATTATTAGTGAAAATCATTCACATTAAAAGCATGAGGAACCCCCGGAGGGCATGATAAAGAGGTTAATATCTGTGGCTGAGGCGAAAGAGGTATGCAGGGACCGTAGTGTTTGGCGCTCCGTCGTCTCTGGCTACCCCACAATGGATATGGCGTGAAGATAAATAAATATTCACTATAACTGCTGAGTACCTATGTGAAGTTAAGATTAATATTTTACCTTGTTAAACTAAATTGCAGTTCATTTTATAACACACAATTTTGATATAGCAAATATTTTCTATTGCCTTACAGAATTCTTATATCGAGGTTGCACCATATAAATAAAACAATTTTTTTTATACCATAAATATATTAGGAATCAAATAATTACACTCAAATATATTTATTCTAACATTGTCATTATTGATAAAACAATTTTGAATCACAAAGATAATACATGAATATAATTACTATTAACATCAATTGCAACAGCCTCTAAACAGCAAATAATATAACTTTATGGACGGCCCGTAACAAGATGATCGTCAATTTTATACAATATAATAATTTAATTTCTGTTCTCTCACTGCTTTCACATTTTGACATCAGTAATTAAAGTGTTGGTCTGTGCTTTGCTAATATAATATATAGAAAAAGAAAATTTAATTTTTATTTTCTATAATTAAACTGCGTTTCACATGTTACTTTAATACACCTAAGTCTGTTTTTACACGGTTTTGATATAACACGGTTTGAAAATATAATATTTTTAATTTTTTTACACGATTTTATTCCATTTAGCACGATTTAAAATTTTTTGGGCTTAATTTTTTTTTTGTCAAATTTAATTTCTGCGAAATATGTTCATATCACAAATTTAGGGGAATTCCCTTTTTGTGCAAACAAGCAAATTTACTGGTCAGAGCAATTGAAATGTGTTAATATTTTGTGAAATCTTCAATAAGTATGCTTGTAAAAATAAACATTGTATATGTGATTTAATTAAATAACCATGAATACTTGTTCTTAAAAAATCCTTGTTTCTCAACAACTTTAATAGGTTTAAGAGATTAGGAACCAATCACCTATTTTTGCATACGATCAATGTCTTTTTTTACACGGTTTTTTCTGGAACCAATCTACCGTGTAAAAAAAGACTTAGGTGTATATCTATAAATTAATGTTGGTCTGTGCTTTGTTACCACAATATAATTATATTAATGCCGTTTCATTTGAATTATAACTTGGAATATAAATAGGCTTACAGAATAAGTACATAAGATATGACACAACCACATACAAACTAATCTTGCAACATTGTGCGTAACCTAATAATACATTTAATCACAATTCTTGACTAAAATATATGTAGTAATAAATATATATATATATATATATATATATATATATAAAATACTTTGGATACAGTAAAGAAATACAGCTTACAAATCAGGAAAACGAAAAAATAGTATATGTATATATGTATATATATATATATATATATATATATATATATATATATATATATTATCACAGAAAAATTTTTTGAACTTAAATTTGTTTTATGAACTTTTAGTTATTAATTGTATCTTGATATTTGTAAAAAATTTTTTTGTTTAAACATTATACAGGACTTAAAATATGAATATAAGTTGAGGTTATAATTTTTTAATTCTCTGCATAAACTTTAATCAATATTTTTTTATTATTACACCCAATTGTTTAAAGTTAATTATTTATGGTACTTACATAAAGAAGTGAATTATAAAAAAAATTCTGTCTGTATGTATATTTGGCCCGACTAATCTCTGAAATGGCTGATCCGATTTTAACAGAAATTTCACTACCTGATAGCTGATTTTATGTGAAGTACCTCAAGCTATTTTTATTTTAATAAACATATGAAGAAAGCTAGTAATTAATAAAAATTTGGGGCATTCATTCAATGACCAAGACATATAAATTACACTTATAATAATTAGGCCCGGCCTAGCATTACATTAAATATGTTGAACAATTGCTTTAAAGCATTAAAGAAATCAGAAGATATTCAACATAAATGATAGGAATGTTATGAAAATATTTGTACCATTGTACCAATCTTATATAGTTTTGAAACAAAGAAAAACACATTCTGAAATTACCATTCCTAACATTCTCCCAACATATATATATATATATGTTGTGACCATGTCTAAATTATATATAAAATTCTTCTAAATCCCTCTCTGTAAACTGGTGTGTGAGTTGGCGAGCGAGGACGGCTGCAGGCTCTCATCTTCATCCGTATCATTATCATTAGATATTCTTATCGCTTGATACCATTGGTTTGTGAGATCAGTCATTTGACTCTTGCAATCTTTTAATTCCTGGACAAAAAAATATAAATATAAATATATATATATATATATATATATACATATACATGTATGCAAAACAGAGCGTGAAATATTATAATTTGTTACAGCCTTCGCTTAATCAAAATATATCAAGTACTTTTGAAGTAAAAGTGAAACTATAAATTGCTCATTCCAATAAAAATTATTAAAAATTCTTTTGAATAAAGATTTTATACCATTTTTATATGAAGAACAATTTTTAATGATAGTATTATATTGAAAAATAAGAAAAACTAAATATTATTTACTATTTTTAATGAACACTTCAACAGAATATTCAGTTTTAGATATATATTAAAATTTTCAAATCTTACTAACATTTTAAGATTAGGATCAATAATTAATTTCTGGTAATATTAAATAACTTGTGATATATTACCTGATGTGTGAAGCGCCTAGTAAAGAATGGTATCAGATATTTCAGGTCCAACCTGACGAAACCCTTCAACCTCGTTGCATGTGAATAGTTTACCTGAAAATATAATATATAACAATTTTGATACTTTTATTCCTTTTAAGTCTTCTTTCTTTAAGGTGAGAGGTCAATAAAGTAATTTTATTTCTAACAATTTTAATGTCTTTACTTTTGTTCCTTTTAAAAGTTAATTTAAAAGGTCAAAGGTCAAATTCTATTTCGTTAATTCAAATCACAATCACACGAGTAGCCCTTTTGTAAAATACAAAAATATAAACACATATAAGTGCTTGATAACCAAAATTATTTTAAAAGGTCAAAGGTCAACGAATTTTTTAAATCACATAGAACAAATAGTAAAACACAAAATATAAGTACATATCGGTCGAAACGAATTATATACAAAAGATTGCAAAATTTGATTGTTTTACAATTTTATTTGATAAGAAATATTGATTTGATTTATTTTTGCCGTAGATATTAATGGATATAGACTTCACCTCCAGTTCCTCTTCGGTTATTTCTGATAGGTGTTCAGAGTCTATAGCCTGTCCCCATTCCTTTGTCTTGGATAAGCTCACTTCCTTCTGTTTACGTAATGGCCTTGAACGTTTCACTTTCTTGTTTGCCTGCTCAATAAAATATTATGAAATACTATATTAAGAAACTGACCTTCATTACACCAATTATATTATGAGGTATGTTTCTTAAAATGTAATTAAATATATACAAATATTGTTGAGTTGAACATTTTACAGACATTTGATTTTATTGTATCGGAAAAGTTATATAATTTCATTTTAGTGTTTTCAGGCTTATATAATAAAAAATAAATGTCCCCTTAAAAATTTCAATAGGAGTATAGAACAAGATTTAATTATATATAATTATAATTTCAAAAATAAACTTACCCCTAAATAAACGTCAATAGGGGTATAGACAATGAGATAATGAATGTTATAATAAAAATTTCAAAAATTAACTTACCCCTAAAAAAATTTCAATAAGGGTACAGACAAAGAAATAATGAAGCTTATAATTATAATTTTAAAAATAAACATACCCTTAAAAATTTCAGTAGAGGCATAGTTGAACCGCCAAAGAACAGGGTGGTGAATAATACAATAATAAGGGTTGTTGTTATAATAACGTGTCTTGTTTCATCGGAAAAGTCAAGATGGAGGGATAGAGCATACGAAATGGCACCCCTCAAACCTGAAAAACAATACAAGTATGAAAGTATATCTAAAAATTAGGCCTGAAACTTGAAAGAGCTTATCGTTACTGCAAACTGTTTTTTCAATTAGCATTGATTAATTTGTCATACTATAAATATCTCTGTAATCTTATGTTTGTTAAGTTATACTAATATTGTAAGACAATTAGTGACTATTTTCAATAGTTTTTTTATTATAAAATATTTCTTATTTGAGTTTATTTGTGCCATAATAAAAATAAACCATTGAATAATTAATAAACTAGGGGCGCCAATAGACCCTCAATTTCGACTCGGTGCGCTCGCGAAATCTCAGGTGCCGTTTGCATATTGAGCGAAGCGAGCCCAGTGTAATGACTCATCGTTTCCCATTGATTTCAACGGGATATCAGTTTTTTGACGATTATTCCTCAACGACATGACATTTTCCAAAAATTTTTATTTTTGAAACCATTACCTAATGTGTGTCTTTTTGATTGCAAAATTTCGTAATTTTCCGTCAAGTAGTTTTTGAGCCTATTCGTGACAAAAAATGTGATAAAGTCTTCAGTAGAATGCTATGCTCGCTTTGCTCAATAATAAATAATAGTAATTTTTATCAGCTACATATTATATCTTACAATTGTATCTACATTATCAGTATAGTTTTCCTCTGATAAGAAATATAATTTAATTAAATTTAAATGTCATCTTATCTTATCATGCATCAATAAAGTGAAATTAAACTCACCACTAAACCACATTATAAACATCATCTTCTTTGTTATTTTATGTTCGCGGAACTTATTGCAGAGTAATGCAAGTGGAAATATATTTGCAGCTCGTCCAATTAAACATAATACTATACTCCATATCACTAAGGCTGGTTCCACACGGTGTCGGAAGCTATTGAACATTTAATTATAAGAATTAAATATTTGCTATTAAGAAAATAGTGATTGTTGATTTTCATTGACATTTCTTTTTAATGTCTACCAAATGTTAACATTATACTGGAAATATTAATGTAATTATAAATTGAATGAGATTTTATACCTGAATATAGCCAATCCTAGATAAGCAAAGACACAGGTCTCAGCTATGAAGGCCAAGGTCCTCATGGTCTGCTGCATTGTCACTTGAGTTACCGTCGACAGATTGAAATGTGTGTAATGAGACATTACAATACCACAGAACAAAATAGCCATTATACCTGAAAAACAATAAATTTAAATATGTATTTTGCTATATTATATATAGAATATATTTTACATTATATGATAACTTAACATACCAGATAGATGAATGCCTTCTGCAAGGACGTATGGAGCGTAAGTAAATACCAACATCATACCAAATTCCAAGGAAGGATTTTTTCTCAAATCAACATGTTTTAAGAGTAGTGCACTTATCAAAGCAAACAGAACACCTATGCCCGCTGATGCAAAAAACATTAACCAGAAACGGTTTATAGCCGACAGTATAGCCTCGGTGGTAGACATTAGAGGATCATTTGAATCCAAAACAGCTGTTGTAAGAACAATAGCTACGGCATCATTGAGAATACTCTCACCAAACACCAACATGTTCAAAACGGGATCTACATCAAGTGCATGGAATATGGCCACAGTAGCCACAGGATCAACTGCAGATATTAAAGATCCAAACGCAAATGACTCCACAAAGCTTAACTTGTAGACAACTTGAGCCAATCCTAATAAATAGATGCCTGCACCAATTACAAATGCAGAGATAGCGGTTCCAACAATAGCAAATAGTAAAATTGATCCAATGTTCTGAAAAAAGTTACCTTTATGAAGATTATAGCCTGACTCAAATATAATGGGAGGTAACAAAACTAAGAAGAAAGCGGTCGGTGAAAATGCTTCCTCTTTCCTCCAATTGGCAATATTTCTTATTGACATAAGGTTGATTATCATACCAATAAGTGCTCCGAGAAATACTATAACAACACTCTCAGGTACATATGAGAATCCAGTTTGTAACATAAGATGTATTAGAAGTATACCCAGGGCTAATATGCAAAGTACAAAGAATATGGCCATGGAACTGTTATGTTCATCTTCAGCGGAACTTTTGCCGGGAAGTGGTGCCGCATCAGATGGGCCCACCTCGGAGACATTAGGAGCAGCTGACGATGATAAATTCACCGGTACTACTGCCAAAATTGATGAATTTGAAGGGCCCACGTCATAAACAATATGGCTGTTCTCCGTAGAGGAACTTGACGTGTCTGGAGTAACAGTTTCATTTGTACTTGTTATGTTCTGAGAGGTATCCCGTTTTGACCTTGGACCTTTTAAATTCCAATTAGAAACATCGTCATCACCTTCAAAGTGCTGCCTACTAGTATCCAAACTCTTATGGCACAAAACAGCAACAACAAAAGGTATCAAATAAATGAATACACTTGATAAACTTAGCAACTTCTTCATTTTATCAGTAAGAATGTATCAGCGACTTAATAATTTCAAAAGTGATCAATATTTAGAAAAATACAAATACTTTGGAGGCAATAATCAGAATTGTAATCGTTCACATCGTTTCACATTATTAGAACATTGTAAGTGTTCTGTTGTGCGGCTATCACAGTCACATATCTAAAACATTTCATCAATTCTAGAATTTTAGATACAAGACACCTGACGTATTGTTAAATGTCAAAAATTGACAAGATAGAACCATAAATAAAAGATGTCAGTAGAGATAGTGCATCAGAACAGCTTTAAGCCGCAAACACCGGCAGTAACTAGGTCGGACAATTAAAGTAAATGACTATAGTCGATAACCAAATGCAACAGACGAACTTAACAGACAAAGATTATTATTTATTTATTTATTTATTTATTTACCCTTTATTGTAAATTACAAAAGGCGAACTTAATGCCTGTTGGCATTCTCTACCAGCTAACCTTTGTGGATGGTGAGAAATTGCGGTAGGCGTAACAAAAGCAAAAATAAAAAATAAAAAAACTAGTACTGAGTGAAATTTAAAAAAAATAAATAAAATATATATATATATATATATATATATATATGTGTACTATTAATAGTAATAATAATAATAATAATAATAATACTAATAATAATAATAATAATAAATAAAATATAATCTAATATATAAAAAATATATATAATATATATTATATATAATATAATATAATACATATTATAAACACATATAATATCTAATTAAATATACTTACATATAATAAATAAATAGCATATTTATCTGAATGAAATGTGTATTAGGAAGATTCTAGGAAGTACTTGCGAATAAGATTTTTAAAAGACCTTTTGGTAGGTGCCCTCCTAATATTTTCAGGAAGATTGTTCCAGAGTATAGAAGCTTGAATTCTAAAAGACTTCTGAAAAAAATCAGTTTTATGCGGTAGAATGGCCATTTTAAGATTGGAGGATGATCGAAGCATTTTCTTATGTGTTGCGTGAAGATATTGGAATTCCTCCTTTAGGTATGGAGGCGCATTTGGATCATTTAAGATTGAATAGAGGAGATTAAGTATTCTAGAGCTACGCCTCTGTCGAATAGTGAGCCATTTAAGTTTAGTGCGAAATTGAGAAACATGATCATACTTACGTAAACCGAAGATGTAGCGGAGACAGTTGTTAAGGAGGCGCTCTAACTTGTTGAGAAGATCATTGTTAAGGTCTGGATAGGAGACATCTGCGTAATCAATAAGGGGTAAGATAAGTGAATTGATTAGCATTACTTTCGTCTTAATGGGGAGGAAATGTTTCGTACGATATAAGGACTGTAATGAGGCATTGACTTTACGGCATATTTCATTTATCTGCTGTCGCCAATCCATCTTACAGTCAATGCACAACCCCAGGTTTTTTACTGTCTTTGATAGTGGTATGACATTGCCATTATATGTGACGGCTGGCATGCTGTCAAAATCCGTTCTGTCCAGCAATCTTGAGCTTCCAATAACTATAGCTGTACATTTGTTAGGATTAACAGAAACACCAAATCTGGAAGACCATAAACTCAATTGATTCAAGTTGCGATTAATGGTATCAATTGCATTTGAAAGGTTATTTGTGTATTATGTGTAATTAGTTACGGATCTACATCTTCGTTTTTGATTATATAAAAAAAGACAAAAAACAGGGTGAGTTTATTCGAAAATGGTCCAAATTATTTGATATAAAAAACTTTTAACGCAGAAAACAAAGAATTAATTTTATTTAGTAACAAAAATTTAATCGAATCGCTTAATTTCAAGTTATGCTTAAAAGTATTTTTTAACAATGTTTTTTATTATATTTTGGGGTAGGCCTAGAAGTTTTTCTATGATTACAGTTAATATATATTTTTGAGAGGAATATGTCCGTTAAACATTATTTTCATATACTACACACACACTATGGTTTAAGGCACACCAGTAAAGATTCCAGTATAAATATTTTTATTGTCATTTTTAACGGTGGTTATAATATTTCAGACAATTAACACTGAAACTTAATTTCTTCATGAAAAGCTTTGTCCATTAGTAACAGATATATTTAGCTAGTTTTTGAATTTATAGCATCCGAAAGACAAACAGACTTTATTTTATAATATACGTTATATTTTTTCAGGTCACATAAAATCATTAAAATCAGTCCATCAATAGACCTGGACGAAAGCCAACAGGATGATCTTACGAGTTTTGTTATTAAATTGCACATTCAAAGGTCAAAGGTCATATTACACAAGGAAGCTATACAATACTCTAACTTCAGTATGAACTCTTCACTTTTATCGAATTGTTTAAATCTGAAATTAAATACTCTATATTTATACCACTGCTCAGAGGTTAACGGACATAGGTTATCAGAAAGCATATTAAATAATATGATGGTGTAAATAAAATATTATCTAGACTTCTGTTTTCATTTATTATGGAAACTAATACAAGTATATTTACTAACATTCGATGATTTGCAGCCAATTATAACCGATCTCGTTTGTATTATTTTAATAAAATCTCAATCACTCAATGACTTTAATTGGGTTAAAGTAGTAGGCTAAAAAGACGAACTCCTTGCTATTACAAGTTAACTGACGTCACAATTTCTAATTATAGATAACAACACAAATGAATGAAGTTAGTGGACAACTTCATTATTTGCTTCACTTATAGAATTGCAGAATTTCCTTCCTCTACAAATACAAACAATGCTAACTCCTTTTTATCTTTTATTACTTCTAGACTATGCTAAAGACTTCTCTATTTCCCACGCAAAAACAAATATATATATATATATATATATATATATATATATATATATATACAAAATTAAAGTGTCTGTTTGTATTTCAAATGAATACCTTTTGATTCAAATGAAAGTATATACAGTATTTATATGTCTTTTTTTTATTCGTCTGTCTGTCTGTTTGGTCTGGCTAATTTCTGAAACGGATAAACAGATTTTAAAATTATTAAAATAATGATGTTAAAAGGAGTAACTTAGGTTAAAGTTATTCCACGCGAACGAAGTTGTGGGCACTGCTAGTATGTCTACATAAATTTAAGTGTGTATATGTAATGTATGTATGATATAATAATATATTAAAGGTTTGTTATCACTTTTTTCTTCCTTCTAAACACATTAGAAAACAAAGTCCTCAAAAGCTATCTGTCTGTGTTTTTCTTGAGGAAAGTTTAGGCAAATAGAATATTACGGTATTACATTAATTGACTGAAACATAACTATTACTGTTAAAGAGATCTCATGGTCGTAAAAATCTCACCTGAGATCACCTGAGACAACTAAACTAAAAATGATTATACTGGTAGTTGGTTCGATACACTTATATGTAGAGATTGTAAAATTTAAGACACTAAGAATCATATAGGAAGTCGCGAGGCAAAAAAAAATAATTCAAAAACCGCGAATGAAACCTCTGGTAGACGCGTTATATTACAAAATCCATTCTCGTTGGAAGACGACTAGTAGGAAACTGAAAAATTTAATTTGTTGGGAAAATGGAATATCGGTACTATATTAATCTGGATTGATTTATTATATTCAAAAATGCATTTTCGTAAAAGTATTTTGTTTACTTTGAGTCGTTTTCAATGAATGGCAGAGACAAAATAAATTTGTCTGGCAAAGAGTCAACGTCTGTCATGTGTCAGATTTAAATTGAATTATATAACATTTGATAATCTATCGATTTTGTTTTTTGATAAGAAATAGGCGTGAATAATATTTACTTGTTTAGTTTCTAATATTTATTTATAATTTGGATTACAACAAACGAATGATTGGTTTTTGTACTTAGTACGAAATTCCAAATTATCCTTTTAAAATATAGATACAATGTAATATAAAAAATTAGACACTGGTTGAAAATAAATTGAAACAATTTTAAAATTACACTTTATTTCATAGCTTACAATACAATATTTGGTTAATGGAAAATAACTTATTGAGTATTTATTTACTGAAAAGAAAAATAACGTCTTTTACAAGGGATGCATTATTTATGAAATAATGTTATATATTTCATTTAAAAAATAATATAGAAATCTCTAAGTACTGGAGTTTATTTTATGCTTTCATTTAACAGCGGGTAACGTCTTCTCTATAAATGTTCTCATGTCTTTAAGTTCTGCTTCCGTTGAGCTATGGGACAGGCCTTGATATGTATTGAATTCAATATTCTTCATGAATGTTTTAAGAAAAGATGCTGTCATCTGACCCCACTTGAATGGCACCACGGGGTCACAATCACCATGAGCTTGGAATATCTGAAAAATAACAATAAAATTATATCTTTTGTAGGTTTTAGACTTACAATTTAAATACCTTTACCGTAAGATGGACAATGAGTATTTTATCTAACAATATTTTTAGTACCATTTTAATACAAAAAAAATGCAAATATCAGATCAAAGTTTACGTCAAGCTAAAGTAAAATGTGGTAGCTAATAACTATAATATGCATCTCAAACTGAATGGTATTGTCTTTATGCATATTTCAAATTAAAATATCTGTATTCAAGTAAGCATTTACACTTTTGAATCGTCATTACGTTAAAAAAGTCAGTGTAGTCAGACCATGAGCAAGCTACAACATCAACTCGGAATGATGCTCTGCTGAGAAGAAACAACCAGAAACTCAACATTAGCTCTTTGTAAATAAAATTTAACAATGCTTGATGTATACATTATAATATTAAAATATGAGAAAACAGCCTAAATTTACATATTTCATTCAACAAAATACTCTTAACACTTGCAATTTTTTTGTATTAAAATGGTACTAAAATTATTGTTAGATAAAATATTCACTGTCCATTTTTCGGTAAAGGTATTTAACAATAAACCTACGGACAATTCTTGTATACCTGCTCCTACCGCACGCGGTCAAATTGAACGGTAATTAAAAGTTATTTTATTATATAACGCAGGTAATAATGGAAATAACTAAAAGTAAAAGTGTAGACAATATTATATGCATATTCTAAGAATTGTCATGTAGTTTGATAACGATATTATAACATTCAAAAATGTGTAAGATTTACAAAAGTTTAATAACGGTCAATTTGACCGGTACTTGGTAGGTTTAGAGTTAAAGGCTATAATAAGATTTATTTGATAATATAAGATCTAATATATCTTGTGGAATTAATTAAGAGATTAAGACTCAAGTAGCTAAATGTAATTAAATCATATTAAAGATATCTATCTCTTTCCAATACTCCTAAGAAAGAGACAAATATATATTTTAATAAATTAGCTTTAGTAATAGTATGTTTTGATAATAATATTTCAAAAGTTCTACTCAAATTTAGTAGGTATTCATTGCAAAGTTATTCATTTTATAATGCACATAAATTTATTAAAATTAAAGTTGAATTCAAATGCATATTACTTTGGACAATGCCGTTTGGAATATGTAATATATTACCAATGCCTATATGCCTCATTAAGTATTAATACATTTTGTATGTATAATGTATAATTATATATTATCAAAATGACAAGTCAGAATTTCTATACTTCTCACTATTATTAATCATTTATATTATACTAGCAGTTTACCCATGCTTCGCGACGGGAATAAACAAAAAAAAACTGACTTTCGTGAGTAATGAACCCTTCACACATACACGCTCTATCCTTCAACCCATCATGACTCGCTATCAGTGCGAGAAAGCCTTGAATTTGATAACTACAGAGTTTCATTCCTATCATTCACATCGCAGCGTGTTGAGAATAAACATAGTAACTGGCCAAATAATTTTAATTTCTACTGCAATGTAATGGGAGAAGAGAGGGAACGGGGGGTAAACTTTGCAGTTTTTTAGTTGTAATTTTTTGGAGCGGTTTGGACCTTTGCAAAATCCTTTCTTATTGCACCTATTCAATAGTCAGGAGTCTTGTGTCCAAATTTCAGCTTTCTAGGTTATACGGTTTGGGCTGTAGAGAATGACGATGAATGAGTCAGTGAGTGAGTGTCTTTGTGCTTTACATATTAAGATGGTATTATTTCTTTGTTTTGATAACTTGGTTCGGCTCTGTGTAAATATCTAGTTTCATAAATTAGGCGAGGCATTCTGGAGGAAAATAACATCCCCTCTTGTAAGACTTCATAAGGTTTCAATGATACCCCCCCCCCTCCCTCCTTAATAAGAAATCCTCGTAAGAAATGGCCATAACTATAAAAAAGGTTGCTTCTTTATTAATAAAGAATATTCTCTTTATTAAAAAAATATTACCTTACTGCTTATTTTATTAAGATACTGCTATAATATTTGTCGCATAACTTTTTAAAGTTTTAACTAGAATCAGTTTAGTATCCTAAGATATTGAAAAGCATAGACAATAAATAGTGAAATTTTCAATTCAATATTCTACTTAAGATAGGAGGTTGACCGTTGCCTGTAATAATTAAAAATAATTCCTAAACTTAGTCTTACATCCATACATGTCAGCACAACATAATAACAGCATAGTGAAAAAACTGTCGGTGAGCTTGGAATTTGTGGGACTTTATTCTATTTTAGGGGTTAAATACTGATCTTAAAATTTAATGATGGAATGTGTCAATTAAATAATATTTTTTATGCTATTCTGTCATAGTATGGATATAGGTCAGGTCAAAACCCTAAAATTATTTTTATAAGGCTTATTATACACGGGTGGATCCTATTTTTGGTTAAATTTTTGAATATTCAACATTAATATGTATAAATTTTGTATGAAAGCACCTATTGACCATATTTTTTTCTTTCAATCTACTAAAAAACATTTGTAATATATAAAAAACTGCATAAAAACTATTGCCTGATCACGCGCACATATTTATAACACTAATTACAATACCAAATGATAAAATATCGTTTAAATTCAAGGGTGTCTGGTAGAATGGATAGTTAGGTGTAAAATACTTTTTGTGTAATTATTTTTCGTTTTGTTAGTCTGAAATAATACATATAAACATATTTATATTAAAACATGATATAATAATAACCAAAACAATATATATAATACCTCTTTTTAAAAACGTTTGATTTGTCGACTACTAAATTGCAAAAAGATACTATATTTAAAAAACGTCTCATTTGTCGACTACTATATTTAAAAAAGATACTATATTTAAAAAACGTCTCATATGTCGACTACTGTATTTAAGAAAGATACTATATTTAAGAAACGTCTGATTTGTCGACTACTATATTTCAAAAAGATATTTTATTTAAAAAACGTGCCATTGGTCGACTTCTATACTTCAAAAATATATTTTATTTAAAAAACTACTATATATATACTTCTCCAAATGGTAAAATTACACTTATAATAATCAATTATTAGACAAACGTATATTTAATAATAATAATATTTTCATGTCATTTTATGGCCAAAGTTCAAAACTTTAATTTAAAAAAACATATCTACATCGAGCTACGAACATTATAATTAAGATATAATTAGTTAAAAATAAAATAATACATGGTAGTAATTAACTTAATAATTTGTTTATAATTATTGTCTTAGTTATTTTTAGCCAAGATGTGTATTTTATGTTCATAACGTGACAGGTGAGTTTTTCCATACTTTGTAGGTATATAATTGGCTTTTTTTATGTAAGGGAAGTGCAAACGAGCTGGCGGGTCACAGGTGATACGTGATCACCGCCTCCCATTAACTCTTGCAACATCCGAGGATTCACAAGAGCGTTGCCGGCTTTGGAGGTGGCAGTAAACGCCTTTTTTGAAGGTACCAATGTCGTACCGATCTAGAAATACCGCCGAAGGGAGTTCGTTCCACATTCGAGTAGTACGTGGAAAAAAGGTTTTTGAGAACCGCATAGTGGAAGATCGCCATCCAGATGGTACAAGATGATACAGGAGTGCTCTCGAAGAGCGGTGATACGACAAGTGGGCTTTTCTTAGTGGTAAATGCAAACTTGTGTCTTTAGGGGATTGAATTGAACGTGGTTCAGTTCACCCCACTCAGAGACCATCCCCAGGGATATCTCTATAGAAGACACAAGTTCCTTTCGGCACTCATCGACGTTTTCCCGAGAGAGACCTGCACGGCCGGAACATACCGCATTCCCAGTGCTGTCATCCGTATAACAATGTATGTTGGGAATATCCAACATATCATATAACATATTGATGTGCAGGAGGAACAGAGTTGGGGATAGTACGTAGCCTTGGGGTACACCAGCGTTCACGGGCTTAGGGTCCGAACAAAAACCGTCGAGAACGACCTGTATGCTCCGCCCAGTGTAAAAACTGGTGATCCAATTGCATAAACACTCGGGAAGCCCATAGGGAGGTAGCTTCGAAAGAAGCCCATTTGTGCCATACACGATCGAAGGCTTTCATCATATCCAGACTAACTGCCAAACCCTCTCCCTTGCTTTCAATAACAGCTGCCCAATGGTGCGTAAGATATAACAGAAGATCACCAGCCGATCGACCATGACGAAAGCCATATTGCCGTTCATTGATCAACTGGTGATCCCCGAGGTACGTTAGGATTAGGTACGTTAAGATTATAGATTATTTGAAAAATATGTTTCATATGCGCCTAATATGCACCTTTAAATTTTAGCGTAAGTACTCCAGTTCACAAGCTGAAACTACATTATAGTAAGTTTAGTTTTCACGTTTACAGTATCCTTAAGTTCTTATAACTATGAGAAATAAAGTACAAACTTTGTAGCGGCGTGATGTGTTTGATATACATACAATAACAGTTAATTAAACCAAATACTAGCTTTTATTCATAACTTTATAAGAACGAATAAAAAAACATTAATTAGGACTAGGATCCGCAGCCGTGCGCTGCAGGAGTTGAACTGAGTCCCCTCCCGTTTTAAATAAAATATATATATATATATATATATATATATATATATATATATATATATATACATATATATATTTAGTAGTTTTTATGTGATGTTGCTTATAAGCGTATTTCTAGGTTGACGATCGGTAAGCGCGCGGAGGCTCTGATAACGTTAAGTCTATGAGAGAAACAGTTTTTTGACCATCATTGCTGAACGGAATGAGATATTTTAATTCTGTTTTTTTTTAAACATACCCATTCTCAAGCTCTGACAATTTTCGTCCACGGATCAGTAGTTTTTATATGATGTTGCTTCAAAAAGAAGTTCCCAAACGGTTAAGAGCTTTCGCTTACGCTCAGCTATGTTAATAAAAAAAAATCGTGGTCAAACCTGGTTCAAGGGCAGCTTTGAAAAAACACGTACGTAGACGAACCAACGTGATGACGTTTTCAACTAACAAAGTAAAATCGAGGGCATATTCTGGATATTGTATCTGGAATTATTGTAGTATTTTTGTTATATTTTTTATAGGTACTATTTAATTTAATTATATTTTATTAAGGTTGTACATTAATTATGACTTCATAAATAAATAATTAAATATTTACAACTAAAAATCGTATACACAATACAACTCAACTCTGAAAACACTTGTATTATTCTATATTAATATGCGAAAATATAAATATAATTATAATTAATCCTAATCGGTGTGATAGACGGCCGTTTATAAATTCATAAAAGGGGCGGAGTTAAGTCGCGGCACGCTTCTTTGAAGTCCTTTGTACTTTACCGCCACTTTTTATATAAAGATAAAACACACTGACGTTGAAAAGCGTAACTTATTCCCACGTTTTATATTCTTTTGATGAATAATTGATTGTCTTTTTTAATGTTATAAAGTATATTAGCAATTAAATATTAATGAATTCATGATTAATTATGATTTATTATATTCTATTGTCTTTTATTAATATATTTTTTTAAAGCAACACTTAAATCTACATAATAGTAATTGATTACTTGTCTAATACTTTATTAACACTAAACCTACCGACAATTCTTATATACCTGTTCCTACCGCACGCGGTCAAATTGACCGGTAATTAAAAGTTATTTTATTATATAACGGTAAGGTAATAATGGAAATAACTAAAAGTAAAGAGTGAAGAAAATATTATATGCATATTCTAAGAATTGTCATGTAGTTTAACGATATTATAACGATTAAAAATGTGTAAGTTTTACAAAAGTTTAAGAACGGTCAATTTGACCGGTACTTGGTAGGTTTAGTGTTAATTATTATTAATTCTTATGGAAGCCAATACCTTGACAACTATGTTTTAATTTTTATATATATATTAATCTTGAATATAATATGAAAAAGAACGACTTTCTCTACATTTTTATTAAAAATTTCACTATTTCTAAGAAATTAGAGCCAACACACACACAGACAACCCTTTTTTACAGTCATCAGATGTAAAACTATAAGTTAAATATATATACAGTGCAATACTTTATACTCTTGGCCTATATATTGTTCAATATTTTGAGTGCGAGGACAATTTGACTTCTTTTAATCTCATATAAATGATTTAATGTGTATAAATTAGAGACATTCATTTATTAAGGTCTTCACCTATTGGCGGCCTACTAGTAAAACATTATTAAAACATATATATATATATATGTAAATATTGGTTGTATTTGTTATATCATGGCGTTTAACACATTGTATATTTTAAAAGTAAATAAGAAGAGGATACATTAGTTGTGACGTAACTACAGGTAAATAAACTGGTTTTAATAACGCTAGCCATTAAAAAAACATAAAACTTTAATACCAATTATATTATCAGGAAAATAAACTCCAGTTTTAGATGAAATATCAATTTTATAAATAAAAATACAAATTTTCCACTACCTGTGCGGATTTACGTGTTCCCTTCTATATACCTTAAAAAAAATACATGGTTACTTACAGGTAATTCTTTAGGAGCCTTCACAGCATCAGGGAAGTGAGCATGTCTTGGCAACCAACAGGAGAGAGACATCACTCCAGCAAGTGGCTCGGGATATGTTAGAGCAGCGTGAAGTGCCAGAGCACCCCCTTGAGAGAATCCACCCAACAACACACGATTTGCTGGAATACCACCCTAAAACAATAAACATAAATAGAATAGGAATTATTACATTTAAGCACAAAAGTGTTACATAAGCACATAAGTGTTACATATAAAATTGAGAGTACCTTTATTTCTTCAGCTATTAATCCATGAAGCAGGTTTGTTGCTGTCATTATACCCTCCTCATCTTCTGGAGCTGTAGCATCCAATGTTCGTAAATCAAACCAAGAAGGCATCCGGTAGCCCGCATTTAGCGTAACCGGCATCGTAGACGCCGTAGGGCAAATCACCTTAACATGGGGCCCCCTAATAGCAGCGATTGTGCTTGCCCAACCATGGCTTGAATTAAAGGTTTGGTAATCAGATTTGACATAGAAACTTAAAATATCAATTATTATTATCTAGTTACTACATACCCCGTATCACCCAGTCCATGTAAAAATATAAGCTGTAAAAATAAATGATTATCTCTATTATCTTATAATAAACATAGATTAGGCGTTTTCTTCCTTCAAAACATTCTTACCGATGCTGTCTGTTTTGCCGTAGCAGCAATAATCACAGGATTCGGTTCCATTATTACCTTACGAGAAAATCAATATCAACTACCGCCTGCAGTAGTCCACTTGACCAACCAGACAATAGCAATAGGCGCCAGCTCTACGAGTACAGTACCGACTACAGAGTAGAACTGACAAGTGACAACACACCTCCCGGAGACATTGACAGGTGACATGTAAATGATAGTAATAGACAAGATAAAACAGATTAAACAAAACAAAAAAACCTTTATTCAAGGTTACTTCACATAGACAATACGTATTGCAATGTTTTGATTATAATTATTTATCTGTGGGCAGATTTGTCTACTATCTATGGTTATTACGATGACTTGATTCAATGATTAACTTGTGTTGATTTTAATGAATGGTAATTATTTAAATTGTTTATTGTGCTGTTTACACTTTAGGAGCTCTGCCAATTGTGGATTGCAATATTTTATATATTTCAATGGTCCGCCAATCCGTAAGTATGAAAACAACTATTGTTTTCAACCATTGACGTTTATTTATGTACAATGCCTTGGTGACCAATGTGTTTGCTTATCGATATAAACACCATTATCTTACAAAACGTAACACTTTCGTTATTTAAATCAGCTGTCACAATTATAAAAAACGTTCTATAAGCTTTAAATTATCTAGCCTTAACCATTTTCAAATCAAAACAAACCCATCAAGAAGTATATCATTATACGCTTATTCTCAAAACAGCTGTTTTTATAAAAAGTTGCATTCTGTATAATATGCCCTCTATTACCGTTTAAAATGTAATAATATTCATTTCAGAAGTATTAGTTTTGCAGAATGGCTACAGATGACATATCACTTAGAGTTGGAATGGGGAGATTAGAAATAGAACCAATCAAAGTCCTAAAAAGTGTTAAAGAAGACAACCCGTTTTCTAATAATCTACAGAAACGTTACCCTGCTATAAAATCATGTCCCCAAACTATAAATTGCACTTGCTTAGTGCAAAAAAAGAAAAATCTATCTATCTGTAAGAAGAAGCACAACAAGTTATTAAAAGAACCTATTTTACGATTGTCACAAAACTACAATAAAACTAACATTATTAGAAATGAGTGTCTGCAACTATTTAATGAAGACATAGTAAAAATACGTTTGCATAAAACACAAAACCCTAATAATTTATGTTTACACACATTGGTCGATAATTGTAACCAATTAAGCATATCCACGGAAAGGAGACAAAGTGTTAGGGATACCAAAAATGATAATACAAAATGGTGGAAAAGTGAAACAGTGAGTGAACGTCAAACAAGAGAATCAGCTTCCGAGAGAAGTTCCGGATCGTGTTCACAACAAGCTCTAAACCCTCCCTGTGATGTAACGATAGACGAGTTAGCCAGTTACTTTGAAACGCTTGTTCATATACCTAAAAAAATGTCATCAATGGCTGAAATGATGTACATTTAAATAATTATAAGCAGAGAAATCTATGTGGTCCATTATAATATGTTCTAAGTGTTTTTTAAACAAAATATTGTGTGTCTAGGTTAAAGATAACTCATATTATTGTGAATGTATTTCTTTCTGTGTCAATAAACTGGGTACCTTATTACTAGTATTTTGTAGATTTAAGGCTGTTTTCAATCACTTATTTTAGTATAGACCAAAGTACATTTAAGTTTATCAAATTATTAATTCTAATTTAGTCCATATAAAAACTAAACTCCCGTCAACTTAAATTGTGTCTGAATGAATGTATATGTTTTTTTTCTTTGTTTTATCTATGATTTGCTCGGGAATACCAAAATTACATTCTTTAGACAATGTTAAAACCTTTCTTATAGTTATACCAAAATATTTTACAATAGCCTATATATGTGTTCAGGTAAAATGATATGATTTATTGAAGAAAATAAATATTTTTAAATTGTATGTCTCTTTTAATTATATAACATTAACATTGCCTCTGCATGTGAAGTTTTAAAATAAAAAGTTGTGAATGTATTAAATATAAAGTACTAAACTTTATAAATGCTACTGATTTTGTATTTGAATGCCACGTCTCAACAATTACAGAAAGTATATTGTAAGAGTTACAATATTAGGTTAATAAGTAGTAGAATATATGTGAACAAATAAAAATAACCTAGTTGGTGCAAATTTTTTACTAATAACAATTTTAAAGTATCAGAAATCAAACTTGAGTTAAGGTAACATACCTATAAGAAAAAGTAGAATAAAATAGGCTTGAACATGTCTATAAGTTTTAAAACTGGTAAATATGCTAAAATGTCAAAATACGTAGCTTTTAGAAGATATCTTTATATTTTTAACTAACTTAGCCCACGACTTAATTCGCCTTTTTTAAAGTACTAAGTTACTCCTTATAACTCGGCTAATAACCCATGAAAGTTCTGTTAAAATTGGTTCAGCCGTTTCAGATATTAGCCGAAATAAAGAGACAAAAAAATAAAACAATAAATGTTTTTTTATGTAGGTACCGTACTCTGTTATGCAATAAGTGAAATGAAATTTTGAATTTAAACAGACTTCAATTTTAATTATATGCATAGTTATGCTTATATTATCTAGATTGAACTAAACGATCTGCGCATGTTTTAGACCTTGGCGGCTGACATGCTGAATGCATTCTGTGTCAGTTTTATATTTTATGAAAACAGAAGTTGTCATTAAATAGAGACAATGGAAATTAATATGAAAATTTACTAAAATCTTTAGCAACATAGATGATTGGTAAAATGCAAAAAATAAATGTTAACTGGGGCGGCATATTCTCCAATGCCTATGCCTACTCCACAAATTATTTGCTTTTAAGTTTAATGATAATAGTTGCATCAATAATATGGGTTTGGATATACGAGAAACCTCAATTTTATAAGGTGCGTAGTTCTTGATATTCAAAATACTATTATTCATCAGCATGCACTATATATCCATGATAGTTCCTTACAAAAGACACCTCTTATTTTGTTACGTCTTTCATATGGTGCGTAAAAAATATATATTTTCTCCTAGGCGTTTTTGAATTTATTTTTACATAGCTATAGATACCTGTATCCTTTTTGACAACTCTGGGACCATATTTATTATTATTATTTTACAAATGAACCTTCTTTAGAATGGTATTTCGTTATAAAGCTGCATTTATACTAGGGCTAGAATAAAAAAATAATTTCTGTATTTATGTTTTTGTCTTATTTTCTTATTATTGTATTGATTGCCATTGAAATGAATTTTAAATATAGTATTATTTATTATTGCAGTTAATTTTCAAAAAGAGCAAACATTCCAACATTTTGAGTCCCATTCAGAGCAACGAAGAACTGGATAATGTCATCAGCAACTTGGAATATGAAAACCCAAATATGACAATTCAAAAGAGGCTTGCTGACATATCACGAAATACATTGCTCTCAGAAAGAGAAACTCCTGATGTTGATAAATAGCTTTTCACCATTGCAAAAAGAAATCTCTGAAAACATCTTTATATAATTTATATTATAACAAATCTATAAAAATATTTGGGCAATTTCAAATGAATTTCATTATCTCATAAAATATTTTAGTTTATAATATTCTATGACGTAAACTGTTTATCAATTAGCAGGAATTATCCATTAAAAATATTATTTCAACACAACACTAATTATTAACTTCCCATCTTATTTTTTAGATGGGTGTAGTTCGTTTACTAGAATAGTGGTCTTTTGTAGTAAGCAATATTGCAGCCATATGAAATATCTTTCCGTTTTTTAAATCTTTCAACCAAACAATCTATAAACCAATATTAACAAGTTATTGGTAAGTGTGGTTAAATAGAATTACAACTCTGTTCATTTCGTCAGGAAAAGATAATAATTTCGAATGAAATTTTTGTTCATAACATCTAAGTAATCATTAAAGGCTTTGTGTACATTTTTTCCTACCGGCCATTTTCAATATTTTTGGCGCCATTACTCGACATTGTCGAAAAAAATAATGTATTGTTGAGTTGTGATCATCCTGAAACACACACACATTCAAAGCATGCACACTCCGTGGGAAAAATGTTATTGTCCATATGATATAAACGTGTACAATCTATATAAGCGATTTTCCACTCACTGACTCATCACGAAATCTCCAAAACTAACTGTCCGATTAACTTAAACTTTTACATAGTTGCTTCTTTTGTGACGTAGACGTCCACTAAAAACGGATTTTACGGGATTCCTATTCAAACGGATTCAGCTTCTTGCATTTCGCCAAGTTTTAAAAATATAGGAATTATACACGCGGGGGTAAGAGTTATAATAGCAACGGTTACGATGACAACAGATAATATGACAAAGGTTACTATAGCAACCGAAGTTCACATCCAAATTAATAGTGTGCCCAGCGAAGCGGGAGAGAATAAGCTAGTATATGTATGTCTTTAATTGAACTATATTGTTGATTAAGTGTCAAGATATTATGTAATTTTATTTTTATTTAATAGCAATGTTTTTTTATAAATTATTTACAACCAATAACAAAACCAAATATGAACAATACAACTTGAAATGGCTTTCCATGTTTAAACTATTTCTGAAAAAAATATTCTAAAAAGTTCTAAATTAAATTATATAAATAGAACAATTAAAATCAGATCTAAAATTAAAAAAGATCAGATCTTAAATTAAGCAAAAAATCAAATTAATACGAAAACTTAATACGATAATAAAAAAGAAAACTACCAAGAAAAAATTTAAACATCCGAACACTGTTGCCGTTGCTAGTACATAGAAGAAAGAAGGCTATAGAAACATTGAACCAATGCCCATGTGAAACTGAGAAAATATTGTCGTGCCAAGTATTGCCGAAGAATCGCGAAACCAACAAATTATGTGTAGTATCTTCATTTTAGTGATATTTTATCGATTATTATTTTAATCGAGGGGAAATATAATTAATATTCAATTTTTATTGGCTTGCAGTGACATTGAGACTTCTAAATGTAATTAAAAATCTATTTAATACTATTACATCAATAATCAATAAATGTTTCATTTGTAATACGTAATATAATTATATATACGAATTAGTTTGTATAAAACAACTTACAAACAAATTTTTGTCGATTAAAAGTCCAATACTACGATCGATTTGAAGATACTTATTTATGTTAGGAGTAATCTTTAGCCTACACTTCTTCCCTCGCACATAATTTCTTTGTTAAAATTATTTGTTGAAAAACCCTTTATAAGATTGCTCTGATATCATTTTATTGTTAAATGACCAGGAAAAAAGTTACAACGCCCAAAATAAAATTAATTTAATTATTTTTATTGGGCGAAGCGAACGAAGTGAGCGGAGCGTTTTACTGGAGACTTTTTACATACTTTGTCACGAAATGGCTCGAAAACTACTTGACGGAAAATTATGAAACTTTGCAATTAAAAAGACACACATTAGGTGATGGTTTTAAAAAAAAAATATTTTTTTTTGATATCATGTTAAAAAACTGATATCCCATTGAAGAGTTGTAAACGATGAGTCGTTGAATACACTGGGCTCGCTTCGCTCAATATGCAAACTGCACCAGAGATTTCGCGAGCGCAGCGAGTCGAAATTGAGGGTTTGTTGGCGCCCCTAGTTTATAACTTTTTTAATTTGATTTTACGAAAATAATAATAATAGGAATAAAGTTTTGGATAATTTAATCTGCTACAAATAATGTTTGATAATATTTTCTTTAGGGTTGGCAGTTTACAAGATACAACATGAAAACCATTAACACCCCATTTTCCAAGATGGCGGCCGGGGGACAATGGTGGGACCCCACAAGTTTATACCAACCCCACCATGTATATCAGAAAAATTTTATTGCGTTCTCTGAAAAACGCAACCCTAAATGTAACACAAAAAACTTAATAGATTTTTAGAAACAACTAAACTGTTTAAAAGATTGTATATTGCTTATAAAACAGTTAACGATAAATACGGCGCTATTTATTAATATGGCATACATACTTACGCCATTTGTTAACCTTAACGTATATTTGCGGTTTTTTTGTGCGTATCACATTTTCGTTGTATATTAATTTACAGCCAAACACTATTGAGATCCCATTTAACAGATTATTATAATAATTGCTTCACACGTTTTGAAATGATTCGGAAACGAACATAACAGTAACAGTGCATTGAACAATTTTGAGTTTATTTGAGGAAACTGAATTATTAATTCATTTATTTTCGTACTAATAACTTACCTTAAAAAATTTATTTTATTTATAGGTTATGTCACAAGATATTACAACATAAGGTAAATAATACACAGTTTATATAGACATTATTTCTTATTTATTTTTAATTACAAGAAACTAGTTGCAAAAATTACAATGAAGTATTTGTCTTAACCACTTTAATAATAACCATAATATTGTCTTTTATGAAGCTGTATATTGCGGAATATAATACAATGTGAATTTGTGATTTCAAATGATACTAGCTTAAAGTAGAGTGTGTAAATTATAACTTTAAACGACCAAAATAAAAAAAAAAACAATTTTTTTTTATAATTATGACCTCTACACATGATACCGAACTTCATAATCACAGTGATAGATATCTATCATTATTAAAAAATGTAACACATTATTATTCTATAGTGCATATTGTTTTAGAAACCACTATTTTATGAACATGCGAGATATATTTTATGTTTAACATGATTGACTATAGCACCCCATATATTGTCCAGCAATAAGCTGCAGCGGGGCTATTGAAATAATATTCACAATTCCACAGCTCACATCTTGCACCATTAGAAAAATAAATTATAGACGATCCTAAACTAACACCACAGTTTATCTCGGCATGTGTTCTCTGCAAATCTGTGAACAATGGTATCATATCATTTTAATAGCTAAATCTATATCAGATACTTGAGATTTCTTTCTATATCTATAGGAAAAATCTATATGTGTACACACATAGATTTTTCCTATAGACAATGAAATCAAAACAATTGTTAATGATGGACAATTATCGTTATAAAGTAAATAAAAAATGTATAATTGGATGTCATTTATGCAATCAATAGAGACACTTAACATTTTATTACCATTTAGAGCAACTGAATAAATGAAGAAATATTATTTAGAGCAACTGTTTAGTTGGCCAGCTCTTTAGCAGAGCAGAGTTCCGAGCCAGTGGTAGCTTACTCACAGACTGACTACATATTAACGAATCTAACATCAAAAAAGTGTAAATGTCAACTTGAATAAAGATAATTTGAATATTATATAAACATATATACCAGATATACAATGTTCTGACTTCTATCTTTTATTTATTTATATCTTTGAATCAATACTTTTGTACGTCAATGTGGCCGAAGGGTCACTCCCATTTTTATAATGATTGATTTAACATATTAGACTCCTATCCCTGCATTTATTAATACAATTATAATTTTTCAACAATACTCACAGCAGTTGAGCAGGAGAGTGGTGCATAATTAGTCTGCGGGTTGGGTGCTCCATTGTATGTGTTCTGTGGCGGATGCGTGGCCAGAGGGGACACGGGTGGTGCCATACCACTTGTGCCACCTTGGCTAGGGCTTCCTGTAGATAACCGGGAGAATGCCGCTAATGCTTCGGGAAAGTTTGGCGGAGTGGCCGGAGTATTGCACGGTGTCATGAGTTGCTGTAATGAACGTGTTGTAGTTCCATCAATTATTTTTAAGAAAATAATTCTGGGATACTTCATCTAAAATTATTAGATAAAATAGCGTTCAAAGGTTAGTTTTTTGTTCCATATAATCAGCTTACTGGTAATCGTAAAATGTCTATTTCTTTGATATAAAAATTGTTTTTTAAATTACTAAATGTACTTTTATAATAATACCTGGTGATAAGGCGCAGCAATGCCATTTGCTCCAGACGGGATGGCAACCTCTTGAAAAAATATTGATAAGGCCGTCTGTGAAAAGAGCATAATAATTAAGTTGATATTATAAATACATGTATGAGGAGATTCACACTGGCCTATAAATGACTGGGCCATTTATATATATTAGAGTTAAAATATTGAATTTTGTTCATTGCACCTTTGTAGAAGAAACAAAATAAATTTTATTTTTCAAAGACCCAAGCTCCAAGGTAATGGGTATTGAAAAAAGAACATGTTTCAAACTGTTTGGAAAAATCTCTCCAAAATATTAATGAGAAGCAACAGTTGGTTTCTTCTGACATAGGTGTATAAATAAATATTACAAAATTGCTTTTTCGTATTTAAAACGGAATATTCGTCTTTTAAAAATAAATATTAATTATCATTTCTTTAAAATAAAATTGATATTTATATTAGAGAATTTTAATTAAAAAACTCCCTAATCTTTAGAAAAACATTTTTTTTCTTATATAGTTTTAAGACACAAAAATAACCTATTATATAAAACTATTGGATAAGATGCAACTATTATAGAATTTTATTTGTTTTCTATGTTACTTTTTATAATAAATAAATTATTACATACGTTTTGTAAGACAACGTCCAATAAAACGACGCTAAGACACTTATCAATTTACATCATAACTATAAATATCAACAACAATAATTAGGTTAATAATACAATCACAAACACTTGACATTTTTATATAACTTACGGAAAATTCTAAAACAACACCAGCACCACGCTTATTATTAGTATCGTTTACGGTATTGTATATCCGTTTCGCAGTATACGTCATAATATTATTATTTTGCCATGTTATTTACTAATTTGTCACTATCAATGAGTACTTGCAGATACGGTCAAGGTAATGGATAGTTTAATTGGCTCAAGATATATTTACTATATATCAATGTAAATACGAATTATGTATAATAATATGAAAGGTTGATATAGTTTAATATTGTCCCCTTGCAAAATATGGTAATAGAAGCAGCCATTTCATGATTATAATATTGTTTGTTTACATGTATTTCACAAATTTACCTCAAATTGCCAATGTGCAGCTTGTAGTAGTTGTTTAGCTTGTTCTCGTGCACATCCAGCCGCTAATACGAATTGATTAATCATAACTTGTTCACGTAAAGAATCCATTGTAAATTGTCTCGTAGTTATCCTAATTCCAAATATAAGTTTACCGAATCAGCAAGAAATAATAACTGTAGCACAGCAAATGAATGTTTATTCACAATATGAATGTGAACGTAATATTATTGTTGGCGCTAGTGGAATAGCATTTGTAACGAGTGTAAGAGAGAAAACAAGAGTTTACATAATACTCTTTGTCATTATTTTTAGTACGGCCTTGTTATTTTTTAATTTGACTTTTTATTCTGTTGGCAATATCGTATTAGGCAATAAAATTGTAATTAAAACAATAAGTATATATTCTAAATAAGAGGAAACTTAATTATAAAAAAAATATTTAGTTATTAATAAATATTTATTTATATCTTTATTTAAATTAGTTCTTACTTCAATATTTAAAGTGACGAAAATATATTATGGTATTTTTTATTAAGATAACCTGAAATACGTTTTAAGTTACCTATGATATTTCACTATTGAAATTTCATAATGTGTTCATTCTTTTTCATACAGTTAAATAAAATATAATAAAATTGAAGTTTTTATATGTTTAATATTCTTTGTGTTTATTTAACAATATACAAAAAATCTATTATAGCTTCAATTACATAGGTTGGTAATTTTTATTATCGGGATACATACTTTAATAATTTTGAAATTTTAATTATAATTTTAAACACAATTTTAAGCTATCCTTCATGTAGACCCGTCTAAAGTTAAAGAATTTAAATTAGTTATTATTTAATCTGTGAAGTTATGCTATGAGTGTGAAATGTCACTGTCAGTCTATCAGGTTTATTACTAATGTCAGATGTCAGATTGTACATTAGTAAAACGTGAAAATAATGAGAAATATAACTTTGTGAACAACCTAAGAATTCAACTTTATTTAAAATTAAATGTAACGAACTATGTATTTTAATCGGAATTACGGTGACGAATCATAGTTTCAATTGGACTTATTATTTATGTTAAAACTTTTATAATGAGCGCTGCAGTTGGTATATTGGGACAGCCCATGAGTAAAAAGCGCCGCATTGAAAATGATCGTAAGTTAAATATACATTTTTCTATTCCACTACCAGTATAATTATGTATTTATTCTCAATTATAGATATTTTTTTCAGAAGTAAAAGAAAAATTGCCTAAAATAAGAAAGAAACATGTTCCCAAGTTTCGACTCAAAACTACTGGGGAAGCAGCTTCATTATTATTATCTTCGGAGGAAAGAGTTCCTCTAATGCTTACAGATGTACAGCACCTCTTATTGCATTCACTATTGGGCAACTTAAATATAACTCAGCCACCAAGGTGGTATGTTCTTGAAAAATGTAGTCACATATGCCAAGCAACATGTCTTATTATTGAAGGAATTTCTATAAATCACTGGAAAAAATATCATGATGCATTTCAAAGTACTAACAAGATTTTTGATTGTGGAGTAGAAGTTTTAACCCCATCTGTATATAATGGCTCTCTGGTTAATGAAATGGCATTAGTACCTTTATCTGAATCAGAGAAAGAAAGCCTGATTCAAAAGTATGGCAGTATGAATTTGGCACTGGAAGTGCGAAAGGATTTGATGGTAATGATGAAAGCAGTCTTTCCAATCAGGGATGAAACATCAGAACCGATTGATATAAATAATCTAGATGAAAAATTCCCCCGAACACAGCTTATACTTTCAGCGTGGCAGCTGATAGATGAGAATTACCCAGTTCCGCTTAAAGGGAAATTAAAAAATGTTTACTCTGATTATGTCATGTCAAAGACAGAGTATACACCAGTTACAGCAAAATCTCCAATGTTTGGTTTAGATTGTGAAATGTGTCTTACCAGAGCAGGATCTGAGTTGACCCGTGTCTCTGTTGTTAACGAAAAACATGAAACTATTTATGAATCTTTTGTCAAACCATTTAATGAAATAACTGACTATTTAACTCGTTATTCCGGCATTACCAAGGAAATACTGAATAATGTAACTAAAAGATTGGAAGACGTACAAAAGGATTTACAGGAACTATTACCCTCTGATGCTATTTTGGTTGGACAATCCTTAAATACAGATTTACATGCATTGAAAATGATGCATCCCTACATTATAGATACAAGTTTGATATATAACATAACTGGTGAAAGATTTCGTAAAGCAAAACTTAAGACGTTGGCTAGAGAGTTTCTTAATGAAGATATTCAAACTGGAACATCTGGTCACTGTTCCGTTGAAGATTCCCTCGCATCACTTAAGCTCGTGCAGCTTAAACTGAGCAAAAGTGTAGAATTTGGAGACGCAGTGCACACAAACAGACAACAGTATAAAGAAAATATTGTTAAAATGTCTACGGAACCACAATATGCATTGTCAATTTTCAATCATATAATTGAACAAAAGAAAACTTCTTTAATAATCGGCTGTGATAATATAACTGGCGATTATCATACATTTCTCACTCAAGCAAAAGAAAGTTTAAACACTCAGCTAAAGAAGAGTAAACCGAAGAGAGTTAAATTGAACACCGTTGACAGTATGGATGAAGTGATAACAACGTTAACGGAATCAATAAAAAAATATAATTTGGTGATGGGGCATTTGAAATTGGAAACATGTGATCACGATGAGGATGTGAACCTTATGCAAAAAGTGGATAAGTGGGTAGAAACTGTGTGGAAAAGTATGCAGGATTGTGGTATTTGTGTAATTGTATTTAGTGGTACTGCAAGTGATAATGGTGTAGCAATGATGAAAGTGAAAAGTTAGCAGAATAATAAATAAGTTAATAGTTAATACTAAATTTTTTTTAATTTTTTTCGTTATAGTATTATTGACCTGAGCGTAAGCTGTTTTACGACATCGGTAATTTTAAAACCTATAGATGTATTCCTTTAGAATTTGGCACAGGGCTAGATCTTTTACTAAAGATGGTTCTGCAAAAAACAGAACAATGATATCACAGTCCATATCATTTATTATTTTGTTTTATGCAGTGCGCGCACTTTAAGGTTTGTAAATGTTGAGATTCATTTAAAAGACAGATATATGGCTATAATTTTATTGATGATGAACTGATTTTCTTTTCAATTGCGATTCTAAACCGATAGTTGCTGAGCATGTTATAGAGCAATATTATATGCTAAGTTTGTTAGCATTTAAGAAGCGGAAGGAGCTCAGCTCAACTCCCGCAGCGCGCGACGGCGGATCCTAGTATGCTTATGTAGGCGTTATGTATACTGGAGATGAAAATACACAGTTTACAAAGTTGCTTAGAAGGAACTATCGAATAATTTTATAATATACGAAGCAACTTACAGTATAACTAGGCGTCACAGAGGGAGAAGTGTGCCTAATGCGATGCGTTTTTCTTATCAACTCAATCACATTAAAGTAAACTTGGATGTGTGTGTTATAAGAACAACGCCATCTATCGCAACGGATGTAAAATAAGAACAACGCCATCTAGAGTAACGAATATAAAAGTTATTCTTATTTCATACAAATCAAAGTTAAGTTTAACACGATCCAGTTTGTAAAAAATTTGGTTTATATACCTTCTTCTATTTTTCGTTTATTATATTAAAAAGAAAGTGACAGCTTTATAATGTTATTCTATACTACAATAAAGCAATGTCTCTTACATTGCTTAGGACAGTAATTTAAAATAATCATAATAAATTTCACTTATGTCCCGAGAATGAAAAACGGGTAATTAAAAAATATAATACTAAATTTTAGTGATGTTACAAATATACGCATTCGTGGATATTCGCATATTTTCATTCGTAATAATATAGTTGTAGGTTAGTTGTAAAAATACTTTACAAAAAAATATTTAAAAACAAATATAATATGCACTAAAACGTAAAGAATAATTGTGTATATTTTAAGTAAATTGAAATAAAATAAAACAAAGTAAATCAAATTATTACGAATTTAAAATAACAATGGCAATATGTACAATTATTGTTTTGTTTGAATATGGGTAGACCTTCGATACACGCTGCTCATATGAGACAGCACTGCTTAATTGTAACTGACGAAGTCAGGAAGACAACTCCTATCTCCAGAGAGTAAATCTCCCTTAAGGATCATTTTAAGCAGGGAATATAACGAAAAACACATTCTCAGCTTGATCAATGATCTACTATCTCAAGAGACGGAAGAGCAAAGTTCGGATCGACTCAGCTTAAACCGTGATCAATTTAATGAGCGGCCAACTCGGATTGTTTCACGATCACTTAACAAACGAAACACCTGAAATTTGTTCACTTCGGCTTAGTTGAATGCAGTCCAACCAACAAACCAGTCACGTTTGCAGGAATATCGCAACAATTTTTTGAAGGGACTATTAATATTTTTGATGATGTGCTGTTTGCAAAAGAAGTTTTTATCCATAACAGCGTTCAATTTACAAGAAAATATGTAAAGTACGATTTCCTGAACAATTTATTACTTTAGATACAATAACTACTTGCTCTCGCTGTTTCAAATATTATAAGAAAGAGGTAAGATCCAGCAACTTCATCCAGCATTTGGAATAAAATGATGCCTGCAGAAGTACCGCCTGAATTAGTCAATTTGACAAGCGTTGAAGAACGATTTTTAAGTCTCAGTACACCGTTTTTAAAGATTGTTAAACTATTGTCAAGCGATTATTAATCGCTTCATTCTAAATTAATGTAAAAGACAGGTTGTTGCTGAAATAGCTGAACAGTTAATACTGACTGCTGGTTTAATTTTGGTATTTGAAAGTTTCGAGAACCTTTCATTTTCTAAAGAAAACAGGTTTCGTTATATATATATATGCAAAGATTAGCATTTACTTAGCAAATTTTTTACTAATCATCTGTACGGAGATGTGGTGCGCCGTATGCTGCCTCTAAAATTGAATAGGGCGGTTACAGTCCAAAAACTACAGGGTGCATAGGGATGTACCTACCCTGTTTTTTGTAGTTTCAAGGGCGAAAGAGCTGTAATCGACCTTAGTAAAAAAACTTTTCAAAAGGTCAAACATATGTTGCATTCAGTCGTGTCAAAAGTTTGAAAGTATAGCTATATTAGATTTGACTAATAAATTACTAGGGGCGCGAACCGGACTTCAATTTCGACTCGCTGCGCTCGCAAAATCTTGGTAGAGTTCGGCGAATTGAGCGAAGCGAGTAATCCATCTTCAATTCAGCGTTCAAAGTTGAAACCGACAGGCAAAAAATAATCAAATATCACTTAGCGTTATTTTTTTTACCTTGAAGTCTGTGGAACTGACATTTTTTGGTTATTATTCCTCAACGACATGAGTTTTTTTTCATTTTTTTTTATAAACCATCGCAATAACCATCGCTATAAATGAGCAAAATTTTATGAACATCGGTAAAGCCGTTTTCATGCCAACCCCGGACATGGGAGGCAAAAAGTCTCACATAGAGCGCTCCGCTCGCTTCACTCTATTAAATAGACCACAAGTCGACAGATCGTTGACGGAAATAAAGAGACTAAGAAATCTGTCTTCTACACCTCAAGTAACGCAATTAGAACGCGAACAAAGCAGTATACGTTGACGGCATCATAGTTATCATCGTGCCTCAAATGACAATCAGATTCTATATTTCCTTTAAAAAGAAAAAAACTGCGGTGAAAAAACAGGCCAAATTTTTAAAAATCTGTCTTAATTTTGTTTTACTGTCAACCTCAAAATATGTGTTGGTTTTTTTATGAGAAAAATATAAGAATTTTCTAAAATATAAAATACTCTAACCGTTGACGTAGGTAAAAAGCTGTAACTACACCAAAATTTCATAAACAATCTTTATGTACTTTTTGTATGAAACAGACAAAAATATTTGTTGCATCGTAGCTCCCGAAGGAATGAACCGATATGAGTGTGATTTTATATTAAAAGCCTTGTCAAGGGTGTTAAATATCTTGTATTTAATTAATTCACATTTTCATAATTAAAGGGTACTGAAATGGTTCAGTATCGAAGATAATTATTTATTTAATTGTTTGTTTAAATTTTAAAATCTTGATTGCATAAAGAATTGCATAATCGGCGGCAAACAGAAATAGAAAACTTAATTTTTTTATTCCAATTTTTTTTTAATATGTTGAACTTGAATTATATCACGGGTTTTTTTTATTAAATAATTATAGTTTAATATATTATTTGATGTCGGCGAACCTTTTGCAGGCGACTGAATGTGGCATTACGTTCGTAATTTTAAATGAGATTGATTATTTAAATTGTATATAGTTTATTCGTCTTTGTTACTATTATATTTACGAATTCAGACATACAACGAAATATTATTTTGAGTTTAAATTATTTGTATACATAATAAAAGGTACGTACGAGTACTTCAGTCAATTATATTTTTTAAGAAGTAACTACAGTTTTATATAAAATATGTTTCAAATCCTAAAGAACATGGGATCTTTTAAAATATTATTAATATATTATTAATATAAATTATTAATAATAATATTTATGATATATCTATTGTTGCTTGCATTTACGATTATTGGGACTACATATCTGTCTCTATAACCTTGTTGCTATTTCTTTTTTTTTTGGCTTAATGACCATAGACCATAGTCCATGCCTTTCATTGTAATTTTAAAACAATTTTGTTATGATTTTAATTGCGATGGTAACTTCGCAGGAAATTGTACACCTGTATGTTGCTATTTCTTTTAGATGGTAGGTTTCATAGGTTAAAGGTTCACGAGCTCAGTAATCACAAGCTCATTAATGCAGCCATTTCATTATCCAATTAACCTTTAACTCGCCATTTTTAATAAATAGTGGGTCAAATAGTGCGCTTAAAATTGGAGTAGAAAATAGGCTATTAGATTGTCTAATATAGTTTGTGTAGTATTGGGATTATATTTATAGTAAGTTTGTGGAAGTCGTCGAAAAGTTTGTTTGAGTGCAAAATATTGATGAATGATGCGGCTAATTTATTGCGTGTGTATGTGGTGTGTGTGTGTGTGTGTGTGTGTGTTTGTCTGTTTAATGAGATTTTGAAAGGTAAAGGCAAGCTTCCGTGCTATGTTGGTTGGTGTCCCAGTAAATGTGGAATTTCCAGCATTAGTTTTTTCTAATTGTTGAATATATTATAAACTTTGTTCTAAATAACCATAATATTTTTTAATATCTAGATATGGAATGAAAAAAATATCGATACGAGCAGGATTCGAATCTGCTCTACCAATTAAGCTACTGTATTGCCACCCGCCTTCATGAATTAAGCATTCCATATAGTTACATGTTTTAGAACATTTATTGCACCCTTCTTTGTCTATCAATAATTGTTCTAAATCATGAACGTGTGTTTTTTTTATGTCCTAGCTGTCCTTTTAAATTTGATGTGTCTGTCAGATGTATTAAGATAATCTTACATTGTGGATGTAGTAGTAACTTACTTATTTTGGAAATGAAAAAAAAAAATCATTACATTTATCGATATTAGATACTTTTCTTTTACATTCAATAGAGATTTTTATTTTCTATATCTTTACATTAATTGTATCCTATAACACTTAAACTGATACAGTTATGTTTTTATGCACGCTCACCGGAACTGACCGGGAACATGGGCCATGGTACGGCGTCGAAATAATGCGAACACGAGAAACATTATAATAATATTATTTAATAATAATTATCATAAATTATTATGAATTACGCTCCTTAACTGTTATATATTCTACTTGATCTGAGTATTATATTGTTACGTTCAATTATTTGCATTTGTCTAATACAAATTGATTACTTATGTCCTTACTAAAAATTGATTTTGTTTTTATAAGTTCGTCTATTTCTTTATCTGTTCTTGCGTAAATAGTAGTTGATTCTGTAATAACATCATCTTCTTGCCCTTATCCCAATTTTGGTCGGCACAGTATATTTTTTCCTTCCACACTCTCCTATTACTCGTTATCTTTGTACTCACTCCCTTCTTCTACATATCGTCTTTTACGCAATCTTTTCTTCGGTCGTCCTCTACCTGTCCATCCCTCTACTACAGTACCCAATTGGTTCTGTAATATTATTTATTGCGCTTGACATTAATTATGATCTGATAGGGGATTATTATTTAACGAAACTGGGGGCAAACAACTGGGGGCTAAGAGAATCTCCCTGATCAATGCCCGATTTTATAAATCCTGGTTGTCCATAGATGTCCATAGATGTCCATAGATGTCCATCTATCAAGACGTATCTAAGTTAGTTTTCCCAGATGGAATAATTGTTTCAAAACATTCTTTAAAGGATTTATTTATTTAATAAAATTTGAAGTCCTTTAAGTACGTACAATATATTTTCTTTTATTATAGATTGAATATTGTAGAAATTATTATTTATTGTTCTCTGCATGTGGCATCACCTGCATCATTTCTGTTTTTCTGCGATTATATTGTTTATTTCTATGAGTGCTCGGACTTTTGGAGAGTGTGTGTGTGTGTGTCTGTGTGTGTACGTATGTGCGTTTGTGTGTTTGTGTTATAATTAAGGTGAGAATTTGATAAATACTAGTATATTATACTATATAAAGATAGCATATTAGTTATTCTGGTGATAAAAAAATGTGGTACGAATTTGTTGTTATAAAAAAATACAAAAATATAAATTATGACAAACAGAGCAAGTTTAGGTAGTATAAAAGTATTTAAAAACTATATTAAATTTACAGATTTAAGTTGACCTTTGATATAGATATTCTTTGTGAAAGGTATTTTAATTCGATAGCCGAATTAACCTCCATTTTGTCTTTCTGACACATTTTTTTAATTATCTGTATATTTGGAATCCTATTTTTTTTTAATTTTAACAACGCTCTAAACATTTTATTAATCAACCTCAGAACTTAATAATCTAATATAAATTCATTATAATATCCTTGCAAAGCCGTGCTATGATTACGTAACATTAAAAAAACATGGCGTAGGTAATGGCATTATACTTGCAAATGTACAATGTATGTATTTGAAATGTCAGACCATACGATGCACAGTGTTTACTCTGACTTCCATATCTACAACATTGATATTCAAATGTCATCCTCTTTATCATATTATATCGAAGACGTTTAAATCATAATACAATTATGCCATAAATTGGAATGAAATCTGTTGACGTAAATGTCTGAGTTTTGTTTTTAATAAAAATCATTCGTTTTGCAGTGTTGTCGTGGAGAACTAGTCACTAACGATTATCTAATTGCTATTCTTTTAAGTATTCGTTATATACCGTGAGAGGTATCCCTTAGGATCGTCCATTAAAAACGTAGGACTCGAAAGGGTTTTCAAAAATCACAAATAATCACAAGGCGAAGGTATAGTCAGATAAGAAGTATATACATTTAGTCAACACAATAATTTATATAAAAAAAAATAGATTTGGGGTAGTGGGAGATGAGTAATTTAAAATCTGACAAATTATCTCTAGGGGGGCCCAATTAGGGATTAAAAAAACATCATTTCGCCGGATGAACCCATCCCTTTACGCGTTTATGTGCTGCAATAATTGAATCAACTTTGATTACACATTCAAAATAAGTATATAAAGTGGAATCACGGTCTTGTATTTAATGTGTTACGGTTATTATTTCTACAAACAATTTGTTAAAATTATTATATTATGGTTATGCGTGCTTGCGTGTAAAAAGTAGTGTTTTATTTGAATTACTGACATTAATTGTGTCGATATGAAAGGAAAAATTTAGAGCAAGAGCCTGCGATCACCCGACGAGACCTTTCTTCATTATAATAAATAAATACAAAGGATTTTTTAGTGCCCAAGTGTAACATAATGCATAGAGTTGTGGAAATAGCATAAAATGTGAAATGTATTAAAGTTATTTAAATAAACTACTAATGACTGAATTAATGACTCTGACTTTACAAAGTAAAAGTATTTGAAGATTTTAGACTAGACTAGACTCTTTTTTATATATTTTTTGTCATAGACTGTTCAAAATAGGCTTACCAAATATACATCACATAATCAAATTTTCTGAACTGATTCACCGCAAAATTAGATAATTTTTTTTGGGCTAATTGTTGACCAGGAGATTCAAGATTTCAAAATGGCGGTGGATTTGACAGTAACATAAACAAAGTGCAGCTTATATACAAAAGGATAAATACAACAATTCTTTCTTGGTGTTATTTGTTAATATTTGCAACATTTTTTTTTTATTTTGATTTACGTGTTTTTTATTATTTAATTGTTACTTTTCGACTGTGATACCAATGTTTAAGGGTATTCCAGGATAATAAAAGAAATTGACATTGAATAATTTAATATTAAACATTTACACAGATTTAAAAACTTAAAAATAATATTTATTATTATAACGATAGTAAAACATTATTATAAACATATAATACCTATCTATTTATAATTATATAACAACATTTAGTACATTAAGATTTTCTCAATTGAAAGTATTAATTTTAACAATAAACAACCTAAATTTGTGTTGATTGCGGTAATTAATCAAAGACATCCATAGATTAAAATAGGTTTTTAAAAACAGATATACTACATTTTTTTTTTCAATTAACTGTAATTAATAATAATAAAAAATATAACTAGGGGCGCCAATAAACCGTCAATTTCAACTCGCTGCTCTCGTGAAATCTCGAGTGCCGTTTGCTTATTGAACGAAGCGAGCCCAGTGTAATGACTCATCGTGACGATTATTCCTCAACAACATGACATTTTTATTTTTTTTTTCTTTAAACATCACCTAATGTGTTTCTTTTTGATAGCAAAATTTCATAAATTTCTCTCAAGTAGTTTTCGAGCCTATTATTGACAAAGAATGTGAAAAAGTCCTCAGTAGAACGCTCCGCTCGCTTCGCTCAATTAAAGACAAAGTACCTATTTATTTAATCTGTGGTTATTAAAAAAACTGTGATTTCAAAAGTTTGAGATATCTTTCATTTCGGTTTTAAAATAAGCAATATTTGTGGCTACTTAAAAATAAAATACATATTAATATTTATTTTATTGTAACGCAACAGACATACCTATATTTATGTATATAGAATAAAGTGTTTTCTTTTTACCATAACACAAGTACTGTTTTACCGCGATTAATTGTCAGTGGGCGTAGCATGAGGTCAGCTTATCTAGTAGAAAATGCAATTACAAAAATGTTAAAGGATTTTATTTTCTACATTTAAAAACTGTACGCTTAGTAAGTAAGGCAACTAAATAATTTACGCTGCAAAGGATTTCCTTTGATACATCCAAAATTGGATGAATTTAAGTTTGGTTGGTGAAATATGATCTTATGAATGCACATATTTATTGTATTTTAAAACTTAAGTAGGTTATTATTTATCCTTGAAATGAGAATAAATAATTTTAGACACAGTTTACTTTCCCGTTATATGTATGTAAGTGTATTCAAATTTCTATGTTATTAGCGTTAAGATCTTCAGGTTTGTATAAAAAAACTCGAAAAACACTTCTCCGGTATTTTGTATACCGATTACGAGTTTGAACAATAAGATTACAGTATTATTATAAATTATATTTATTTTGTAAGTGAGAAAATTTGTCCCGTTAGTGGATCAACGGCTAGTGAAGGCGGTAGTTCAGCTGCGATGTCTGCCAGAGCTTCCCACCTCGTAGCCCGACTGCACTCCGACTGACTTGGACTAGCTGCTTCATCGGGATTCTCTTCATCATCACTAAAATCAACAATTGGATGGACAAACAATTTATACTTTTGCTAGTTTAACGTAAACAATAAAATAATACAGATAAATATAAATAAATAATAATTTAGCTATCTTCAAACTTGTCGGAGCTATAGATTTTATACTTCTATCTTTTTTATTCAATACCCCCAAAATTCTCCATGCCGGTGAAATTTCCTGGAATTCTTAGCTGACTTCCATTCGGCGAAAAGAATATTCTTACCATATTTTAAGCCTGAGTCTACTGACTCATGTTTATAATATGGTATGGTATATGTACTACACAGGTGGCAATATCTTATATATTAGATTATCAATGTTTAATATTCACTTACATTATTGCTTCTAATTCTAATTCATTGCTGTTATCTCCATCTTTTATATCATTCGGATTATCCTGAATACTATTTTCATCAGTTATTTTATCATCGTCTTGTATATCGTCTTTAAGACCCGCCATATTTGATATATCATCTAAAATTCTATCTAAAACGACTTGGTCCACAACCTCTTTAAACGTTGATAACGTGTGAGGCTCTTCCAATTCGATACTTGGTATCTCTTTATCATTTTCCATTATATTAACTTCAGTATTATCTGTAATAAGTTTATTATAAAATTAATTAATATTTGAATCATTTTTTACTTTAACCAACACGATATTCATATAGTGCGAGAGCAGTTATTTATTGACTAACAATTTATATTTATAAGACAACTTAATCTTTCTAAAGTTGTGTAAAATTATTAAATAATTTGTACTTACTCGTCTATTTATCTTCGTTAAAGATACACTCTTCATCTGCTGGATAATTTTCATTAACCCTAAAGTGATCTGACCTAATGGCAAAAGTGCATTTTGATGATAAGTTATAGTTATGTGCAGTAAAATATTAAGAAAAAAATAACAGCGTGATAGCTTAATAATAACAAACACGAACGAAGAAGCCACAGTTGAAATGAACTTTTATATCAATTATGCAATGCACAGAATGCAGATTAACGAAATAATGTGCAAGTAAAATGCACATTAAAACGTCAGGTGGTATTTGCACAAATCCAAGGGGTACATCCAGAAGAGAAACCAGCAAAAAATTACATGGAAATTTTTAAGTAAAATCCTACTTTTACTAAACTTTTGTATTTTTTAATTTTGACAGATATAATTAGTTTTACGTTGTTCAAAGACTTCATTTATTATATTACACTATTACAAATTAAAGTAACCCATTAAACGCTACAATTAAACGTTCAAGCCACTTTAGAGGCACGACTTTGTGTCAAAAACCTTAAAACACGACCTAGATGGCCTATCATAATAGTGGTTATTAGCTTACTAAGCATAGATTTTAAAGATTATTTAAGACTAATTGTTGCTAGCGACTTTTTAATAAGTCATTCAATATATGAGATTTGCTAAAACATATCTTCGATAGGGAACACGTATATCTATATATATCCCATGATGAAAGTTATTGGAATTAAAAACATATTAGAGAGAATGTTTGGGACAATCCATTATTTGGGGCCCATGAACAGTATAAAATACCATGTCTGTGATGACATTGTGAGACTTGAGATATGGTTAGTTCTGTGTATCCTGAACTCTTCGCTCGGTACTTACGAAACCCTTAAGGGAATTAATAATAAATTAATTAACCCACTGACAGACATATAAATATCATAATCCTGTGAACAAGATTGGTGCAAAATATTCATAAGCTTGAGTTAAAAATCTAAACATATAAAAATAATTTATTCCAAATTAACATCTTTTCTATTTACATAAAAAAAAACTGTTTGTCTCTCTTTATTTCAATCTATGAAATGGCTGGACCGATTTTAACAGGACTTTCACTGGCGGATAGCTGATATTATAAGTAACATATCCTAAGTTCGTCCTTTATTTGGAGTAACTTTTATTTAAAAAACATAAACCGAACGAAATATCCACAGATAGTAAAATGTATATAATAATATTGAAATCCTTATAAAGTTTACGCGTCAAATCCTATAATGAAAGGTATAATACTCGTAAAACTAAGAAATATTAGCTATTTAACTTTTTTAGTTTGTCTCGTAACAAATCTTGTATTTGCACATTCAAATGAAAAGTCTCTAGTAAAATAATATTTTATAGTTTCATCAAAATCGTTTCATTAAACCAACAAACAAAGAAAATATAATTTTTAAAATCCATGAATGAAAAGATTTTACCGTTTCAAAATAATTGTATTACATACGTAGATTATATTTTATTTTTAGTTGCTCGTATAGTATAACTACTGTATACCCCATATAATTAAAAACACTTACAAATATGTTAATGAAGTGTGTTATAAACGTTTGAATTCTTATGATTTAATACCCTTGATAAATAATACGTCAACATTACACACATACATAAAGAACAATATTAATTACAAAGGAATTACGACAATAATGTATATTTATAAATTCAATGTCAAAGTCGAAATATTTTATTTCATTTGTAAAGTGTCAGATTCTACTCGATTTCGAAAAGACTAAAGAACCTTCATGGACCCTCTTTTAACGTATTACCAACTTTTTTATAGTATTGACAGATTAGGTTATGTCAGAACTAATCAAAATTTTAGCCATATTAAAAAAAAAAATCAAAATTGTCAAAGTTATGACACCATAATGTATATGAGATTAAAAGGCCTCTTAATTTTATTACGCTTTCAGATTTACGGGATTTAAGAGATTATTGTTTTAAATATTCCATTTAAAACACTGAAATTAGTCAGACTTTTCAAAATGTATGCCTAATTAAATTAAAAAACTTAAACTCTATCACTTCTACAACATAAATATAATCTATGTGCAAACTTTGTGGCTGAATAAATAATAATAAAAATATATTATAAAAAGGTGCAAACATGGCGGTTTTATTCAATTAAAATGATAAGCGTTTATTATAATTAAAGATATTTACATAATATAATAATTACTTACCATCTCTCTCTTCGTTCACGCGTTCTGGTGACGAATTTAATTTTCTATCTAATTGTAAATTTTGTTCTAAATTATCACAAGGAAGGAAGGAAGGAATTTCATTTTCATTACATTCTACATTTGTTGATTCTGTTTCAGGATCTGTTTGTTCGTTTGTATCCATTTTTTTGCAATCATTTTGTACATCATTTTCTGCTGTTTTGTCATTTTCTGAAAATACAATAATGAAAAGTGGTGATGTAGTAAGTTTAAATATAACCTAAATATATTACAAGATTTAATAAAATTTTTCTTCTCTACTTATTCTACTCAACTCTTCTCTTCTCTACTCAATTAAAAATTGATAGCTTAATAAAAGATTTAGAAGATGAAGTTTTAAAACATTAATTGTATTGTAACTTTAATCACCTTACTTCACAAGTGAACTTAACAAAAATAACATTTTTGTTAAAAAAGAAATAAAACTACGTAACTTTTACCTTACCTCATTAATTAAAAATAACAATAAAAATATCAATTCAATACTCCTTTTATTAACAAAAAATGTAAATATCTTAAAAATAGGCACTAAAACCTAAATATTTCATGATAAAAACATAAAACTAAACTCGCACACCCTCAACATTGACCTCCAACTAAATAAACTTTCAACATGATTCGCATAGCTAACAAACAAAGAACATTAACTTGATAAGCTACAAACTACTTAACTAGCGAAATTACACTAAAAATAGATCAAAGCAAACGTCTGTCACCAAACACGCGATCCATGTAAACAGAACCTACCTGTTGGGTTGGACTGATCAGGCATATTTGGCACGCTGCTAGTGCAGCCCATTTTATCTTATAACCGTGATATAATACATATGTTAGTTAGTTAGTTATTCGTCTAATCTATGACAACCTTTGACCAGCCCACTGTGAGAACTGAGCTCGACTGAGCGCTACGAGATCGTATCGTTCGGTTGTGGAGGTTCACTTTGACCTCGCGCCCCCGAGGGTAAAGTGTTTAGCATTCTTCCACATTGACGCAATTATTTACAATTCTTTTCATGAACACTTATTATTCATACACATTTTTTTTTATTGAGCTGAGCGTAAACCAAGCTCTTAACTGTTTGGGAGACCTTTTTTTGTGTTTGGTTGTCTCCAGAATGCGACGAGATAATTAGATAAAAATTTTCTCATGTATCTTTGAGCCGAACGCGGATGTTATAGCAAAAACAGATTGAAAAAATGTTTAGCCATACAAAAGTTATCAAGAAAAGAAGAAAGGAGAGGCTCAGCTCAATACCCGCCGCGCACGGTTGGCGGATCCTAGTTTATAAATGTGCAGACGAAATATATTAATATTGAATTAAGACATTTAGTAAGAGGGCAAAGGCCTCACTATTTAATTTGGCCCTCGCGTGATAATATACACAGTTTTAGGCAGTCGATTGATATTTTAGTTTTATTTCTAGTAATACACGATATTTAAGTCTATTTCTTATATTTAAATTTATGCATTTTTATTTATATGTGTATATATGAATAATTACAAATCTTACCAACAATATAATTTTATTTATTACTAGGTGTGGGCGACTTAACTCATTATAACATCAGTTAAACGCCAAATAAAGTGCTGTAAAAAACAGACAGGCATAAATATTAAAATTTAATTATGTAAGTACCGTATATACTTTCATATGCATTTAGTGAAGAAGTTAATTTGGAATTACAATTACTAATTTAAAACATTGCATTTTAACAACTTATTCATCATGGAACTAGGTTCCTATGAAACATGTAAAAATGCTATGAACATGGGTTTAAAATAAAACTTCAAAGGTAGTATTAATTAAGAGTCTATATTCGCCATTCGTTAGTAATTAGGCGCGCCCCAACCATTAGCGACTCACTTACGAGTACCAGACTTCTGTTATTTTATACTGAGATATTTTAATATCTGTATCTTTGATTGAAATATGTTTATAATAAAGATATTATTCACAACATATTTAACTATAAATATATTTTGTATAAGACTAGCAGGATACCCGTGCTTCGCGACGTAAATAAACAAAAAAAATTGACTTTCGTGAGTATTGAACCCATGATCCTACCCTTCACACATACACGCCCTATCCTCCAACCCATCAGTGCGAGAAAGCCTTGAGTTTGATAACTACAAAGTTTCATTCCTATCGGGTTGTAGGTACTCTTGTTTCTCACATCGCAGCGTGTTGAGAATAAACATAGTTAAATAATTTTAATTTCTACTGCAATGCAATGGTAGAAGAGAGGGAGCGGGGTGTAAAATTTGTTTTTTAGCTGTAACTTTGGAACGGTTTGGACCTTTGCAAAATCCTTTCTTATTGCACCTATTCAATATGTCAGGAGTCTTCTTGTCCAAATTTCAGCTTTCTAGGTATTACGGTTTGGCCTGTAGAGCGATGAATGAGTCAGTGAGTCAGTCAGTGAGTGAGTGTCTTTGTGTTTTATGTATTAAGATAAATATACGAGAAATCTAACAAAAAAGATATATGTGAAAGAAAATAGTACATGTTAGTAAAAGGTAAGACTATTAACATCCTCTTAGTTGAAACCAGGACACAAAGAGACACATGTTGTTAAGATTTTTTTATTTTTTCAATTAAACACGAGAACAGGGACAGGGACCAGCATCAACCACCACCAGGTCTCCGCTGAGAGCGATGGCTTCGATTTCCACCGCCACGCCCAGGGGCAGCTTGCTGACTTGGTACGAAGCACGCGCTGGGCAGTCCTTTGTGAAATCTGAAATGCAATTTGCATTATGAAAATGAACTGAAATACCACCCGCTGATAAAACGAGACCTTGCGTGCTTTTGCGAGTTTCGCAAATAACTTTTTAACTATCGTTGTTTATATGTTTTACTCGCATTTTAGGAATTAATGTTTAATTTAAAATTATATTAGCGCTATGTTATGAAATAGTATATATTAAAACCGTATAATGTTAACAATTTAGCCATTATAGATAGATAACTTAATTTTGATATTTGAAATTATCTACAAACATGTTTACCCATGTTAAAGTCATTAGATTAAAATGTATATATGTAAATAAAATGACATAGTGGCATGATAGATCAATTGACACAGAGAATTTCCCAAAGATCGCTGGTTCGAATCTGGCCCATGCTGATGAATTTATACTATATTTTATATATTTAAATATAAAAAAAACCTTAATTTTGGTAGAGGACTATACTTTGAGCACACTACCGCCACCTGAGCACAATAGATCGAATTATATTGTCATTTTAAGAACACTTTCAATACAAATAAAACTCTTACTCTCCATACTCCTACTATCTCTTTTAGGACTTCTTATTCAAGAAAAAACTCCATTCAACTTACATTCAGCATACACTTGATTGACGAGATGAAAGTCGTCCATATTTGAGAGGAGGACGGTAGTTTTGATAACCGCTGGTAAGGAGGAGCCACCAGCCTCTAATACATGCTTCAGGTTCTCCAGGACCTGTCTGGTCTGAGGTCCAGCTCCGCCGCAGACCAGCTGCGACTGACTGTCCAAACCGATCACACCGGATACGTAGAGCGTGTTACCCGCGAGAATTGCTTGACTAAAAAGGATAAAACTTTTCATTAATATTTTTAAAATTTTCTGTCATTTCCGCTTTGTTTTTCACCCCACTCCCAACTTTTTTTTATCATTTTAATTATAATCTATATTTTTTATTTGAGGCAAAAACAAAACTATTCAGTAATACAAACAGCAGCATATTATCTATAGATGAGTAAAAAAAATTGCTCTAACCAACCTAAAAATATTTTGGTAGTTTTTATGATATACGCTAGCGAACAAATAGACACAGACAAACTATAGTTTAGTAACAAACAATAACACAATCACATGTTAAAGTTATATCTAAATAATGCAATCATAAAACCAACCGTATTTAATTAAAAATACACACATACGTAAATAACTTTTATATAGGTAATTATTTTTAATGTAATGACGTCAGTTCTTAGTTTTTATTTGTGAAATTACATTACAGTATGTTTAAAATGTTATATATATGAATGTATGTTAATTTACTCATTAAATAAACAGTATATATATATTTATATATATTTACGTACCTGTAAGGTCCTACTGGTTTGTAAATATGAGGTGATTTCACAATAGTTTTAGTAACTTTGTTTGGGGCACCGAGGTTTGGGTTGGACATTTTTAGACAATTTCTGATTACACACGCCTTCCATATATGACAGCACTAACGCTTCTGATGGACTGTTAACTTATTTCATAATTACAGGTCTATAGTTCAAGCTGTCAGTGATAACGGATTATTGATAAGAGTTCTTTAATGTTATTTTAAATCAATATTCCTTGAACTTTAATGTTTAAAGTTTGACAACTTAATTATGTTTCAAATTATTCTTATGTCAATATCATTATAGAGGTTTGCTTTATAGGTTCAGTAAATACTTTTTATTTAAGCGGCCATGTTATATACGTATTTCAGTTAAAAAATGGTATAATTTTTTTAAGTGCTTTAATTTTTTACATTAAAAATGTATCACTCACCCAATCACGTTATCAAAAAGCAAAATATTTATATGTTAACTTTAGATAATGGAATAACGCTCTGCGATTGTTTGATGATTTTATGACGACATTACAATCAAACAATTTTATCACAAAACTACATATCAAACGCGACTTCATCTGTGTATTTTCAAATTAAAACATTAAATTATAATGCGGCTCTTTAATTATTATCTAAAAATAAATCGATTTTGTTTTACAAATACCAAAATATCACCATTTTTTCACAAAAAAAATATCAATATACACTACATATATAAATAAATTTGAAGTGTATGTTTGTAATTCCAAATTCACAGTTCTTGACTAAATGCACATGAAAAATAGGGTACTTTAATAAGAAACCTATTATTATATCTCTATTTTTTTTTGTCTGTTTGTTGTGATTTTAACAAGACTTCCACTGGTTCCACTGGCTGATATCATAAAAAATAACTTGGGCTATTTTATTTTCAAATATTCCACGCGAACAAAGCCGCGGGAACAACTGGTATATTATATATAAAACTGCAAGGAACAGTGTGTTTGTTGTTTACTGAAGTCACTCTTTGTGTACTCGTCACTAAACGAGTTCATACCACGCACACCAAGATAACTTTGATGCAATTTTTGCGTATTTTGTAAGATAGAATTATAAATCATAGTCAATTTACTTAATTATATAACTGTAAAGTTTAATCGAAATCCGTTTAGTGGTTTTTATTATTTTATTATATGTTATATTACTTAAAATCATTAGTTAAACATCATGGAGGATAAAAACAATAATTGTTGTTTATTTATTTATTAATATAATATAATATCGTTGTAATAGTCTTATAATAATAGCTTCATGTAGGAGGAAGGTGCTGAATTGTCATGTACCTACTGAAAACGTAGCATTTACTTTTTAAAACAAATATTTGTTGCACAAATTTTATCTCTACCAATTTATTGTTCTAAAAATGTGGAAATTTATTTTATTTCTATATTTTATAATAATAAATTATTTTAAGATTTTTTAATCTTATTATACATTTAGCCAATGTTATATTTCTTATTTATTATATTTCTATTTTGATTAAACATGAGAAAAAAATATATGATAAGTGTTTTATTTATTTCTATATAAAACCGCAGTGATCACGAATTTGAGACATTGTTGGTAAAATTTTGTATGTTATTTTAGAAATTTTACATAATATTCGTTCTATAGACAAAAATAAATTAATAATTATAATTAATAAATAAACTGTTTACTGTTTTAAATGCTCATGTTACATATATTTATTTTATTTTAATTACTTACTATTTTTCTTCACACTATGATTTATTTCACACTGTATTTATTTAAAATGTTTCTTTAAAACTTGTACGTACTTTCTGTTTTTATCTTCTATACTTGTATTATTATTATTATTTATCTTCACGCCATATCCCTTGCGGGGTAGCCAGAGACAACGGAGCATCAAACGCTACGGTCTCTGCGCACCTCTTTCGCCTCGGCCACAGACATCAACCTCTTCATACATGCCCTCCGGGGGGTCCTCGTGCTTTTTACGTGACCTTCCTCCGGTATCATAGATACTGTGTTTTCGAAGGTCACTCGAGGCCTCCCCCTGTCTCTCTTACCGCTATATACTTGTATCTGTAAATTTTAACATTGAAAGGAAGAGTTAAGTTTAATTTCAGTTAAGTTAGCCGTAGATAACCAGTTAATTTTGAAAGTTATCTCTGCATATGCACTTACGAAAAAATACGCTTTTTGGGCAGTATTTGTTCTGAAAAATATACCGCGTTTCTTAATAGGAACGGTTCTGAAGGAGCATATAGTATTTTAGAGTAGGCAGTAAAGAATATAAGACCATGATCAGGCACAAAATTTGCCGTATTACAAGCAAGACATGGTTTTTATAAAAAACTGAATAATGCACCAATTATTAGAATGCAATATATGAGGATATCTGGAAACTCCTGAGTGAGGACGCTCACCAAGCTTCAATATTGATTTGAGTCGGAAAATCTACAACTGCAGCTATCTAAACTATGTAAGCTATCCGATGGAAAAATGCCGACTGATTATAATTGTAAGACTGTACATAATATTCATAAACCACGAAACTGCATTTGACAGGGTCTCCAAAAGATTAGAAAGGCAAGCAACGGGTGCAAAGATCGTATGTTCCTCTGGTACAAATGTAGACGAGCACACACATCAAAATCCTTGCGTACATTTCTGATCCATTCTGAGTGATAGACGGCGTCTATCGGGGTGTTTATAATTTGAGCATGGACTACATTCCAAGAGATCTACATTCCTACAGCGGCGTATTGCCACTATTATTATTATTACTCCCGCGAGTTAGTCAATTCCTAAAGTTCACCAGTTAGGATCGATACGCTTATAAAACTTATTGTGAATTATTCGCGAGTCTCCGTTTTTCATTAATACACCACATGGGCTATACATCCACATTGGTGAACCCTGATTCTATTGTTCTTCCGCTCACTCTTTCTATATTTATTTCTAGTAAATGTGTGTTTTATGTTTTGTGTAAAAATAAACAATATCCTTGAAAGTAAATGTGTTTCGCTGGACTAATAATTACCACCTACCTTACAACCTAAGGTAGGGCACAACAACAACCAACAACCAAATTGGTGACCCACATACTTTTAAACTATGTTCGCAGCTGTCGGCGCCATAAATTTATTTCTTCCACGCTCTTCTATCATAAATCAATTCAGTGGAGCAAGTCTCCTTCGCCAATTTTTTTTTTCTAATATATATTATAAAATTTGTTTTGTACATTCGTTCTGGCCATTGCTACTTCTCTTTTAGCTTTCCACTTCCTTTTTTCACATACAGGGTGTCCAGGAAACAATGGATAACCTCTGAAAGGCTAATAGTAGAACTAAAGGCAAGCCCGAACAAAATATAAAAAAAAAATTTTTTAATTATTTTTTTGGTTTTATTGTATGTTTTTAATTTTGCTAGTATTAAATAATTATCCCATTTTACACATAATAATACCAATAGTTCAATATTTTTTCGTTACAATAACGACATATTACATCTTTTTATTTATTATTTATTTAGCTTCACGCCATATCCCTTGTGGGGTAGCCAGAGACGACGGAGCGCCAAACGCTACGGTTCCTACAAACCTCTTTCGCTTCGGCCACAGACATCAACCTCTTCAGACATGCCCTCCGGGTTGTCCTCATGCTTTTTACGTGACCTTCCTCCAGTATAGATACTGTGTTTTCGAAGGTCCCTTCTTTCTTCTTCTAAGGTTCTTAATAAAAGAATGAAAAAATGCAATGCATTTATCGCAATAACATAGACAAACAAAAAAATAAATTCAAACGATTGTTAATTGATAATCTTCCTCTGTACTAAACATATGACAAATTAAAATAACTGATATGATAGGTTTCGGATTCTATACTAGTATACGAGTAATTTTTATACGTTGATACTATTTAATGCCTCTAATCTGGTTAAAAATTGTAACAACACTGAATTAGGCAAAAAAAAAACAATAATTATGTCAATTGCAGGCGAGCTCAAATTGAGTTACATAATAGTAAAAATAGAGTAAAAAATATTTTTTTTAATAAATAAAATAGTTTTTAACGCTTATTTTCCTAAAATATTGTTGTAAAAATTATAAATATCAAAAAAATCTTATTTGTATAATAAATAGTACATCAAGAAATGTTAAGAATTCCTTAACTTTCTGCATTTATTTAAAGTTCCCTTTTGTTATAGAGTCTTGTTTATAATTTATACTTTTAGGGCACAGAAGCGCTAGCAATAACGTGTTAGCGATTTTTTTTTAACACTTTTCTTCTACTCTAATACAATGACTTTGACTTTGACTTATGTCATTGGTTATACTATTTTCGATGCTATTATAATTAAATAGGTATTATCAATATATCTAAATAGAAATTAATATTATTATAAAAGACTTTTATTAGGTAATTCGTTAGGAATATTTGTACATATATCTTAATAGCATTTACGGCCAATATTAATAAATTGAACAGGTCTATGTTTATATATTATCTAACCTAAAAACTTTATTTTGATTTTCAGGTAAAAAATGCAAAGATTAATTTCGCTGGCTAAAACGTTATTTGTTAATCAAATTCCACAGAAGAGTTTTAATATACCCTCAATGAATTTTAGCATTTTTCAGAATGCTAATAAAGATAAACTTTTACCAACATTTATACCAATTATGAATCCTATTTGTGGGTTTAAAGTAAGGGGAAAGGTTAAGAGGCGTTGCAAATCATGTTATTTTGTGAGAAGAGAAGAGCGACTTTACATAATATGCCCAGAGCACCCACGTCACAAGCAAATGGTTCGGGTACCAAGAGCACGTAATACCTGGATTTTATCTCATGCCAGTCAAAGTAAAGTACGGCCCTGGTAATCTTAAATTTTAATAAAATAGATTATATATTTAAATTAGTTTATTTAGTATCAAATAATAAAAAATATATTAAGGTAATGTTTTTTTCTTACCCGTATTCTATTTCATTATGCAATTATAATAATAACTAATTTTCCCAATTCATATAAAAATCTTTTATATTTATTTGTTATATATGTTGTAATATTTTAATATATTAATTTTCACCGCAAAGTACAGTCATTAAAATGAACATAAGACTATAGAATTTTGTACTTACATTGCTACATCAGATGCTAGATAATTTGAAATTGGATTAAAAAATAAGTACTTTTTATTTAGATGGTTTAATCCTTTGCACCCGAACCATTTTTTAGTATGGGTATTCAGAAACTCAACAGTAGTTTTAATAAAAAATAGTAATACACCAAACAAGAATTTTAAACAAAAGTAGTTTATTTACATGTTTTGTTTTTATTTACACACTACAAACATATTTTAATATTAAATTTTATAATTATCCTTAGTGTGATATTTGAGGAAGCACTCTCCAAGGTGTATCCTAGGTTTTTTTTTTATTTAAAACTGTTTTTTGTTTTATGTGTAAATTAAAAATGAAACTCCTAATGTCACAACTAGAAAAAAATTACAATTAGCGCACAATTTAAGGTATATATTATCATAAATAGTAATGGCGCCTCTCAGGCGCCGTTCGAGTTGAAGTAAAGAATAGGATGGTGCCTGAGAGGCGCCGTTCGGGTGCAAAGGGTTAATAATTAATTAAAATAAACTATGAACACCCAAGCTATATTAATTCTAAGATGTTTAAAGGATGCAAAAAATATTCTATGGTCACAGAGTTGATCTCAAAAGGGAATAATCTTAAAGGATTATATCTTCAATATCTTGTTTATTGATGACAAAGTATATAATATTATTATATATATTTAACTGTCTGTACTCACTTTTATTCACACATTTGGGGCCTCAGTCATGTGAGTACAGATGGATAGTAATAGCAGTAAGTGCGGATCTTGAAAGTGTAAATTCAAAAAAGGTTTTTAATATTGTCTACATAAAATATTCTATACATAAACAGATAAATATACATATATAATTGTTTATTTTTACCTTTTTAGAAAATTACTAAGTGTTGATCTATATTAAATCTATACATATAAATAAAATTTAAGTGTCTGTTTGTAATTCCAAATTAATAGCTTTTCACTAAATGCATATGAAAACATATACATACTGTATGTAAATGTTGCATAAAAAAAAATATTTTCAAATTTTTCCTCTTTTTTTTTCCTCTGATCTTTTGGTTCAGGCTAATCTCTCAAATGGCTAGACCGACTTCAATAGGACTTTCACTGGTTCACTCAGCTGATATTATAAAAAGTAGCTAAGCTTCTTTTTTTTAAAAAGCATTGAAGTAAATACCTAAGAAGTAATTATATTTTATTGTCAAATTGGCGTCTTTTTGTTAAGATTGTTATGGTTTGATTAAATTATGACTGCTTTTAGTGACAGTGACACTAATAAAATAAAGTGAAAATATGGATACACAATATTTTAGACATAAATAATTTATCCAAATACAAAAATTTATAATTATCTAGAAACTATTATTTTACAACTTAAATTTTTAAAACTTTTCTATTTAATGTGACAAAAATAAACAACAAAACTATAGAAAAAACTTATATATTTATATTATATTATAATAATACTAGACATTTTCAACATTGTTAAAATCTTTACTACATCAAATTTAATTATTCTCATGTAACTTTTACCTATTAAATAAACAATTCAATATAAATAATACTCTTACTATTATTATAGTAATACAACCTAATTCTTGTCTTGCGATTGAAAAACTTCAAACCTAGGTCATGTGTTCTCCGATGATGTGTTATTTTGATTTAATGCACCCTCATCCTCTGTTACATTGTCATCTCCGGCATTATTTTGTTGTAAAGCGATATTTCTGAAAGAAATATATTTTTTTTCTATTCATCAAAAAATTATTATAGAAATAAATGAATTTCAAATAATCATTCTTTAATGTGGCAATTGTTTATTATTTAAATATTTAAAAAAAACTATGTATCTGTATATATCTTACCTTATTCTATCAGTGATGTTATCGATTGAGCTGATATCAGCTGTGTGCAAACCAGTTTCATTTATTGCATTAATTGTTTCAATGTCATTACTCGTATCCTCAATATTATTGGTATTTACATCACTCACTCTTTCCGTGTCTTCTGTTTGGACAGGTTCAATCTTTTTTATTCCCGCTATTCCTAAATAACAGAACAGGAGTTAATAATAATAAGTAATTTTCTAAATAGATAAAAATTTCTCACCTTTGGAGGGAAATGTTGGTACATCACGTTTAACTTTTCTTAACTTTGTAGGGTCACTACGTCTTATTTGAACCATATTTTGAAAATCTACACAGTAAATGGTGCCGGCGAGTAAGAGGAGACACTCACTTCCTCCTGAACTATAGGCAGCTTCGAGATCGGCATTGCTTCTCTCTTCATATTTCCACCATCCTAGAAATTATATAATTAATTACATAAATTTTTAGATGATATTGAATTATTATAAATTTTATTGTGAAATTAAGATTACATTACCATTTCTGCCTTCATAATACCACTGGTATTTGCTATTGCTGCAATCTGTGGCTATGTCGTCTAGAGACAGTTTTTCTAATAAAACTGGATGATCAAAATAATCTCTTGGAATTTGTGTCCGGCACATCGCACATTTCTTACTCTGTATTGCAATGCCCTATAGCAATTAAAAGATATTAACAATGTTTCACATGAAAAATAATTATATTCTACATAAATGTTTCTTACTTTAACACAAAGGAAACAAAACACATGGCCGCAAGGCAGCTGGGTCGGATGATGGTACTTTTGCAGACAAATGGCACAGTCCCGTTCTATAATTGATAAATAATAATATGTAAGATGCAATGTATGTTACAAAAATTGTTTTGAAAATATTAAAGTATATATCAAAGTTAATTAGTATATTGACTTTGTTTAGTAAGTAGTAGTATTAGTAAATATTATTAAATTAAGACAATTCGTTAATATTATGTACACATCAAACGATATAATTTAGAAATTACTTCAGATATTTATTCATACCTTGCTTATCTTTTTCCATACTTTAAGAGTATTAATGCAATTTTATTTTTTAATCATATGAAATCAATCTTAAAAAGATTACTTATTATTTTTCGAACATTTTAGGTTTGTTTGGAAAAATGAAAACAAATAGGCGAATTTTAGTAATGTCACTATGAAGTGTCAACTGTCAACTAGCAATCACAGTTTATTTTACTCTATAGAATTCAATCAGTTGTCGTTTTGCGTTTGGATCTTGGCACAAGTATGCAAACAATTGTAATTCAAGAGTGAGAAATATATACTTAACAATATATTTTAAATTATGGAAAGGGCAATGATTCCAAACTCTTTACTAAGTAAAAAAAAATAAAATAATAAGATATCACTAATGTATTCCAAGTATCTCGTTCTTTAAATTAAACCACGCCACAAAGCCAGGGTAAATACAAACAACGAAGCGTTAAAGGGTTGAAGAGGTTGACCTTAGTGGTTTTAGAGCCTAGCTGTAATTACTCGCTCCACCGGGGAAGGACACTCTATCACAGAAGTACATCGTGTGGTAAACAAATTCATTTGGTATGTTCCGTCGGCGAGTGACAGAATCCAGAAGCCCAATACCCCCCCGCCAAACATGAAAGCAATGCATAAATAAGTATACCCCAGGAGGGTACCGAAAACCCGAAAATCCTTCCCCGAGCAAAATCGGGAGAAAGATTCTCGGATTTTTCACGGGCAGCCCGTCGTATCTGGGGCGGGCAAAGCATTTTATGTTTTCTATAGGAAAACGACCACAAACAGCGGCACTCCTCTCCACTCTAAATCAACTAACTTTATTTTGCAACATCAGGGGATTACACTTTTAATTTCAATTTCAATAGACGATAAAACACAAACAGAAATAAAAACCGTGCAAATGCGTTCTTATCGCTTAAAGCTCTCTTCTTACAGACAACCTTTGAAGATGATTAATAACAAGATATATGAAGGGATGGTGCAAGTGATTATACATTATAATATCCATAGATGATAAACATACTAGAAACAATATATACTTATTACAATATATAATTATATACACACAGATAGTGGTAATGCAGAAAGGGATCAACTCTTGGGGCACGTCAAAGCGAAGATTGATGTACTGCTTTCACAGACTCCCTCCGCCGAAGTCAACGCGCACAATAGCGATTGGCTAGGGTTATGTGGCATCGACTACGTGGGGAGATCTGTGCTTAACTTTGTTGCATGCCCTGCCATACGGTTTCTAAGGCCACTCTCGGCAACTTGTGCCAGTTGTCCCTAAGGCCATTGCACATAGGAAATGACTCTCTGGCCCATAAAGCAAAAGAGAAAGCAATAAATTATAGTATATATTATGGTCTCCAGGAAACAATGGATAACCTCTGAAAGGCTAATAGTAGAACTAAAGGCAAGCCCGAAAAAACATTAAAAAAATTATAACCCTTACACTGCTAGAAAAATGGTGCTTTAAAAAATCATTTTTATTTTGTCTGATTTCATATTTTAAGAATTTTGACTTAATTCAATTTAGGAATTTTGAATAAATTCAATATCTTTTACGAAGTTCCTGGTTTCAGTTTCGACGATACCTTTAAATTATTTTTTCAATTATAATTGGTTTTTATTTTATTTATTAGTTTGGCATGGTTTTGCATACATAATCAACTTTTAATAACATTCTTGTATATGTGTAAAAGTAACTTTTAGATTTCGTAAAGTATTTGATTAAAATATGAAACCTAATGAAGCTTTTTAGATTCTAATGTAGTTTTTTATTCTTATTTACTTATTTTATCCTTACCTTATTCAATTAATTCCGTTTTTATTCGTTTAAAAGTATTTTTTTATATTGTATTTACACGTGTAATAAAAGAGAATTAGATTATATTAATACCGCGAAATTACAACTAATATTTGACAACCATCGGGTACAAGTGGCGTCAAAGTCCGAGAATATAGAATAACTTACATTTCTTCATTAGAGGTAGGGTACACTTAATCTACTATACGGCCCTATAAAAGTACCCCTTCAATAATCATAGAAAAGAATACTTATTATGAAGTAATTATAACATTAAGGCTACATACTGTAATATCTATAAATGCTGTCACTCACTCACTAATAATTTATTTAAAAATAATACGTTATGTAAATAATAAAGCACAAAATAACCTTTCACTGGTATTGATTTTTCTAATAAGACGACCCTATTTGCTATTATTTTAAAATACAATTACTAAACTTACACCTGAAAATGATCCTATTTTCATTTTTATGAATTCGATAATTGAACATTTTATTGTGATCTTAATTGATACTTGACGTCGATGCAATGACTGAATGTCTAAAGTATAATAATTTGAACTATCTGTATTTCCAATTTATACACTTTATGGGGTGATATTATATACACAACTAATAATAATATATATCATTTATATATTAACAACGTAATCCTTTATTTAAAGTATTTATTACAGTGAAAGGGTATATTATTACAGTGCAATGCAGAAAAACCATTTCTCCATACTTTCAAACTAAATAAACCATATGAAATTTTGATGTTATTAGATCTTCAGTGCTCATTTACCAAATTACTCAGATAATAATGACAATAGTACATTGACAATAATTCAGTGTATAACGGTAATCCGTGCCGACGGGAAGTAAAAATAAAACAACAAAGGAACATCAATTTATTGAACATTTTATTCCCCATTTTAAAAATTGAATTACACAAAGTAAACTGGAATGAAGTGCCAAAGAAGGATTTTTATTTGATACATTTGTTTTCTCTTATCTAATTGAATTAAGTAAAAAACTAGACAAGTTACTTGTCTCTTACAGTAATAAGATCGTTCAGATCTAACGCTACACAAATTTCTTTAGAGTCGGTGTGGGGATTTCTGTTCAATATTTCAGTGATGGGGTAGTAGTTTTCTCTGTTGTCAACATTCCACCCAGAATACTAGAAAACGTAAAAAAATGTTATTTTATAAGTGATATAATATAATATATATTAAAAACTATATCAATATACTTACCACACATGTGCATTTGTGTAGAATTTTACCATTAGATTCCATTGGAATGAATTTTTGCAATAATGCCTTTCCGTCAATTTTCCAAAGATTAAGTTGATCCAACTTTGATATTACTGTATCGCCATCCCATTTAACGTCAGATTTTAATAAAACAAAGTTACCGGACTGTAAATAAACATAATTTATTATTATTTGGCAGATAATATTTTTTACATTCTATTCTAACAATAGAAATTTGTTTTTTTTCTGTTTGAGATTTATACGAGACAATCTCGGACACTACAAATAATTGTCTATTAGTCAAGACATGCTCAAAATGATCTATTAGTATATTAGATTTGTACAAAATTAACAAAAATATTTGTTATCAAAATTTGATGACTTTTATTTTACTTTATTATTATATATGGACATCAAAATATTATCACAATAGTATTTTTGTATTTCAACAACATGTAATTTTATTAAACATTTAGTGGCTGGCACATAATTAATGCAATAGAAATAAGTTTAGAAGATGACTGATAGTTTAATAGTCACAAAATAATTAAGATATTTGGAACTTATCTATACATATAAATAAAATTTTAATATCTGTTTGTAACTCCAAATTAACAGCTTCTCACTTAATGCATATGAAAGTACATGTGGTACTGACACAATAACAACATTTTTGTTTGTTTATTTGGTCTGGCTAATCTCTAAAATGGCTGGACCAATTTTAACAGGACTGTCACTTGTGAATAGCTAATGTTACAAGGAGTAACTTGGCTGCTTTGATTTAAAATAAAACTTATTCCATGAGAAGGCATAGGCACAGCCAATAAATAATAAATACAATAAAATACTTTTAATATAAAGTTCCAATGAGAAAATACAATTTCTATGATCTGATACTTACATGGAAATGCTTTGGTATATCCTTTGACTGACTTGAATCAGATTTATTTCCATCAGAGCCATTTTTCTCGTCGTCAGAGCCTTCTTCATCATCTAATTCTCCTTCCTCATCTTCCGCTTCTTCATCATCTTCACCTTCACCTTCACTTTCTTCTGATGATGAGTTTTTACGTTTCTTTTTGGAATTATTTAAAGCTGGTTTTGATGTCCGTTTTCTGCCACCTCGAACTGGTTGTTCATTCTGAAATGAGTATGTAGATTACATTACTTTATTTACACGGATTGTAACTTATAAACAATAACAAATCAATCATCTCAAAACATTAAAGAATAATAATTATTTAAGTTACAAATACAATCAACAATAGTTTTTACAACCTAACCTATATCAAATATAACTCCAGTTTTATTCAATGTACCACGCGCCATCATTATGTTGACATAAAACACAAAAACCAATAATATACACATGAATTCGCATTGTACTAAATAATAGTATCAGTCTATTATCAATATGGGATCTTATAATCATACCGAATCGGCATCCGGGGTCCAATCTTCACCCGAATCCTGAAATTCTTCTGGTTCCGCACCAGGTTCCGAAGCGTCGGATTCGTCGTCTGCTTTTTTTAAGGATTTCCTCTTGCGCATTTTATTTAATTTATAGTAACAGATTTATAAATACACGCAATACAATGTTATTAATTTGGAAAACACAAAAATAAACGAAAAGAACGCTTCTACTTGATATTTGTTACACCAAGCGAAGAAGCAAGCCGAATCTTGTTAACAGTGTTGCCATTTCAATGTTAAAATTAAATACTATCATCAAAATTATAGAGCTATCTTGCGCTAATTAGATATAAAAAACTTCGTAAATTGAAAATAGTTTATTAATTTAAAAACTTCAAAATTGTAAATACAGTCTGCCTATATGGCTAATTACAGCTCTGCTAGGAAATAATATGCTATAAATAAAATATGTATATTGTTTGAATAAAAATTAGGAAATCCTATTTTTTCTTTATCTTCATTTTATTATTTTTAACGATTAGATTCTGACAAATTTACACCGTAACTAGAACCAGTCAAATTTTATCATATTTTTAAATATGATAAAATTTGACTTACCCATTAATGTACCCTGTTACTTTATATTAAAATTACAGAATGTTTTAGAAAAATTATTTTTTACGTATAATTTAGTTTTTTTTATGGTTTTATAACGTTATAAAAAAGACTCGGATTTTATTTAAATAAATATATTATTAATAAATAAAACCCTTTTAAAAATTATATTTCCGAATATTTTTTATAAACATACAAAATACTTTGCACTCTAATAATAAACAGAAACAGTTTTTTATAAAATCGCTTTAGATCTGAGCATTGTTAAAAGTATCCGAACTATCCGAACCAGCTCATAATTATTTCGACTTTTTTTAAAATGAAGTTTTACATTGAATAGTTAAATAAAAGACCTCACTTCGTATTTTGGTATAAACGATACAAAAATATTTGCCATTGACTATTGAATATAATCGCACAACATACTATTTAAAATAATAAGTAGCTTAAAACTCAATACTTTTGACTATCCTTTAAGATTTTTATGAAATAGAAGACAATACAAACCGACAGACAATAATACTGATATATATAATTACTTTTTAATCTGTATAAATAAAGATTTATTTTTAGTTTTAGTTGTCTGTAGTCACTTTCCACAGAAGGCTGTATTTGTCATATCAGCTGATTGCGTCACTTCATTAAAACAACAACGCAAAAACAAAAAACAAGTCTCAGTCTCCAATTTGGCTACATCGTTTTTCAAATTACAGTGAGCAAAAATCATCATAATGAAATTCCAATATAAAGAAGAACACTCTTTCGAGAAAAGAAAGACCGAAGGAGAGAAAATACGCAGGAAATATCCGGACCGAGTACCAGTGGTTGTGGAGAAAGCGCCTAAAGCTAGACTTGGAAATCTGGATAAAAAGAAATATCTAGTGCCATCCGATTTGACCGTGGGGCAATTCTATTTTCTGATTAGAAAACGGATCCACCTGCGCCCTGAGGATGCGCTGTTTTTCTTTGTTAACAACGTAATACCTCCGACATCAGCGACTATGGGTTCACTGTACCAAGAACACCATGATGAAGATTTCTTCTTATATATTGCATTTTCCGATGAAAATGTATACGGATATTAATTTTATATATCTATTTCTTATTATAAATTTCACTATTACACATCCATATGTAAAAATATGTTTATCCATATGGTTATTTTAATTATAAGGCTTAGAAATATTGATGTATTATGTTTTAAAAAGGTGATATTTTATTTTAATTTTGCTATTTCATCTCACGACTTTGTTAATGCAATGTTATTATAAGTTTAGAAAAATATCACACTTGGGCGAAAGAATTCCATTGTTTCTATATTTTCTTTGTTTGGTTAAGAGTGTAATTAAACAATAAATACTTCTAAAATAATGATTATTTTGTTTATAACCTATAATCCGTTCCTTATATTGATAAATGCAATTAAGGTATATTCATGGCGAGATTTTGCTTTTATTTTCATCAGGTAGGCATATTGTTTGTTTGTTTATAAATATTGTTAGAATATTAGTTTTTATATAAATTATATTTCCAATTTCTGTAATTTAAATTCTCATTGTCTTATAGCAATGGCTACATAAACTTGTTTTATCTTTCTGGTTGCTGAGTTAATACATGTTGAAGAATTAATTAAATATCGTCACGCTGCGAATCGTGACCTCGACTTGTAAAATCATTAAACACATAATGTAGACACCGCTTTCTCATATTACCTGCTACAGATAATACGTATCCGGTTACAATGAGAATAATGTATTTGTTTAAATTTTAAAACGTAGGTGAGTATACAAAAGATTTCCACGATCCATTGGTTTACTAAGACACTGATTTACATAATGTTTCAATACGTAAGTCAAATAGGAGGGGAACGATATTACTGAATGTAACCAACTTATTTAAGTACAGATCAGGAAATACGTACTATTATTATACTTAATACTTTAACTACCTAGTTATAGCCGCACCCAGACGTGCAATTTTAATAATACATGTATAGCAATTATTTAGCATTATATATAAAAATAATAGATAATATATATGCATGAGTTTATAAAATTGTATCTAAGAGTTTTTCAAAACTATAAAAAAAATCTACGCATGCGAAGTAAGATAATCAATAAAGGTATGACCAAGAGGAATATCCGGACGGACGGATAGAAACATATAGATCGTTATTGCATATCAATTTCTTGCAACAATAAAAAACTGTTTTGTTAAGCTTTTAGTTTGATAAGACGTAGAATTTAGCACAGAAACTAATAATTGTTTACCCAAACGCCATTTCATCTAATACTTAGAAATAATAATTTTGTTTATAAATATACTAATTTGGGCTTTCCTTCTATTTTTAAGTGATCAATTTTTCTATTCACTAATTTAAAAAAAAAAACCTTGAGTTTTTGCATTTTCACTTGTAGGAAACGATAATAAATAATGTATATTTTATATAAATGTAGTTTTGTTGTTGACAAATATTAAGTAAATATGTCTGTCTGCACTTGAATAAATGTTCTGTTACTGTTGAATGAATTACCTTTTATTTAAAAAGAAAGGAACAAGAAAACAGAGGGAAACTTACATTTAAAACAATAAAATAAAATGTACTATTTATTATAGTCTTTTAAGACGATGACTTGTAATAGCAGTATAATGATGCCACCTGAAAATAATGATTGATGACAAAGGAAGTGGGGACTTATGGTATATTAAGTAATAATTACCATAATAGATATCACGTAATGTCAGATTTAGCCCTGCTTTATGAGGTTCTGGTTGGAAGAATTCAGAAGTTGTTATACTTACATTTTTATATAACTTTTCCTAGTTTATTATATAAATTGCAGAATTAAATTTAAGTAATTAAAAACTATTAGAATATATATATTTTAATATAAGTGTAAAAAGAGGGAAATGAATTTGTATTAAGTTTTCAATACAAATAATTCCTTGGAAAAGAAATTCTCTTGAGAAAAATGCTCATCCACTGATGTACAAAAGCATCTTTTCACTAACAATAATTTCTGTGGACATTTTCAAGTAGTTCTTCGCTCCTTAAAACTTGTCTATAGTAAAACAGTTTTTACCAATTTATGATAAAATCTTTAAACTTGCCAGTTTTTTTTTAATTATTGTTGTGAAATATATTTTAATGATAAAATTATATATTTATATATAAAAGTCGAGGTTATTTCTCTAAACATAAGGTAAATAAAGGTAACATTAAAATAAAATAATATTAATGGCAACCTAAGTAGGGATTGAAATATTTTTTTCTCACATACATATATCAGATATTTATATTTATATTTAGTATCTATGATACTGGAGGAAGGTCACGTAAAAAGCATGAGGACCCCCCGGAGGGCATGTATGAAGAGGTTGGTGTCTGTGGCGGAGGCGAAAGAGGTATGCAGGGACCGTAGCGTTTGGCGCTCCTTTGTCTCTGGCTACCCCGCAAGGGATATGGCGTGAAGCTAAATAAATAAATAAATATATCAGATAACATAATGTATGAAATAAAACAGACAGAAGTGCGGAAATTCCTTCAAAAATATTACTAAGGTCTAAAATAATTCTAACAACATTATTACATGTGTTGTATGTATTCCTTTATTGATATCCATCATTCTACAATACTCAGAGCTTTCCGTATACAACCGTTACATTTATTTATTATATAATTAAATATTAAGGTAAAAAAAAAAAAAACTTACAAATTAATAATAATCATGTCAATAAATTAAACCTAGTGACAATGTTATACATATTATAGAATGAATGGAAATGTTCATATTATTTGCTAGATTGAAAACTTATTACATGGAAAAAATTCTTGTTTAAGCAAAATTCGATCTGTGAATTTGGAATATGGCATTATTGACATTAAAAATTCAAATTTTCCTAATATTAGTAGTTTTTATTGTAAGAAGTATTCATTGTATACATATAACTGATGTCCGTGCATAATTATCTTTATCAAACGTATTAGCAACAATCATTTTTACCATTGTGACAGAATTTAAACATTTTTTACCATAAAGGCATAATTTAATCATGTTTACCATACGGTCAGAATTTTATCATATTTACCATAACAAGAGAACTCAATCATATTTACCATAAAGACAGAATTTATTCATATTTATCATAAAGACTGAGTTTAATAATTTTTATCATAAAGACATTTAATAACTTTTACCATAAAGACAGAATTTAATCATATTTACCTTAAAGACAGTTAAACATACAATATCCTAATACATTTAGCAGACTCCGAGCTGGGAGAGAAATGTTCAAGTCTTACATCATAGAGCAGAAGAATGACCAGAAACTTAACTTATTCTTTTCTTAATTAACTTATTCTACGTGTTCAGAACCGCATGTAGTTGTGCGAGCGCCGCGCCGGCCGCCCGCGGGGACGGGACCCGCGACCCCGGGCTCCGCTCTCGCTGTCTGGGGACAACATATTAATTTGATAAGTATATGGTATAAAAAACATATTCTTTACACTAAATTGATCCTACCTACCATTACATTATAATAGAAAAAAATTTATAATGAAACTTTTAAGGTATCAGTCTCGGAAATAAAAAGTAATATAAAATATTAAAAAAAAACAACTACAAATCTTTAAATATTAATCATTTCTAATATTATAATAAAGCATTCCTTTGAGTAATGTTCAAAACCAAATCTTGGATATATATTGGACAAATACTAAGTTTTCAGTATGTGAAAACATTATAATTTTAATCATGTCAGCCTACTGCAAGGCCTCCCCCAAAGATTGCCCCGATGACTTCCCGCAACCTTGACTATGTCATCGGTCCATCTCAGAGTCATAAGCGATTACTAGCAACACACATTTGTCAGACCTTCGTCTTCAGACGTTGAGGTACTTTGGACGAGATGTTTCGTAGCTTCCCAAACATTGCCCATCCGTGTTGAATTCGGCGAGTATTCTCTTTCTTGCAGTTGCATCTAGCTGGGCGGTTTGTCTCAAGTATACATAACCGTCTGCAAGTTCGAGAGTAGCAACTCCGACGACTACTTGAGTGGGCACGACATGGACATTAGACATCAGCTTCGTCTCTTCCTTATTCATTTTAAGACATTATTCTACTGAGATCATCGATCATTGTACCAAAATCCTTAGTCTTAGCCATTATGCCTTTGCCTTCTAACCGAAGGTAAGTGATGTACTCGCGTTGATTGCGATCCCGCTCTATTCCAAGAGCTTGAAGACATCTTCCAGTGCAGTGAACAGTTTCGAGGAGATAACGTCTCCCTGTCTAATTCCTCTGCAACCGTATAGGTTTCCAGCTCTGGGCCTGTAGCCGGAGAGACATGAAGGTATTTTCATACAAGCATTTCACTTGGATGTATAGATAGTCGATTTATCTTTGAAGAGCAGTCAGTCGTGAAGGCATCTTTGACTGCAGTATAGCCCAGGTCTCAACCAATCGAAGGTATTATATAAGTTAGTAATTAATAGCTTATCGTTTTTATTAACAATCTAAGAAAATCTAATATGTATCATTGTGGTCGATGGACATATTGAGAAGAGAAGTTATCGACTCTTGTTTGAAACTATTGCACAACCGAATCTTGTGGTTGGTCAATCATTTGTCAAATGAATATTCGTATATATATAGTTTTTATCTCATAATTAATTGTTACGTAAATAGAAAATTTTATGTGAATATTCTGCCTATTGTATTACATTAAAACGTATTTAATAATTGTTTCACTTAATAATCACTATAGACACTACATGATCTAAAACTGATGTTTGGAGTTGTTATCTTTATATAAAATTCTGTAAGTCTAAAACGTTGAGGAATGTTCTTGAACCAGTTAAGTGAAAAAAATATTCTAGACAAATACATAATCCCTTTAATCTATATAACTAATAAAATAGCGGCGAGGACAAAATTTTACATCAACACATGTACAGACAGTCAAATAGTACTTTTTGATATTTTTGTACCATTATATGTGGTAGTTGTGTTTGTTTGTGGATCAGGCAAAAATTAATGTATATATTTTAATGAAATTTGCCGATTTAAATAGAAATCTAGGAGGATTTTTTGTGATGGTAGGGTTGAAGTGGGTTGCTACTGGGAAGCTTTTGCTCGAGTACCCTCAAAAGCGGAGGAGGCTTTAGATTTATTTGGGGAGGAAACGGAAACACGAAATAGGGTAATATATGTTAGACAATGAGAGTACCTAATCTATTTTTTTTAATATTACTGCTAAACTAGCTAGTTTTAAGAATTTTCAGTGTTACCTTAATAGAATAAAAAATATATCGAAATTAGTCAATAACTTTACAAATATTGTGAATTAGTCTCTTTCAAAAATTATAATATGTATGGAGGACTACGTAATTATATGCAAAATATATTGCACACTAATTAGGCACGGTCACTTCGCTGTTCTTCATACGATTTACTCGATCTTTAGTGGTTCATAGTATTGAGAGTTTAGGATTTTATTTGGTTTCTTCTACTTCGCTTTTAACCACGTTGGTCCCGAGAAAAAAGTATGCTACTCGCTTATATTTTAAAAACATTTTCCGCTCGAAGGAAGTCGTGGACACAGTATTTAGTATAAAAATATAAGAAAATATCGCGTATTCTGATGTAAGGTATGTCATTGTTTGAACATTTGCAAATACGAATGCGAATGTGTGCGTAAAACGTGTATGTATGCAATTCACACATATTGCAAGATGCGCGTCAAATAAAAACGTGTGTGTGTGTGTGTGCATTTCACACACGTCACAATTGAAACTGCTGAAAAGTGGCCTACGAGAGAGCGAGATGGATATATAGTATCATGAGTATTAGGATAAATGTAAGGTTTATTAACATTTAATACTCTTGTATAAAAAAATTATTTTTATATAAAATTTATGTTATCTTAAAAAAAATTACAATACTCTAGTAGAGTATCAATGCCATCTAGCGTAAGTTTGAAGAAATAGTCAATATATGCATCACTTTAGTATAAAGATTGCGCAATAGATTCCATATCATACTATGCAATATTTATGTCTGTCTTTTTTCGTGACTCATTTTCGTTACATCGAGTTTCAAATCACAACAATTTTAGAATAATTCGCTTCAATAATACAAAATGGTGCAGTGAAGACTGATAATGAATACGAGGTTATGTGACTATTTTCTTGTTATAAAGAACATTACAAATTAATCAAATTATTATTTTTAACTGTCTTAAAAAAAAGGAGTAGGTTCTCAATTCGACTGTATTTCTCAACAACCTCAGAAATTTTGATTGCGTGAACCGATTTTGATGATTCTTTTTTTATCTATTAAATATTATTTAAGCTTGTGGTTCCGGTGAGGTCATTGCTGGACCCTTGACTTCGGAGATACATCAGAAAACACTTAAAATGTCGTAAAAGTATACTGATTTGTTCGCATTCTAATCGCGTTACTCGAGGTGTATTATGTTGGACCTTCATTGTCGGAAGACAGACCGTCAATGACCTGTCATTGTGTGGTCTGTTTAATAATTTGTTATCGTCTGATAAAGCTTTACTTTCAAACTTTTGACACGACTTAGTGCAACATATGTGCCCTTTTGCAAAGTTTTTTAAGGAAGATTACAGCTCCTTCGAGGGCTGTACCTTGTAGTTTGTGGACTGTAACCGACCACCTTAATATTAGAGTATACAACGCTCCACATCAGTACAGATGGTTATTGGAGATTAACCAAGTTAATTCTCGTGTCAGTCTTTACATATCCACGGTGAATTCCTTACAAGATAAAGAATCTCGAGACTTTACACCAAAACTAAACCAACTTCATATAATGTGAGTAACTGGTCAGCTATTTCAACATCCTTTGAAAAAAAATAACTTGCCCTCTACACTTTATTTTTGACTTAAACGGTTCATGTCAAATTGGCTAATTCAGGGGATACTTTTATGGGCATTATTTTATTCCAATAAGCAGGTACTGGAATTATACTTTTTCTAATATTAACATATTCGAGTCCGGCAAATTTTCTAAGATTCTAATGCTGAGTACCGGGATAATATAATGAAATTCTGAAGCTGGTTGCCGCGAGCTTGTATCGTCAAAAGGAAGATAAAAAGTATAAAATTTGTTTGCGGTAATCAGGTATAGAACTTGAAATGACGTGAATTCACGTCAGCGACAACCAGGAATAGAATTTGAGATGACGTGAATTCACATCAGCGGTCGCGAATGTGTTAATGTAAGAGAGCACGCAGTTATTGTGTAAAGTAATCAATTTTTCAGGTGGTAGCGTACTTAAATCTGGTCGTAAAATGGAACGATGTTGTGGATAAAGACTTGCAAAACGGCACATGGTACATCAACAAAAATATTAATCGCCACTTGTAAGTATTGCTAAATAGCGATATTCCTACAACCATGACTCGTCGCATTCTACAAGTCGAGTTTCAGGTGTTACGTCTCAACGATTCACTCCAAAAATTACAATAATTGTACATTGTATTTTTCACATTTAATTCGTAATATTTTTATTTTAATTCACATTACTTCGGAGAAAATACGCAATACTTTTTTTCTATTTCTAATTCTATAAAAGTTCATTTTTTACCAAGCTACTAATTATAACCTTCTGATATTCACAATCGCAAAATATTCGTAAAAATTTTTCGAATGCGAAAATATACCGATACATTAATACCTACTTATTATTATCGCATTTGTTATATAATAATTCTTAAATTGTTGCTCTCTCAGTAACAAAAATGTACGTAAATGTTTAAACAACTGAACGATAACAAAGGACTAGTCTCAAGGTTAGTTGAAGGCGACTCTCGACGCGAGTATCAAAATACATTATAGACATGATACATCCAAGTAATTTTTTTAATTATTACTATAATATACATATACTACTTTTTTTAAAGCTGATTTTACACACACACGCACACACACATAAATATATAGAGTATAGTTGTCCCTCTTTCACCTTTGTGTTAATCTTATGAAAATAAATACTTCAAACACTAATATTTATGTACGTTTATCTGCCGACATGAACAAAGACTTTAATCATTATAAACTTCATAGTATAGAAAATATAACGTGGGAAATCTCTGCGTTATATGAAATAGCGTTATAAGAGTACCGTGTTATAAGGGGCTTAACTATATATATATATATGTCGTAATGCAACTTGCTATGCATGGATTTATAATAATTGAATTTAAAGATATATATATATATATATATATATATATATATATATCTTTAAATTCAATTATTATAAATCCATGCATAGCAAGTTGCATTACGACACGCTTTACAACACTTTCTATTGTAATAAAAATATATTTTAATATAGTTGTCTGAACGTAAACACGATGTGATTGTAAAAGTATTTATAATACAGAGTGAAAGTAAATATATTAAACGGTAGATATTAATTATAATATACTCGGTCCATTCACTCACAGAACTCTCAATAATATGAAAAATAATTTAAATTTGGTGTAAAATTGTAGTTTAAGGTTAAATTTGATGTAAAGTTGTAGTTTAAAGTTAAATTTGATGTAAAGTTGTAGTTTAAAGTTAAATTTGATGTAAAGTTGTAGTTTGAAGTTAAATTTGATGTAAAATTGTAGTTTAAAGTTAAATTTAATGTAAAGTTGTAATTTAAAGTTAAATTTGATGTAAAGTTGTAGTTTAAAACTTAAATGGTGTAGTTTAAAATTTTTAACTTGTATTTTTTTAAAGAGAACATATATATATATATATATATAATAATAATAAGATATAGAATTAATAATGAGTTTTCATTTGTTTGTATTTTTAGGGTCAATACAACCCCGCTCACTAAAACCAATGTCCGTGACCCGTAGAGAGTTAAGTGTATATTTTACACACATTTAACAATTTAATATAAAGATCCACTTCTATAAGATTAATCTTAAATATAATTGTTTAACGACAGTCAATAACTTTAGACAACTAAAACAAAAAACACAAAATTTTTTTGCGCAATGAAATTCGTTTTTAACCAAATGTAAGAGCTATTAAAATGAAAGTTCTAAATATTATATTGAACTGTACGAGCGGAGAGTATATATATATATATATATATATATATTTGCCACTCACTGACTCATCACGAAATCTCCGAAACTATCGGTCCTTAACTTAACTTAGCATTTCACATAGTTCCTTCTTTTGTGACGTAGACGTCTACTAACAACGTATTTTACGGAAATCCTATCCCAACGGATTTCAACTTTTTGCATTTCGCCAACTCTTAAACCTGTAGGAGCTATACACTTAACGCGGAGGTAAGAGTTACTATAACAACGGTTACCATAGCAACGGTTACGATTACAACGGATAATATGACAAAGGTACTATAGCAACCTAAGTTCACATCCAAATTAATAGTGTGCCCAGCGAAACGGGAGAGAATAAGCTAGTAATATATAGCTAGCTTTATTGGATTATAAAAATGGTATGTATCCACAGTTATTTTTGTGTCCACAGATAACAATTCATCAATAATAGTATCAACCATAGAGTTTCAAGAGACAAGGGTTTATGTAATAATCTTGTAAATTTTGTATAACATATAACTAATAGCGGTGTAGTTAGTTATTGCAGGCTTCATTGAGTAAAATGTTTTATTTGAATTCTTTTCACATATTAATCTTAGCTGCAACTCAAAACTCAGTGTATAACATAAAAATCGGAGGAGTTTACTATAATTTATGACGTGTTTGTGTGCGTGTATGTGTGTGTGTCCGTACCGGCAGCGCGCATCCAGCGGTGGTGGGGGGAGGGCGAGTGCGGTGCGGGTGAGGGCGAGGGCGCTGGGGCGGAAGGCGCGGGGGGCGGAGCGCCCGCACGCCGCGGAGTAGCGCTCGCCTCCGCCTCGCGACCCTCCTCGGCCACCTGCTGTGGATAAATACATATTACTAAATTTATTTTGTATGAGGATTTCGATAGGACTTCCCGAGTTTTCTATATGATGTTACCTGGCATACCAAGAAATGAAAAACATACCATTATTATTATCAGTAAATCTTTCTACATCTGCCTTTTATAATAAAATTAAAATGGTGTGATAGTTAAGAGGAGGAAGGGTATATTATTTAAAATATACATTCACTTATATTTATAATTATAAAAGAATAATTTATTATTTAATATGTATAATTAGACTCTATGTTGCAGTTTAAACGAACGGAATCGTGAATCCCGAATAGTTATTAATTAAGGTGCGGGATATAATTAAAAAATAAACGATGTCCAACCTGGTGCGGCGAGGAGGGCTCACTCCCCTGTGAGCTGACGGCGGCGGCTTCCTCCTCTCCTCGGGACTCCTCCCACTCGCGATCGCCCTCACCACCTAATTAATACCATAATTGCCATAGTATAATCAAATGGTAATATGACAAGCGTCTTTGATAGTACATGTGAGTGAAACTTGTGTATGTATGTGAGAGAGAGAAAGAGAGATTGCGTGTGTGCGCGTGTGTGTGTGTGCGTGTGTGTGTGTGTGTGTGTGTGCGTGCTGGTATCTGTGTACGTACGCGCGTGGTGCGAAGCGTGCGGTGGCGGCAGCGCGGCGGCGAGATCCGCGTGCGTGTCGTGGTGCGAGGCGGCGCCTCCCGCCTCCGCGAACGTGAAGCGAGCTCCGGCGCCCTCGGGCCCGCCCACAGGCGACACTACGGCCTCGCCGAACCTGGTTTTTAATTTTTAATACTTTTTTAAAGAAGATTATTACTTTAAAAAAATATATACTATAGCAATTTCAAATTAAATAAAAAAATTGACAGTTTTCTTTGCTCATTTTTATCTGCTTTACAAATATAACAATTTTATAGTAGTGTGAGTAGTATTTTGAGGAGGCAGAACTATAAGGAAAAATATATTAGTTGAAACGAATCAAAGATAGTAAAATACAAGTTCAATAAATTTCTTAGGCAATAGAGATAACTATAATATCATGATAATAGAAAATGTATTATAAAGTATTGCCAAAGAAAAAAATAAAAAAGCACTATTTGACTATCAGGAAGATATGAATTGCAAGTTAGTTATTAAAAATTATAATTAATAGTATCAATAATATATAATTAGGAAGGGGTTTCTACTCACCCGTCATTACGTCTAGGAACATATAGTGTAGGGGTCGAAGGAACAATACTGTCGTCTCCGTCGTCGGCACCGTTACCTCCGAGTGACAGAGCTCCACTTGCTGTTAACGACAACAAAAAATACAGAATGGCTGCAGGCAACACATCAGAGATATTACACGATACATTCACTATAAGATATTATTTATTACGTTCAGTGCCGCTGCTGATGGCCTCTATCTGCGGTATGGGGGCGGGCTCGCTGTCCGGCTCGGGCGCGGGGGCGGCCGCCTCCGAGCGCTCAGCCGCCTCATCCGCGTCCGCCGCGCCCGCCTCCGGGGACTGCAGGGGAGACTCCTATGATAACAAACAATATAGTTTCTAATTAAAAAAAATAATAGAGAAATACTACCTAAATATATTGATATAAATGAGAAATGTATAAGTTTATCGTATATTTTGAGTTATGTTGAAGATTGAAAACATGTTTTTTTTTTATTTGTTAGTGTCGTTATATATTTCCTGTATAACCGGCAAATCTGTCTTGCTAAAGAAATGCATTAATTATTTTTATTATATTAAAAAGTCTATCAAGTTATGAATACCTGACGTGCAGCACTGTCTCCGTCTTCTCCTTCGACGTCCTCCTCCTCCTCTCCTGCCTCTACCTCCTGCTCCTCCTCCATATCTTCTTCATCTTCTTCTCCTTCCTATTATGATAATATAATAGTTTAGTCAGAATAGTAGAGAATAGAACAAGATTTATAGCTTTAATTTTGTTTTACTTTACATATATATGATAAGATATATTTTACCCTATACATAGTCCCCGTGCATCGTTCGTCATCTTCTTCAGAATCAACCACGATGACACCCTCGTCGTCTTGGTCGCAACGCGATGATGTTGGAACCTGATATTCCACTTCAACAGATCGCTCGAAGCCCTGAACAAAAATTTTATTATATATATATATACATTGTCAGATATTTGGCAATAATATTTGTGAGCCAGTGGGTAAGCCAGTAGGTAAGCTTGCATAATAAAATTATTTTCTTCTATTTTTTATATACAATTTTTATTTTCACATGAAACTGTTGAATATAACAACTATTATACAATAGTCTGAACATATATGTATATGTATATCTTTAAAAGCATAATAACTATTAACCTGTACCCTAGTCCGTTTGGCGGTGACGGGTCGTTGTTGTAGTCTTCGTTTCTGAGGTCGCGCGTCAGGCGGCGCGTGGGACGTGCTCACTCCGGGGGGTGGGTGGGAAGTGCTGACCCCTGGGGCAGGATGGGAGGTGCTAACACCTGGGGCTGGGTGTGAGGTGCTGACCCCTGGGGCTGTATGGGAGGTGCTGACCCCCGGGGCGGTATGGGAGGTGCTGACTCCGGCAGCGGTGTGGGTGGTCGTAACTCCTGGTGTAGCGTGAGAGGTGCTGACCCCCGGAGCTGCGTGCGATGTACTGACTAATGGCGCTGCGTGTGACGTGCTGACTCCCGACTGACTACCGGTTCCGGATGCTGAGGTTGACCCTGCACTCGCTGCAATAGATAAGTTAATAAGTCATCATAAATATAAATATAATATATAGTACAACCCATCACCAAAAGAAAACACCATGAAAAGAGATATCTTCTTAAATTTTATAATTTTATTTTTAATAATGATTTGGATAAAATAAATCCATATTGGAAACTGTATTATAATCCATTAACTTTCATATTATTCAAATGTTATGAAATGGGACTATGTACTATCATCATGTACCGTTGAGTGGGAGTGGCGCGGGCTGAGACGCGCTAGCGCCGCCGGGCGCCGCCGAGCTGGCGGCCGGAGTCACTATCCCCGAGCCGGCACCGCTCGGCTGCTCAATACGCGGCATCACCAGCGCCACGGCCTGAGCAAGTTTTGCAATCTATTATTTATCAAAATAAACTTACGAGAAAAACTAAATTAAACATTATTTGATTGTATTAATAGTAACAAATACCTGCTGCGGTGCGGAATGTGATGAGGACTGAGCTGCACTGTCACTAGAGACTGCACTGCCCATTCCAACTTCGCTAGTGTCCATATCCTACAAGAAAATATTTATTTATTTATTATAAGGCGTAAATAAAGAATTAAAATTAAGTTTACACAATGCTCATTGTGATACAAGTTAAATATCAAGACCGGTAATAGCTACGTACAGCATGCATATTCAGGTATTATCAATAAAAATATTTCAAATAGAAGAGGACTTGAATACTAAAGTTTTTTGATACCTGTGTGGATTCTGGCGGGGTGGTGGCTGCGGTGGACGCCAGCGAAGCCCTAGGTAAAGGCCGCGAGGAGGACGCCGGCATGTACTCCGTGCTGTGTGCGTCGTGAGGCGCTGTGGGGCCGACCTGCGCCATCGGACGGATGGATGCTAGCGGGGTTTCGCCCCCGCGTCGACTCACCGACACACTCTGCTGTGCTACTCCTGTATTAATTAAATATATATTACCAAAAACCCGGATGAGTTTGTTGTGTGGTCCTTCTCAGAGCTAGGCGCGTTTGGAACCCAAAGCCTTATTTTAAGTTGAAGAGTGTCTTTACGGAAGGACTTATTTCGATAAGTATGGTATCGAAATGGACCCTCCTTACTCCATTTGACGTACACAATTTCTATTGATTCAAAGGGGAAAATATAAATAAATAAACATTTTCATAATAATTTTCAACCCACCTGCCATAGGTTTGATATTTGCGGTTGGAGGATCGGATGTAGTTTTTTCCGTTGTGGCCTGTTGCTTAGACGACGAAGACTGACTTGCCAACTGTCTTTGTAGCATATTTACTTTTTGTATTAATGCCTCCACCTCCCTATTTTTCTCCGCTTGAGCTTCCTTCTCTAGTCGAGATAGACGTCCTTCATACTGAGATTTAATAAGTTCCAGTCTAGCGTCCTGTTCATCGCGAGTACTCTGTTCTATGGTGCTCATTTTTGTACGCGACTCCTCTAATTCACGACCAAGAGTGTTTTTGAGTTCCGTCAATTGAACAATTTTGCTCTTAGCCTGTTTTAACACTTGTTTTGCCTTCTCTTCTTTATCCATATTTGCTGTTTTTAATGTTTCAATTTCTTGTTTTAGTTTTTCATTGTTCGCCTTTTCAGATTCCAGTTGAGATTGTATTTCAGTTAATTGTTCTTCAACCTTTTTAGTACTCTCCACTAAAGCTGCACCAGCTGCGGCCGCATCTCCTTCGGTCTTTTTCTTTTCTTCTTCTACTGTTTTAACTAGTTCCTCATATTGTCCCTTGTACTTTTTAGCAATCTTTCGAATTTGCATTTCCTTATTTTTGATATCGTTAAGGGAAGCTTCTTTAGTAGAAAGGTCTTCAGTTAATTTATTATTGGTCTCGGTGGCTGAATTGTGTTCCGTCTTAACCCTCGTTAATTCTTCTGTGAGACGTGCCATATCATCTTTCAGCACTTGCAGCTCCTCATTGAGTTTCTTATTTTCCTCAACAATATTGTTGTGTTGACGGGAAAGTAATGTATACTGCTCTTCTAATTTAGACTTTTCTATTTTAATAGCTGCCAATTCTTCATTAGCCTTTTTGAGGAGGTCTTTTTCATTAGTCAACATTTTAGCCAGAGTTTCTCTTTCATTCTGCAGACGTTTCCAGTCCTCAGGGCTGTTTTTATTAGCACGTTCAACAAGAGCGTTTACTCTTGCCCTCCATCTCGCACAGTCAGCTTTCAACGATGTATTTTCAGATTGGAATGTATCATTCTTTGATGTCAAATCACTTATTCGCTCTTGAAGCGGACAAAGTTGGTCTTCTAAAGATTTTACTAAGGTAGATAATTCATCAACACGAATAGTTAGGGTATCTCGCTCTTCTCTTAGAATTCTATTACTATCGGTTAAAGCATTGAGTGTTTCAACCTTTCTTAATATATCCGACTGCTTAGACACTGTTACCATACTTACTTCAGATTTTTCTCTCTCTGAAGCCAATGCTAATTTACAATCGTCTAGTTGCTTCTCTGTAATTTCTAAATGAGATTTCAACCTCATTGTTTCTGCTTGTAATATGTCAAATTTAGCCATTGCTATGTCTTTCTCTTTTCTTAAGAATTTTACGATTTGGAATAATTGCTCAGAAGATTTTACATCATCTTCTCCGACAGAAATGTTCATGCTCGAATCATTTGCCGATTCATTAATACTCTCTGAACGGGATTTAGAAGCGTGAGATACTGATAGTTGTGTTCCCAATGCTTGAATTTGATCATGTAACAACGCATTCTGATCGTTTAGGTCTTTTAGGCGTTGAACCAATTGCTCATTTTCTCCAGTTATTATTTTTTCTCTTTCAACCCAAGCCAGTTTTTCACTTTCCATCTTATCAATTGTACTATTTTTAAGAGCAACCAATTCATTGATTTGATTTTGTGCCCTAGACAAGTCTTCTTTGACACGAGATAAAGTTTGTATGTCCGTGGAATGCAAAATCATTTCGTGCGTGTATTTTTCTTCTGCATTTTGTACACTCTCAGATAGTTTAGATATCTCCCCACGCGCCATATCGAGATCGCTTTTACAACCATCAAAACTGGTCATAACATTCTTCAATTCCTCTTTGACTTTATCGAGCTCATTTTTCAAATTAACATTTATATTGGAATAGTCTCCACTTCCTTGAAGAGATAGTTCTGCTTCTAATTCAGAGCACTTGTCTTCCAATTGTTGACGCCTTTGTGCATGATCAGCCAATTTAGCGTCAGTTTCAGATTTATATTTCTGATATTCATCGTGAAGATTTCTTAATTCTTTTTCAGCACTCTCCGATATATCACAATACTGTTTTATATGTTCTTTGGCTGTGCTTAGCTGATCAACCAGGGATTTTATTTCATTTTCTTTATCTTGTAGTTTATTTTCCAACTCTTTAATTTTTTTAATGGCATCAAGTGATCCATCTGTGCTTGGTGAGAGAGCATTTTTAAGTTTCCTTGCTATTTCTTCATTATCTTTAGTTTTATTTAATATATCATCTCGTAGTTGCTGAATTTCTTTTCTCAATACATCAGACGCATCTTTTTCTTCATTCATACGAGATTTAGCAGTTTCCGTTTGACGTTCCAGATGAGCTGCTAATTCTCTAAATCGATCCTGTTCTTCTTGTAGCCGTCTACGTAGAGCTGAGCATTCCCTTGTAGCTTCGTCTAATCTTGTTTCAATTTTAGCACGATTTTCTACTTCTACGCGTTCTAAGCTGGCTTTAATCAACTCTAAATTTTTCAATAGTAGTGATTGTCCTTGTCTTTCACGATTTTGAATTTCTCTCTCTGTTTGCAATCTTAATTCTGCCTCTTTTAATAATTTATTTTCTAACTTCAAGTTTTCACTTTGGATTTCAGCAGCTGCAAGCTTTCCTTGTGCATTTAAAATTTCATCTCTTAGATGTTGGATAGATACCTCATGTTTAGCAATAGTAGTATTATAGGCTTTATTTTTTTCCTCCAATGAAGATATTTGTTTTTTGTAAGTTGCTATATTTGTTTGCAATATTTTTAGCCTTTCATTATTATATTCTGATGTCGAAGAACTTTTACTATTAGCAGCTGTAAGTTTAGCTATTTCTTGTCTCATGTTATCGATCTGTTCAAATAACATTCTTTCATTAGTTACTTTCTCTTCTTTGTACGTTTTATATTCTTCTTTTAAGAGTTCTAATTGTTTCTCAGTTTCTTTAAACTTTATTTCATATACTGGTATTTCTACAGTTGCTGGTTTTGGTGCTTTATCTGGTGTTGTATCCATTAGGAAAGAGTCGCCTTTCTCTAAATCGGAAGTATCTAAGGCCGACGACAACTCGTGTCGTTTACCCTTCATATGGTCGTGGTATAACTTTTTGAACATGTCGCGTTGCCTAATAAGACCGTTTACCATCTTAGTTTGCCTATCTTGGGCTTCTGTCAATTCTGTAACCCTTTGTTTCAAGGCGTCAATCTTTTTCTCCATTTCACCACTTTCGAATTGTTCTTTGTGACGTTCTAACTCCTCTTGCTTGTCTGTTAGTTCACGGATCATTCTTAAAAGTTTTTGATTATTAGATTGCAATTCCTGAATATCAGTAAAAGTTACTAATGTTTTTGATATTATTCGTGATGAGTTGTTATCAGAGGCATTACTTATATTGCCTGGGTGTGATGCATCATGATCTCCATTAAGGAGACCGCCTCTGCTGTGTTCTATCTCCTTTAACAAAAAGCAAACTTGTCTTCCTAAATCAGCAAGTTCTCCTTTTAGTCTATTATTTTCACGGGTATAGTGATTAGCAATTTTAGAGGATTCATTGTAATCATCTCGGAGTCTATTACATTCAATCACTAGGGAATCTATTTGTTGTGTTAATGCCGAGTTACTCTCCATCACTTCCACATATTCTGCCTTCTGTTTTTGTAATAAAGGTACCTTTTCTTCCAGTTCTTGTACAATTTTATTAATGGTTATATTGAGACGACGGTTTTCTTCTTTTTCTTGACTTAACTCATCAGTAACTTTTACAAGCTGAGAATAAATCTGGGTTAAAGACATGCCTGATTTCAAAAGTTTACTCGCAGTTGCTGCAGATGGTGCCAAATCACTGAGAGCCATATCCAAATTTTGTGCTGTAGCAGCTTTGAGCAGATCATTTGCATGTTCTAATTCACTTTTTAATGAAGATATTATTTCATTTTTCTTTTCCATGAGTTCTTCATGGTCCATTTCAGTCTGTTTATATTTTGTTTCTAATTCGCCATATTTTTCTGTAGCTTCATTTAATAATTTCTGTAATTCTGTAATACCTTCCGTTAATTCCATAGTCTTTGCCTCTGCATCGTCATGCATGGTTTTAAATAAATCAGCAAGTTTTGTTTTTGCATCCAGTTCTTTTTTATAGTTTTCAGACATTTTATTCTCTATTTCACGTTGTTCCATTAAACGTTGGGTTAAATTTTCAGCTCGACTATTTAAATTTTTCTTTATTTCGGTTATTTGTTCTATTGTATCATTTGCAGCGTTCAATTCTTCAACTTTCTCCGACAACTGGGTTTCTAAGCTCACCAACCGGCTTGTATTATTCAGTCTTACAGTTTGTAGTTCTGTAGTTAGTCGATTAACTTCTTCAGTCAAGGAGGTTATTTGAGAATTTAATAAAACCCTTTCCTGATCAAGTCGTTTCTCACGATATTGTAGAGAAAGTTCTTTGCTTTGTATTTCATCATTAAGAGCCAATGCTTCACATTTTGAATCAATGGCCGCACGGAGTTGTTGGGATAGGGATGTATCATTTGCATTTAGTCTCTCTATTTCGGCATCCCGCCGTTGTAGAATTCGAGTTAGGTCATTTCTTTCATCCACTGCAGCATCTCTTGCGCTCTTAAACGAAATGGTCTCATTTTCTAATCTGTAACACTTTTCGCGAGTTTTTTCTAATTCAGCATTTAGAGATCCTACTTGTTTCTCGAGTTCTGTTATTGTTTCCTCAGCAACAAGTAATTTCTTAGCTGAATCTTCATACTTGGTTGTTAATTCTAGAATTATAGCTTCAGACGCAGCTATTTTATCATCTGAAATAATATTATAATATATTATGAAACAATTTTTTATGGTAATTATTTTCTCAAATAATTAAATATATGATAATAATAATAATAATGATTTTTTCATTAAAATACCACAATAACATCCTATTAGTTATTTTATAAAATTGTACTACTTAAAGTTATGATAAGACAAATTAAAATTATTTTGTTTAGTAAATTAGTCAAGAAAATTTTTCACAAACGAACTTTGTTAGTTTTTTATTGTTTTCACTTTTCTCGGATGGATCCCTACATATGGATGGATGTCTGCGGACAGGAAAAACTTTCATTACTGTCGAGAGATGGCGCTGTTTATAATTTACTGATTTAGTTTATTTCCATAATTAATGATATTACTATTTTGTATTATTATTAATCACACTTTTTTGTCATTTTTTAGTAATTATAAATAAACTTGTATTTAACATTTTGTTATCTTCAATTAGTAATAATTAATTACATAAAAATCAATTGTTTTTTTATTAATAACATTATTAATAACATTAACATATACAATTCCAGTAATTTATTAACATATGTTAATAAATTACCGGAATAGTATATGTTATATATAGTTTCTGGGTATTTGCATCTTTTATATATTATTTCTAAAAGTCCATTCTATTATTTAACAGAAAAAAATAATAAAAAAGCAATTATTATCTATTTTAACATCACACAAAAAATTAACTTTAACTTGAATAAATATTTAGATAATCATTTCTGCTCATTTAAGGATTATTAGGTTGGTGTTGATTCTTAACACTTTGGTGACCGGCAATTTTACACAGAAACTATGTCATGTCACCGCCCTTGGTGCTATTAATTGAAACAGATAATGCAAGTGCAATGATGAGTTAACTCGTCACCGGTCAACAACATTTGGACATGAAAAGACGAGTTAACTCGTCACCGGTCAGCAAAGTGTTTACATCTATGATAAAATGTGTCTCAGGACGTATTTTGCAATCCAAAAGATATATGCATAGTATGTATGTCTTCATACATCACAATTCTAATCCAGACACAGCTTATAACTCAAATTCTCAAAAGAATAAGATGGGAATTGTTATTTGATTTATATTAGCACCAATAAAAAATAAGACATAAGAACATATAGTTTCTATGCAAAAACAATGGTATCTAAATTCATATAGTTAATGTTATGTGTAATAATATATAATGATGTCTTGTCTATGTATTGTCTATAACTATGCAATAAAGTACACACATCTTGCAAAACACACTTTACTTTCATTTTTCTACAAACAGCCACAACTACATGAGTAAACTATTTTTTTTTAATGCAAATGAGCTTGCGGGATCACAAATGATACGTGATCACCACCACCCATGAACTATTGCAACATTAGAGGGTTCACAAGAGCGTTGCCTGCCTTGGAGGTACCAAGTAATAACAATCACTATTATGTATTTGTTTATATTATAAAATAATATTTTCTTCAGAAACAAATTTGTGTAATTTTATATATTTTTTTAATAAATATAACTTGAAGTATAAATTCCTGTTTATAAAAATATATAAATTTTAAATGAAGTTAATTAAAAGTATATTGACTTGAACAGGACTCAGACCATAAATCTATGTTATTTTTCTAAATATTCAATTATTTAGAAAATCTTTCTTTTTATGATCACTTTGAATTCATATACAACATATCTTGTTGTTTACCAAATAGTTTAGAAACACAAACATCAAGCAAGTAAAATACACTATAACTTAAACAAGTAATTTCAGTATTATACCTTAGTTACTTAAAGAAATGTTTGGACAACTTCTATAATATAAGTAAACCAATGAGAGTGAATGTATTGTTTATATGTTTACAAGTTAAATTGTTAACATAAACAATGAGTATACAATCAACTATCAATCAACTATTGTTTTTTTGAATTCCCAAAAAGGTGGTTTGGTGGTGTGGTTACTGTGGCTAGGATAGCCACTCACTTTTATCATTTCTGTTTGTATAGTAGGACAAAGATAAGCAAACAAAGGTAACAAAGGTAAGAGTTCAAAACAAAAATTAACATATATTGCTGATAAATTAAAAACAATAGCAAAGAAAAAAAGGTATTGTATTTTCCTCTCTATTTATCATAGATTAAATCAATTTAGAAACTGCAAACATGAAAACAGAAAAATCATTGTTTTTACCTGTACACTAAACTTTAATGTTTTATTTTTATGCAACATGTATTTTATTTAATCACTCCTACTGGCACATTTGGGTAAAAATAGGAACTGTGTATTAAGTCATCCCCTTCTCCCTTTCACTCACTATCATAAACTCTTGATAAACAAAAAAAATACTTAATATATCGTTTCCCTTGGATTTTAACACTTTGGTGACTGGCAATTTTACACAGAAACTATGTAATGTCACCGCTCTTGGTGCTATAAATCGAAACAGATAATACAAGTGCAATGACGAATTAACTCGTCACCGGTCAGCAAAGTGTTAACTCATCAAGGTTCTATAGTTTACAATAAACATGCAACATTAATTCTCAATTCAAAATTGTCTTTGTAATTTTTGATGTATTATTCAAATAGTTGCAACTTGATTTAACAGACCACATTTGTATATTTCTTTTGGAAAATATTAATTCATGTTTAAAAAATGAGTAATTTAGGTAATTGTGTGCAAGGAAAATTTTCTAGATTTATTTTGAAGTTTTTTTCCTAATACTTAGTAAAAATAATCAAACCTTTATGGTTAGTCTTGTGTCTAAGCTACATATTTTTTTCTTTTATATATATTTTAAGTAAACATTGTAATCACACTGGAAATCCTTTTTAAAGTGTGATAATACATTAATCTACACATGGCATTTACCTTTGTAGTAATTACTTATTATTGAAATAAATTTATTACATGAATTAATAATACTTTTCATTTATTTCTGAGATAGTTAAGAGATGTAGTTTAAAATAAAAATATTTTACGAATAAAAACATTTTCAAATTAAAGGGATATCAACTTTTAAAGGGGTCCTGGAGCAATTTTTAAATAGGGTATTTAATAAATATATGACATTTGATGATAATACAGATTTTTAAATCATCTTATGTTTAAAAGATTTATAACTCACGGCAGAACTGAATAACATTTAGATTAAATAAAAACTAAAAGAATTTATGCAAAACACTGATGTTCTAATAGATTATGCTACATTAATGTTGTCGACAACGATAAATAGTGAAAACTAAGGAGGCCGGCGACTTACCTATTTGCGATTTACTGGTTTCGTGTAGGGCTTTGGAAGTCAAATATTCTTCAAATTTTTGGTCAATATAAGAATTTATTTTATGTACCACGGGATCTGGTAAGGTAGCGAGCTCGTTTTGTGATAAAACATCGTGTAAATGATTTTTCCCACCGGCTTCCACACTGGCGGCTTCCATCTTTGTCACAGCAAAACGCACATTACACAGATTAAAAACAAATTACAGATTAAATTAAATGATTGTGACTTTTTATATTATAAGGATAAGGATAAACATATTGCAAGATATTACATTTTTATATTATATTTAGTTATTGATAGGAAAATATCAAATCATTATAAATGACAATATTTGAATATGTATGTTTGTACTTTGTAGATAACGCCAAAACATTATAATTGTTTTGTATAGTTTGAGGTAGTCCTTACAAAATATTACATTTTCTTTTATAGGATTATTAGAAATTTATCATCAGGGTAGTTCACTTTTTTATAATAATAAATATTTCAAGTTACTGGTATAATACAAAGAGGATAATTATTCAAAAGGTTAATAAATGCTATGTTTTAGTATGCTTATAAATATATGTATATATGACCATTTTTGTTGTAAAAGAGACATTTACTCATAAGGGTTGCGTCAAGTAAAAATCTATGCGCCCGTGATAGATTTAAAATGTTTCTAAAACTCTACACTGCCTTATAGAATTTACTTCTATTTCCTTGAAGACTGCTATCTTTGACCTCTGATTACGTTGCAAACTTTTAATTAAACATTTACCGTAAAACTAGAATGTAGATTTGAAAATTAAAATTAGTCATTTTTGTATTTATACTATCTTATTCTCTGTCTACACTACATTATTTTTACAACAAATTTGACATTAGTGTTAGTTGATAAAAACATGTTGAGTCTGTGTATTATGGATAAATAAAAAAAAGACCCACCACGGTTATAGAAATGGACTCAATGGAGGAAGAACAATGTTTACATCAATGTGCAAGCTATTTTCAGAGTCATAATATTCAATTACTGTTTAAAGATTGTATTGTACAACTTTGTTTACATAAACCAGATAACCCTGTACCTTTTTTGCGACAATATTTTCAGAAATTAGAGCGAGTAAGTTTTGTTTATACTATAAATTTATTTAAAACGTAAAGGCTTTTAAGTAAATAGGTGTATATTATTTATTTTTAGAGATAAACAATCTCTTCAACGTTATTTTCTTTCTTTAAAGTATAAGGTATTTGTTAAAGAGGAAAACTTTGATTTTACGATACCTACTCGTGTTGACAGCTGACTCGAAATAGAACGCTTAAGATTCTTGAGAAGTGATCTTTATTTAGACTATAAATATTATCTCAAAACTATATTTAATAACTACGTAAGTTTACAGTTTCACTAGAAATTTTCATGGATTGAGACATTCTTTCTATTCCACAAGGACATATATTAATAATGTATGTAGTGTTCTAAAAAATATTGGGAATTACAAATTATTTTCATATATGTAATTGTTCTACCAGAATATTGATAGTAATGGTGAGAATTTTTTAACTAAAACAAGATTTTACTTCATTTATGTTCTCGGTAATGATGAATATTAATGCTTTATCTAAATAGATTAGAATTCAAGTTTCTCTTTATTTTTCACTCTCTCTCTATTAATTCTGTAGTTTAAAAAACTGAAAAGCGAAATAGTTGAAGTATATTTTTTAATTACATAACTCTGTCAGGTCATATAATGTCAGTGAGTTTCCTGTTTTCAGAAAATGTTTTATTATTAGTGGAGCTAAACCATTTTTATGTAATTTATCATGATTAGACTACATTTCTAAAATCTTATCAGTAACTGTAGACCTGATTATATCTTTGTCATTCCCTTAAGAGTTGGAGTCTTATATTTCTTGTAGCATTCATTTGTAGTGCTAAATAATCTTTTTCGATTGCACGAGAAAGATAAATAAATATATTTTCTTAAAAGCCTTTTATTTTATTTTTTTTTGTTATTGACTTTTCAAAGTTTTTAGAATTGCTACAACATATAATTATAATATACTTAGAATAAATTAATTTAACTTAAAATAAACTTAAAACTTAACTTTTTATTTTCTGCTTTATTTTGTAGAATTTTTGATAACTGTGACATTTTATAGGACCAAGTGAAAGCAGCTGCTGCCGCGGCAGCGTCATCAGAGGGGGAGGCTGATGGAGAATTATCACCTTTACCAGTCCCTGGTGGGCAACTGCCAAGACGAAGGGGTGGTATCAGCGCTGAACCAGTCACAGAGGAAGATGCTACTAGTTATGTCAAAAAGGTAAGAATTAGTGTAAAAAAAATGTTTAACTATATATATACCGTAAACCTTCATTAAGCTAAAAGCCAAAGGGAAACGTAAAATATTATAAATATAAGTTGTAGTTTTAATCTAACAAAGGTTTATGATAGAGAGTGATGGGAGTGGCGGTGAAACAGTTAATATGGGGTAAAATAAAATACATTGCCTCTGTAGCTTTTATTTTTTCAGTGTTTACAAAATGACTAATTTTAACATTGTTAATTTTCACTTTAAACTCATTTACTTGGGTAACATTTACCACACAGCTTTGTTTGTAAGCCATTTTCCTAACCAACACAAATATAGGATTTCGGAATTTAAACAAAACTTTCGGTGAATACAATCTGTTACTGTTTTTGTTACCAGTTTAACTTGTAAATCCGTGCAAGCAGTAAATTTTGAGTTTTGTACATTCATTGGAAATGAGTAAATGGCAGATAGTTTAAGTTATTGAGAGTGCGTATTTTAAGTAAAGGAGGTTTTGACTCTGTGGGGAAGGTTTTAAGTTTATCGAGGTTCTACTGTATTGCCGTAGCAACAAGGCCAAATTTGTTTAAAATATACCAAATACATTTACTTAGAACTACTTTAAGCTCGTCATGTTTTAAGTAATTCTCAAATATAACAAAAATTTATAAAATTAAATATAACTTATATTTCTATATCCCTCCTCTAGATCAGGTAACTGATTGGAGATTGTTGAGACATATATCACAAAATAAGATAACTGATAGTAATCTCATGGTGTATGATGATGATTCCATGTGAAAGTCATTACAATAAGTTATTGGAACCTCTACTGTTTATTAACTTAAACACCAACTTTAGCATTGGTGTATTGCTGGCATAAACCACCTGAGCCCTCTTCATTCTCACAAACAGATCCTTGTAGGTTCTGCATGCTTTAACAATATCATCATCTGAAGAACTGTCTACTTGTTTCTTATTTCTATCATTTAGTGAGTGTAGAAAAACTAATACCACTGGCCGATTTGACTGGACCATGTTCTAAACAGCCTATCTCTATTTAAAATTTCATATTTTATAGGTTATATCATTTTCCTTATATCTATTACTTATGTTATCATTTCTTATTTTGTCCCTTCTCTTTCCAATTGTATCTTTTTATATGGCTCTTTGAAGAATATCAAGTTTTATGCGTCTAAATATTGGATGGTGTATTAATAGAAAAGTTTTATTGAGCAAAGCGAATGAAGTGAACGGAGCGTTTTACTGGAGACTTTTTACATTCTTTGTCACGAATTGTCTCGAAAACTACTTGACGGAAAATTATGAAACTTTGCAATCAAAAAGACACATATTAGGTGATGGTTTAAAAAAAAAAATTGAAAAATGTCCTCAAAAAAAATTTTTTTTTTTTTTAATATCATGTCAAAAACAGATATCCCATTGAAGTCAATGGGAAACGATGAGTCAATACACTGGGCTCACTTCGCTCAAAATGCTAACGGCACCCGAGATTTCGCGAGCGCAGCGATTCTCATAGAGGGTTTGTTGGCGCCCCCAGTTTTTATGACTTTCATTGTTTTTTCTGTCCATTTCCTGACTTGAGATAAGTTATAGTTAGTTATCACATGTGTGTACCAATAAATAATTACCATAATAAAACATATAATTACAGGTGGTGCCAAAGGATTACAAAACCATGGGTGCATTGTCACGAGCTATTGCATCCAACGTTCTATTCACACACTTAGATGAATCGGAACGTGCTGACATGTTTGATGCAATGTTTCCCGTACAATGCCTTCAGGGTGAAACCGTCATTAGGCAGGGTGATGAGGGAGATAACTTCTATATTATAGATTCAGGAGATGTCGAGGTAAAGTATAAAACTTTATATATATTAATTACTAGAACACCATATATCGTCATCACCATCTTGCCCTTATCCCAATTTTGGGGTTTTTGCATTATGTTTCTTTCTTTCTATATTTTTCTGTTACTCGTCATCTCTGTACACACTCCCTTCTCCATATCGTCTCTCATGCAATCCCTCCATATATTCTTTGGCTTCACTTCCATACCTGTGCATACCTCCACTTTCATACCTGTTGCATCCCTCTACTTCCATACCTAGCACTCTTTTGATTACATGTCTGTCATCTCTCATACAACACCATATGAATAACATGTGTGAAACAGGTCTTGGTTAACGGGGAACCGGTTACCACAATTGGGGAAGGCGGCAGCTTCGGCGAGCTGGCTCTTATCTATGGGACTCCAAGAGCGGCCACAGTCCGAGCTCGCTCTCCGCTCAAACTCTGGGGACTGGACAGAGACTCCTACCGACGCATCCTCATGGGATCCACCATCAGGAAGAGACGGATGTACGACGAGTTCCTGTCTCGAGTGTCTATATTAGGTGAATGTATTTTATTTTGGTTATGTTTAGGGGTTTAGTCTTCTATAATATAGTAATTCTCTTTGTAGAAAGCTTAGAGAAGTGGGAGCGCCTGACGGTGGCGGACGCACTGGAGCCAGTGTCCTTCAACGACGGCGAGACCATCGTGCGACAGGGCGAGCCAGGGAACGATTTCTATATCATAGTCGAAGGTATTTAAGAAACCATATTTTATAATTTGATGCCTACAAAATTTTGTCAAAATTTGTCATCAAAATCGTCTCCAGGTACAGCAGTGGTGCTGCAGCAGCGCGGCGGTGGTGGTGACGCAGTGGAGGTGGGGCGGCTGGGACCATCCGATTACTTCGGGGAGATAGCGCTGCTGCTGGACAGACCGCGAGCGGCCACCGTGCGGGCCGCCGGACCCCTCAAGTGCGTCAAGCTGGACCGGGCCAGGTAAAGTGCTAAATGTTTAACACACACACATTTATGCACACGCACACACACAAACAAATATATGCACACGTACAAACACATTTGTACACGCATACACACAAGATAGTGTTAAATTTTCATATTGTTACAACATTGTCTTTGAATAATAAGAGATGTTCAAGTATAATACTTGTTGCAGGTTCGAGAGAGTCCTGGGTCTGTGCGCCGATATCCTGAAGCGGAACATTGCGCAATACAACAGCTTTGTTTCTCTCTCAGTGTAACACAAACGTTATAGGAAATGTAAATTGTTATTAGATATACATTTTTATCTAAATGTCTAAAATGTTACTTGTGTTCGTGTCGCTTCTATGCAGCGATTTTCTAACAAATGTCGATTAAATATATTATTTTTTAATTAAGATAATTCACTATCATTTATCACATCGTTTCGTTCGACCGTATTGATTTTTTTGTCACCTTTGTAATTGTCTTATAAAAATAACATGTATTATTATTATTATTATTATCAGTAATAATTTTGTTTAAAAAATGTATGTAAAATATCAAATTATTTACTCATGGTTGTATTGCGCGTTGAGGAATTTAAATGGCAATAATTATATTAATTTTATGTTAATAAAGTTGGTGACTTTTGACAAGCAATAACCTCTGACAACTAATTAGTTCCATAAACTCTAAAGACTATTTATAAAAAGTCTATTTGTAAAAATAGTCTATTTATAAAAATAAATAGTCTTTGGATATACTTAAGGTGTGCTAGTCTCAAGACATGTCCAACATTTAAATAATAATTTCATTCTAATTTTATAATTTAGGTAATATGTAAAAATCTTCACAAATGTTGTTCATATTAAATTATTATTAATTTTAAAATGTTATAATATAACTTTGTTTTGATCTTATGTATGTTTCATTAAACCTTTCTTAAACTTCTCTGAAATAATGTATACATATAAACAAAATTGCAATGTTTGTAATAACAAATTAACAGCTTTTCAGCAAAAGTACATGTATACAGTACTTAAAAAAAATAAAAATTTTAAATTGCTAATTTCTGAAATGGCTGGACCAATTTTAACAGAACTTTCACTGACGAATATATTTTTAAAAGTAATAGTAATTAAGTTACTCCTTATAACATTATAAGGAGTAACTTAATTACTATTACTTTTAAAAATATATTCGTAATGAGGCCGTAAGCAAAGCAAGTTTTAAATAAAATCTGAATTAACGGTAAAATTATATATTTCATTAGTGATACATAATTATTACATTGATGTCAAATTTTCATATTGATAATTTGTTGAGTAGCTATCTTGATAATTCCATTAAAATCTTCATGAATATGGGATCTCCAAAACTTACATCTGCCCCAAACTAAAGCTGAATAATTGGGTGATGAGATACCTTGGAAAATTCTAGCAATACTTCGACCTGTGAATTTACAGTCTTTGTAAGTTACTATCAATGCTCGGACATCTGATGTAACTCTCTCAATATCCAGTGGCCTTTCCTGTAGAACTTTATTTTCTGGCATATTATTTTCTCTTGTGAAATAATGATTTATTATTGATTTTAATTCATTTGATTTAATTACAAGGTTTTCTTCAGAAAATGTTATTTGGTCACAGGTATTATTGCACAGTTTACTAAATGCACCATGTATTTCATCCAATTGATGAAGCATTATTTTCTCTTGAATGTGCACACTTTGATGCAGGTCGTCCAATAGAGCATCTAACTCGCTGGCTGTTAAATCACCGGGTGCTTTTAATCTGAACCCCAATGTATTGAATTCAACTTTTAAATGAGATCTTTTTGATAACCCATCTTTTGTTATCCATTCGAGATTCTTCAATTGATATTTAGTCATGCCACTCTCCCAACCGATAGCTGCGGCTACCTCTATCACATTAAACACTAAAACACTAGATTTTGTTACACTAGGAACCTTCTTTCCTTCAATTAGATATGCCATGGCAAGAGGAGGACAAGTTTTCGCTGCTTCTAGAATTTTAATTGGACCACCATATGATGAGATTTTACATGTTGTATAAGCATTGTGCAGCACTTTAACATAGTGTTTGTGATGAAGTTCTACATAACAGAGCAGTGTTGCTATATTTTCTGATGGCAGGTCTAATTCTTCTACCGTTTCGTCAATTGGTATACCAACTTCGTGACCTCGGCATCTAGATTCATTGTTGGCTTTTGGTTTCTCTTGGGACAAACATTTGCATGGAATAAATATTTTCTGTAAAAGTTTTCTGATCACCGGTCTATCAATTGAATTAGCATAAATATGTTTTAATAATTCATCTTTATCATTATTATCTCTGTTCATAAACACATGACAAAACGCAGATTTACCATCTCTGCCAGCTCTACCAACTTCTTGAACATATGACTCAAAACTTGGAGGCATGTTGTAATGAATAATACAACGAATATCAGATTTGTTAATGCCCATACCAAAAGCAACAGTTGCGACTATAATTTTCAAAGTGCCATCCATGAAATGTTTTTGAATTTTTTTCCTCTGAGCCGCAGACATTCCAGCATGGTAAGCTTCCGCAACATAAGACATTCTCTTTCGTTTTTTATTTTCTTTTTCCATATTAATCTTACCAGGCTGGAAAAGACATGACCTTATTATGGCAGCGATTCTTTCACATTCGTTTCTCCTAATGCAATATACGATTATAGAACTAAATGAATTAATCCTTTCAGATGCTAGCAATGAGACCAGTGCTCTATCTTTATCCTTTTCAAACGAGATAGATAAATAAAGATTATCTGGAAGCGCAGGATTTGTTAAAACACCGTTAAAACCGTCTGGAACATTGATATGGTCTATAACACTTTTTATTGTTGCCTGACTTGCTGTAGCTGTTAAACCCAATATGCATTTAACATTTAACTTTTCTCTCAACACTCTGCAAATCATTAAATAGCTAGGCCTGAAATTGTGACTCCATTGAGAAACACAATGTGCCTCATCAATACATGCAAATGCAATCTGTGGTAGAGACTTAAATAATCCAGCAAAACCACTTGAAGTGTCGCCAGCAATTAATGCTTCTGGAGATATTAGAAGTATATTAATTTCACCATTTTTTAATAATTCCATAATCTTCTTTCTTTGAGTTGGACTCTGATTGGTGTGCAAACACCCAGCATGTAGAAACTCCGGCATACTTAACACCTGATCCTCCATTAATGACACTAATGGGGATATAACTAAAGTTATACATTTATAATACTTGCTATAAATATATGCTGGAAGCTGATAACATAGAGATTTTCCACCCCCAGTTGATAATATCAGTAATGTGGACAGTCCACAAAGAATGCGTTTAATTGCTTGCTCCTGGCCAGAACGGAAACCTTTGTGACCAAACTTTTGTAGTGCTTCATATATTTCATCCAAATTTTGATCAGATTCAGTATATATTGGTTTTACTTTATCTGTATTTTCCGGTGTCTCGGCCAAAAGTTGTAAGAAATGTTCCGGTACTTTGCTTGCTTCATACACAAAATTACTTAATTGCTCTTCTATCTGTTCTGTTGTTTGATTATCTTGACTGCTAACAACTTTTTGCATATCCTCCAATGTTGGCATATTGCTATCATCATATTCATCCAGAGGCAATAATGAAGTACCTCTCTGTGCTGTGCAGTAACGGGCCATGTGACCTGTTTGGTTACATTTAAAACATGTTATTTTCCCTGATTCCGGGAACTCCATACCAGCATTAAGTGCTTTTTTGTCTTTCCATTGCTGTTTTTTATATTTGGAATAACTAATATTTTTCTTTCCCCTTACAAAAACTTTTTTTTCTATATTAATTTTCACAAAATTGTCATTAAGTGTCCCATTTTGTACTTTCATTTCTAATTTATCAATCCCTCCTGAACCCTTAGTTGGAGATTTGTCAGATACAGTAGTTATAGTCTTTAAAATATCTGATACATTTGCATGTCTTGGATTTACTTTTTCATTCAAACCAAAGCCTAAATATTCATTTATATCTGGTGGTAGCTCTTGCTCATCCTCATGTTTTTTTGTTTTTTCTTTCTTTCCTATTTTTATAGAATTACATGAATTCCTTCCTTTTTTCTTTGTTTTAATTGGATTATTTGTCTCATGGGTTTCATGGTCAATATTGTTGTCATATTTGTTATTGCTTTCAACTTTTATAGATGAGTCCAATTTCTGCTTTTTAAGGGCTGGTTTAAGTTTACTAATAACTATGTCATCATCAGAATCACTATTTTCAATATAATCATATGGTTTATCTGGAATACTAGAAACAGTTAAATTACCTAAACCAAATTTTTCAATCCTATTCTCATTGCTCTGTGATGATTCTATACCAGAATCTTCACTTGACAAACCGGTAACACGTTCAAACCAGCCTTTATTTATTTGTCTGACAGTCATTTTATTGAAAGCATCTGATGAATTTCCTGGAGCATCCAAAACAGTCTTAGACGGGGGATTGCTAAACTTTGCCTCTTTTAGGGTTTTATTATTAAAGTTCTGTGACTTGTCACTAAATTCAGTTTGTTTCTCATGGATATTTATTTCACCTCCAACATTGTTTTCATCTGGACGGTCATTAATAATTGAGTTATCTCCAATATTCTTACTGCTTATAGACTTCCTGGGGTTTCTTATTGAAAATTTTCTATTGAGAAACAATTTCTTAGATAAATTTTCTGTGAATGGACTGCTAGTAACATTTTCAGCTTTAGGATTAAGTAATCTATCAAGCTCTTGAACACTTGGTAATGAAGGTAAAAGAGATTCTTGTGGGTTTTTTTTTTCGGTTGAATTTTCCAGAAGCTTGAGAGGCTCAAGAGGTAAAATCATCTCATCATCAAAGTCGCAAATAGACAATGAGTTTTCCAGGGCAGCACTTTTTAATTGAAAATACTTTTTATATGCATATTTTATATTTGACGGAGCTTCTTTTATATCGAACTTTGATGGAGTTCGATTATGCTGATATTTAAACTGTTTTTCCCAGTTTTTAACCGTCAGTTTGCTTTTCAAATAAGCTTTATCTTTTTTAATTGATTCTATCAAATCCATCCCTAATATTCTTTAAATTATTATTAATAATCAGATCAGATCACAGACCAGTTACCAAGATTATATATATAATCAATAATCACAAATACTTATTCATTAAACCTTATGTTGCAGTTTTCAGTTATAAACTTATAATAGATCTTATGTACTATCCTATATTTCTTCCCGCCAGATCGAAAACATGACAGTTAGTGAACAATATTATAAGACAGCTGATTGTGATTTGACTTTTGAAACTTGAGTAGGGAGGTTAGAGCTGATCAATTCAATATAATAAAAATAACCGTCATAAAGTAGTAAATTGATGGCGCTACTGTTACATCGAGGTTTTCATATATTCGAAAATTAGTGCAGAAATAAAAGACATTATAATCTTTTTAAAGAGAAACAGTATAAAATACTCTTTCACGAGATTATACTAATATGCTTTGAACAAAGGGAGCTTTAGATATTTAATCATATTACGCTTAAAAGTATCTACAGTGTAGAAGGTATTACAATTTCTAACCCTAGTAATCTGTAGATATATCAGTCAGTCAAGGTCAAAGGGTCAGAGAAAGCAGATAGAAATAGTAATAGACATTTTTAAATCCATACATACATGTAAATTACATAAATATACATACGTATATTTAAGTAATTTATTATTGGCGTTACTAAAATCTCAATAATTATTATTTAATTATTATTATTATTTTTTGTAATTATTATTTAGTTTATTGTAACAATATGAACGAATGCGGCGTTGGGGGCCTCCAACCAACACGCCATGTTCCGAGCAGCGGGAAGTGGAGAAGGGGGCTATACATAGCTACGTGGAATGTAAGAGGAGGAATGGAACAGAAGATGAATGAATTATTAGATGTAATGGATAACAAAGATCTGGATATTATTTGTGTCTGAGACTAAGAGAAAAGGCAATGATACGACCGATTTGGATGGCAACCGGATCGCTTTCTGGACTGGGGTTTCAGAGGGTGAGCGAGGTTGCCAAGGTGTAGGCGTGTTGTTGTCCTATCGATTGGTTAATGCAATGGTAGAATACAAGGCTACCGACCCGAGGCTTCTTTGGGTTCGCTTAAAACTGGGGATAACAAGAGTATTCTTGTTAGCCGTGTATGCGCCAGTAGCCTCAGCTCAAATGAGCGAGCTTGAGGAGTTATGGGAGAGTGTCAGGGATGTTCTAAGTAGTGTCAGGGATAATGAAAAGTTGATAGTATGTGGAGATATGAATGGATGGGTTGGAACCGCGCGTAGTGGTTACGAAAGCGTGCCAGGCAAATACGGTGATAGGAGAGTAAATGAGGCTGGAAATATTATTTTGGAATTTTGTAAGGAGAAAAATTTGTTTCTGGCAAACACGATGTTTGATCACAAACAAATTCACATGTACACATGGGAGCGAGCGGAAGAAAGAAGTATGATTGATTTATTCCTAGTGGATCAGCGTATTCGAAGTCAAGTTATGGACACGCGAGTGTTCAGGGGTGCTGATCTGGGAACGAACCATTATCTAGTCGTTGCTAGAATAAGAGGTCTGTTTGCAGATTGGCGCAGCCGCACGACGTGTCCAAGCTTGGCGTCGAATTATCGCATAAGAAGCTGGAAGCTTCAAGAACCACCGATCAGAGAGGAATATCAAGAAAGGGTTTCCAAGAAGCTTGAAAGCTGTGATTCTGGAAATAAAAGTGTTGAAGTATGCTGGCAGAACCTTAGAAATGGTATGGTGAAAGTAGCGACAGAAGTTTGTGGTAAAAGGAAAAGAGGTTTTAGTAAAAAGCGCGATGAATGGTGGGATGATCAAGTTAAAGATGTTGTAGAGTTAAAAAAGAAAGCATGGCTGGATTATAAAGCCTCTGGTAAGGATAAAAGTATGAGAGAGATAAGAAAAAGAGCGTACAAGCTGCAAAAGCACAAAACGAAAGCACTTATAAAGATGAAGCGTGAAAATTCTGAGAGAGAAAGGGATGAAAGGTTGACGAACAACTTCTGGGAAAACACGAAGCTTTTCTGGCGAGAAGTTAGTGGTTCCCGGGGTTGTTCGGTAACCTGTAGAATGAAAGGGGTGCTTTCGAAGAGCGGTGAAATTTTAACTGAGCAAGCACACGTTTTGCAGCGGTGGGCGGAATTCTATAAGGAGATGTATGAACGTGAGGACGCCTCGGTCTTGACTACCAGCGTAATGCTGAGTCAAGATGTAGCCGATGGTGAAATCAGTTTGGAAGAAGTAGAGTGCGTGATTCGAAGTCTGAAATGTGGTAAGGCTGCGGGAGCAGATGAAGTTACTGCCGAGATGATCAAATATAGTGGGCCACGCGTCTGGGACTTTTTCTGGTTTTAGTGCAATTTATGCTGGAATTCAGGGGAGGTCCGAGACGATTGGCGAGGTGCAGTCATCGTACCTTTGTATTAAGGCAAAAGTTCACAGATAGACTCTGCAAGCTATAAGGCTATCAGTTTGATTAGCTTGGGCGGTAAAGTTTATGCTAAAATAATAGCGAGAGGAATGCAAGAGAGATTTGAAAGGCTGTTGTGGGAGGAGTATAAAAAAGATTTATAAAGGAAAAATGAGCGGTAAGAGAGACAGGGGGAAACCCAGTAGCTATGATACTGGAGGAAGGTCATGTAAAAAGCATGAGGACCCCCCCGGAGGGCATGTATGAAGAGGTTAATGTATATGGCCGAGGTGAAAAAGGTATGCAGGGACCGTTCGCGTTTGGCCCTCCGTCGTCTCTGGCTACCCCGTAAAGGATATGGCGTGAAGCTAAGTATATAAATAAATACTATACAAATTAAATAAAATAAAACATTGTTGAACCAAATTGATATTTTAGAGATTGCCATCCCAAAAAAACAACTTGATAGGTGAAACAAAAGATATCATTTTAAATCTAACAAGTCTTATTTATTTAAAAAACAAATTGTATAACACCGTCTTAAAATACTTCAGTATTCACAAGATATCAAAAATTTATTATATTTACATATACTAATTACAACAACAATTAATTTACTTCTGATTAAAACTATGATATATTTACAAATATGTATTTTTTTAACAATATGATAATATTTTACAATTATAGTATTAGAAATCTGTATACAAGAATAAGTAAGATAAAAAATATTTGATATTATAGATTTTGAGCACTGAAAAACTTGCAAATTATTTAATTATTTGGTGGGTACAAGCCATGGTCAAGTTCGTATTAAGCGTCCAGTTTTTTTATCTACCTTTCCCACTGTTCCCTTTGGATCAGGGGATTTAGAACTCCATTCCGATAGAACACACTGTTGAAACTTATAATTACCACAAGATATCTTTTCTAACGACTTATCTAAATCATATATACAATTACCTAGTACGTTGTAAAATTCTATGTGTAGACTATCAATCCACTCGATCAAATCCTTATTAACTCTTCTACTATTCGAATTTGATATTTCCATTAACAATAACTTATCTTCATGACTCGGTAAGAAATTTTTACCCTTTATTATTGAATTATTATAATTTTTATATGAATTTTGTGATCCACTGTGCAGCAAACTGACTTCCTGTTGAGTTATTTCTTTTCCAGAAAAATATTCCAGTGGTGTTATTAAAAATTTTGTGACGGCTACAGTGTTAGCTTCATCAAACAGGCCAACCTTCCAAGTACCAGGCAGTAACGGTGGTTTAATGTGAGGTTTAATAAAGTTTGTTAGATTATTTTCATCACGTGATATAATATTCACATCAGCAATCACACCAGCTGGGTCCAGCCAGACAAGTGTCAAGTTACCTATATTTTTTTCTACGTGTGCTGAGAATTGATATAATAATGTTGGCTCTGACCAGAGACCCAGTATATTCCCTAAATTCCTAAAAATCATCTCCTTTTGGTCATAATCAGAACTCACTTTGAATATTTTAATATATTCTACATCAATATTATCGATGTTAAAATCTAAAAATTGCTTTGGTTTATACCAAGTCTCTAAAAACACTTCCTTCTCGTTATTAATTATCACTTTGTGTAAAATTAAGTTCCCTTTATATACATCAGCGTATTTGTACATGTTAATTTCATTAATTTCACTGATTTCTATTTCACAGTTTTCATGAGCTAAAATTTTAGCATTGTGACGAACAATACTTCCTGCATGTGAGAGTATTGTATCATCTGTGTTAGCGGTTAAGTCATCTATATCATACATATTTTGCCAATAACCCTCCAAATTGGGTATCAGATAGTGATCTGTGAATCCTATATATTGCTCCACCCTTGTTATTATTTCTTGGTTAATTATGGGTTCAAATTTCCTTGCAAAAAATAATTGTCGATTCTGTGTGTTTTGAATTCTGGGCCAGTCTTCGGTTTTAAAGTCGTTAGGAGAACATCCACACCAGTCGACAACATGCTTGTATTGACACTTGCAGCCTAGTTTTCTCTTCCAATTTGTGACATGTAGATTATTATCCACATATGTGTTACAAAAGCGTGAATTCCTTAGAACAGTGTGAAAAAATGATTCAGCCGGTAGTAGAGTATGTTCAAAGATTATGTCTAGTCCAGTTAAGAGTTCATCACGTTCTCCCACTACATATGACACTAAATCTGGTGAGAGGGCTATCCAATCACTCCCTCCGTCTATTACAATACCTTGTGGTAATTTCCTCTCTCCCACCCTCCACATATGTGTCTCACATTCTATAAATGTTTTATCTAGGCCCTGTTTTTTAATGAACCTTTGCACTTCTCTACCATGAGATTTGACAAAGTTATAACCTTTGTTTACAGATAAAAACATTTCTAATTCTTCCAATGATTTTATAGGGAAGTCACTTTCACTTAAATTGATAACATAATCCCATTTCCATCCATTTTTTAATATATCTTTCATGGATGTTAGCAACATTGTGAGTAGAGATGCTCCACCCCATATTGAGGAATACTGTTTTTTGGCTATTTTGATATTTGAAAACTGTTTCTCTAATACAGATAACTTACGAAGTAAATAGTCTTGTCTCTGTAACAGAAAGGGTTATTTATTATTAAATATATATTTTTTAAACAAATACATTTTAAATAGATAAATGTTATATATTAACACTTTGGTGACCGGCAATTTTACACAGAAACTATGTCATGTCACCGCCCCTGGTGCTATAAATTAAAACAGATAATGCAAGTGTAATGACGAGTTAACTCGTCACCGATCAACAATGTTTGGACATGAAAAGATGAGTTAACTCGTCACTGGTCAGCAAAGTGTTAAATTTACTTTCAAGACTCACCTTATCCACATGGATATAAAAGTAGTGATTTGTTCTATACAAAGCATTAATAAGTCTATGAACTTGACGAAGTGCTCTTCCATTTAATGTTAAGAGAAACACTATTCTGACTGATGTTTCTTTATTTTCTGATGTTTTTGGGGTTTGTGCAACAAACTCTACAAATTAGGTTAAATTCATTAGTAGCAGTACATTTTAGTTAAGAATACATAAATAGCTATAAAAATTGTATATAATATTAAAAATTAAATGATATTAAATAATATATTTACTTACTATCAACACCTGTCTCATAAACATTCATAGTAAAATAACCCCCACAGGTCTTTGAAGAGTCTCCAGGACATTTCATGTCACATGAACCATCAGTAGTAATTGATGATAAAGATGGTGCATTATCACCACAGAAACATTCAGATCTAGAAGTATGAGAAATATATTGAGTTATCAATATAACATAAAATTAATTATTTTATTTTTTATTAATAAAAGGTCTTACGCATATTGCACACCTCCATAAGGAAATCCAGCTTGTAAACATATATCTAGGCAAAATGTTGGTGAATTATTATTTACATAATTTCCATAAAATCCTGAAAGGAGCCTTAATTTTTTTTCGTCTAGAAAACAACCAAGTTGCCGCCCATATTTCATTGTCTTAGAACTACAATAATTTGGTAAATGCTTAGGGTAAAAACTGCCATTCTGTATTTGACATGTCTTATTTACAATTTCCATTTTACATTTTTGGGTCTTAGCTCGGTGTATAGCTGATACTGCCTCACGACTTTGGATTTCACAACTGGGCTTAAAGTCTAATTCTTCTAATCTCAGCTGTGGCAGTGGTTTGTTCTGGTGTACAGTTTTTGGAGGGAAATCTTCATCGTCCCCAATGTTGGATCCAAGTTTTCTAGCAGAAACATCTCCGATTTGATTTCTCGCCACTGATGTATAACCATTTCTTTTAAGGAGGTTGTCATGAATTGAAGGAAATAAATTTATAGTTATAAAGAGCTGAGCAAAAAAAGTCGTCAAAACAACTATCGCTAAACATTTAGCATACTTATAAAAAAATCTACGAAGAATCGCCATCACAATTTAAACATATTATCAATAATATAGAATCACATTTACAGTATGTAACGTTTATTAGGTACATAATCCATTCTTAATTTTTATTGTTTTTTTTTATCAAAAACTGGTTACTAGTTCAACATGCATTTTACAAAATTGAAAATACATTTTAACTGACAATTCATGCTTGACATTAAAGATGCCCAGCGCCGAAAACGAGGATTTTGACTCCCGATGAAACTCGCAATCTCGGTTAAAATTTCGAACTAATGGAATAACTAGCAAGACCAACACATTGAAAGTAGTAAATAGAATATTGAGTTGGCTTTATAATATCCAGTTTCAAGTATCTACCACTTAGAGCTGAAGTAGTTATAATTTCATAGAGTCAAAAGAAGATATCACACCGACAAATGATTATTTACCTACTTGTTTGCCTTACGATGTAATCATATTTCTATAATTTAAACTGTTTTAAAAAATATTAACTGTCGACATTTCAATAAAACCAAGTTTGTTAGGCATTTATCAAATACCCATAATTACAGTTCTGCTTTGATTTCGACCAATACACAAAAATAATAGAATAGTAGAATCCAAAACAACAAGGTAAGTTTATGACAATGAAGCTTTGGACATAAAGTGTAGGCTGTATTTATGCGTAATTATATTTATTTTTCTACAAAATGTCACAGCAATATCAATGATTACATCGATTAACGTTTATATACAATTTAATCTATGTGCTATCTTGTTTCCTGTTATGATTTGTTATCGGTTGGACTAAAAGATAATAATTGTAAATAGTGAAACACGAACATCAAATAAGCTTATAAACTGTTATTTAAAAAAAAAACGGTAAAAATAGGCCACTTTCACAAGATAATAATAAAAATATTTTTTTGTTTATAATACTAAATATACCGGTAAGATTGTGTCTACCTGAAAGCATCCTTGTAGGAAGTTATTTCCATATTTTGATGATTGCCTACGAATTTATGAAAATAGGAATAATATTGTGATTGTAGAAATCGATTCATCAAAATCAATAAATCTAACCCTCGTGTTATATTGTTATTTCAAATCAAATCCATTGAATTTGGTTTGATTTTGATATTGTTATTTGGTACCCATGGAGACTTCAAGACAATTTGTGAATTCTACCACTTCTTCAGCTTTCTTTTGTACCTTTTTTACATTTAGAGCTTAAGATGTCAGTTGTTTTGTTTTTTACTCTTAAATAAGAAGTTGTTACACTAAATCCATGTAATTTTTTTGGAACAGCAATGTTTAGATCGCTGTAATGTACCCGATGCTGTTTTATTTGATATATGAAAGAAGTATTATCAGTAAACAATAATATCTCATTATGTTTATTGGGTAGATATTGCACGCCATGTATGTCCCTGGGAAATCACTTTTAGAACATTTCATGGGTAACTTTTCATATGACTGAGAGTTCAAGCAGTTATCAACTTAACATTATTTTTGTATAAGTTTATTGGGTGGAACTCGAAAAATTCGGTCTGCCCATTCAGGTGTACCCGACTTTCGAGTTTTGGAAAAATTTCTTCACAGGAGGTCTTCTTATGACCCCCTGAGTCCGAAATGACCATTGGTCAAAAAGTTTATGTCAAAAAGTTTATATATATGTAATTTTTTTTGTGTTACTGTTTAATTATAATTTATGTTAATTTTAATTTAGTATTATATTTTTTAATATGTTGTAATTATGTAATAACCAATTTAAAATATGATTATATTATAGAATGAACGAATGCGGTGTTGGGAACCGCCAACCAACACGCCATGTTCCGAACGGCGGAAGGTGGAGGACGGAGCTACAATTAGCTACGTGGAATGTAAGAGGAGGAATGGAACAGAAGATGAATGAATTATTAGATGTGATGGATGACAAAGATCTGGATGTTATTTGTGTGTCTGAGACCAAGCGAAAAGTCAATGATACGACCGATTTGCCTGGCAACCGGGTCGCTTTCTGGGCTGGGGTTCCAGAGGGTGAGCGAGGTTGCCAAGGTGTAGCCGTATTATTGTCCTCTCGAATGGTTAATGCAATGGTAGAATACAAGGCGATCAATCCGAGACTTCTTTGGGTTCGCTTTAAGCTGATGATAACAAGAGTATTCTTGTTAGCCGTGTATGCGCCAGTATCCTCAGCTCAAATGAGCGAGCTTGAGGAGTTAGGGGAGACTGTCAGGGATGTTCTAAGTAGTGTCAGGGATAATGAAAAGTTGATAGTATGTGGAGATATGAATGGATGGGTTGGAACCGCGCGTAGTGGTTACGAAAGCGTGCTAGGCAAATACGGTGATAGGAGAGTAAATGAAGCTGGAAATATTATTTTGGAATTTTGTAAGGAGAAAAATTTGTTTCTGGCAAACACGATGTTTGATCACAAACAAATTCACATGTACACATGGGAGCGAGCGGAAGAAAGAAGTATGATTGATTTATTCCTAGTGGATCAGCGTATTCGAAGTCAAGTTATGGACACGCGAGTGTTCAGGGGTGCTGATCTGGGAACGTACCATTATCTAGTCGTTGCTAGAATAAGAGGTCTGTTTGCAGATTGGCGCAGCCGCACGACGTGTCCAAGCTTGGCGTCGAATTATCGCATAAGAAGCTGGAAGCTTCAAGAACCACCGATCAGAGAGGAATATCAAGAAAGGGTTTCCAAGAAGCTTGAAAGCTGTGATTCTGGAAATAAAAGTGTTGAAGTATGCTGGCAGAACCTTAGAAATGGTATGGTGAAAGTAGCGACAGAAGTTTGTGGTAAAAGGAAAAGAGGTTTTAGTAAAAAGCGCGATGAATGGTGGGATGATGAAGTGAAAGACGCTGTAGAGTTAAAGAAGAAAGCATGGCTGGATTATAAAGCCTCTGGTAAGGATAAAAGTATCAGAGAGATAAGAAAAAGAGCGTACAAGCTGCAAAAGCACAAAACGAAAGCACTTATAAAGATGAAGCGTGAAAATTCTGAGAGAGAAAGGGATGAAATCTCAAACCATATCATTTATATCTTCCTTGCAAAACTCTAAAACTGACTCATTTTCCTTTTCTTTAGTTTCTGAGGACGAAATTAAAAGAACTATGCTGTCAATTAAATCAAATGCTGTTGGCGATGACGATATTAGCCGATTTATGATTGTGACATTGCTGGATGTAATTCTGCCTTTCTTAACCCATATTATTAACTTTTCATTATCTTACGGGTTTTTTCCTAAAATCTGGCGAAGAGCCCGTATCCTTCCAATACCAAAAGTTCCCAATCCCACGACTTGTAATGAATTCCGTCCTATTTCTATACTCCCATACCTATCAAAAGTTCTTGAAGCAATTGTCCAAAAACAACTCTCTAATTTTGTTTTGAAGAATAATCTTCTTAGCGATTTTCAGTCTGGCTTTCGTCCTGGCCACAGCACTTCCACAGCATTACTTAAAGTCACTGAAGATATCAGAGATGCGATTGACAATGGCCGTTTAACTGTGTTAGTGTTAATTGATTTTTCGAACGCCTTTAACACTGTTGACCATGATATACTCATCGCACTCTTAACTCACTTAAACATTTCGTCCAAAGAGCTAAATTGGTTCTCTTCATACCTTCGGGACCGCCAGCAGGCTGTTTGCATTGACAATACTTTGTCTGACTGGTGCAACTTGGCAGCTGGGGTCCCGCAAGGTGGTATTCTCTCCCCACTTCTGTTTTCGTTATTCATTAATTTCATCACTATTAATCTTTCTTCCTCTTACCATCTGTATGCTGACGATCTGCAAATATATTCTCATGCAAAGCTGGAATGCATTGATTCAGCTATCACTGCCATTAACAATGACCTGCAGCACATTCTCAATTGGTGTTCAAAATTTGGCATATAAGTAAATCCTAATAAATGTCAGGCAATTGTTATTGGTAGCAAATATGGGCTCTCTAAGTTTGATAGTTTTAATACGCCACCAGTTATGTATAACAATATCATAATACCTTTCACGCCTTCAGTAAAAAACCTGGGTCTGTATATTGACAACACGCTTAGTTGGAATGTCCACATAGTAGAATTATGCCGAAAAGTAACGTATTCACTACGATCTCTTTATCGGCATAAACACTTTTTACCCATTCGGACCAAAACTCTGTTAGTGCAGACCCTAATCCTTCCGCTCATTGACTACGCTGATGTATGCTGCTCTAATATCTCAGAATCTAATTTAGATAAATTGGACCGTCTTCTTAACAGCTGCATTCGTTTCATATTTAATCTCCGAAAATTTGACCACATTTCTCAGTACCGCTCTAAGCTTAAATGGCTCCCCATCCGCGAAAGAAGACGATCCAGAACTTTATGTCAGCTTTTCTCTATCCTGAATGATCCAGCTTCTCCTCGATACTTGAAATGTAAGTTTCAGCTACTAAGGTCAACTCACGATTTACATCTTCGGTCAGATTCTAATCTTAGCTTATTTGTACCTTCGCACCATACTGGCTTTCTTTCTAACTCTTTCACAGTACACGCTATTAAACTCTGGAACGGCCTCCCTGATGTGCTTCGACATGCCCCGAATAGAACTGTATTTAAAAAGCGTATCCGTAGATATCTACACCAGAAAATGACATAACCATTCTTGTAACTTTTTTATAATTATTATTGCGCAGTGATATTTATACCAATATTGGCATAACATTATTTTTATTTTAATATATACATTATCGTCTTACTATCGCCCTATGCATGTATGTATGTATGTATATGTATGTATCTTTTTTATATATTTTATATGTTTATACGTATTTATGTAATATATTTATATGTAGTACAAGTATATATATATATGTATCTTTATATATATTGATTGTTATCTACATAAGTTGTGTGTATTCGTTAGTTTGTTTTCTGTTGTACCCCTTGTTTGTTTTTCTGTATTTTATATTTCGGTTGACTGGTAGAGAATGCTGTAGCATTAAGTCCGCCATTTGTATAATTTTGTTGTACAATAAAGTTTTTAAATAAATAAAATAAATAAATGAAAGGTTGACGAACAACTTCCGGGAAAACACGAAGCTTTTCTGGCGAGAAGTTAGTGGTTCCCGGGGTTGTTCGGTAACCTGTAGAATGAAAGGGGTGCTTTCGAAGAGCGGTGAAATTTTAACTGAGCAAGCACACGTTTTGCAGCGGTAGACGGAATTCTATAAGGAGATGTATGAACGTGAGGACACCTCGGTCTTGACTACCAGCGTAATGCTGATGCTGATGCTGATGATGAAGATGTAGCCGATGGTGAAATCAGTTTGGAAGAAGTAGAGTGCGTGATTCGAAGTCTGAAATGTGGTAAGGCTGCGGGAGCAGATGAAGTTACTGCCGAGATGATCAAATATGGCGGGCAACGCGTCTGGGACTTTTTCTGGTTTTTGTGCAATTTATGCTGGAAAACGGGGGAGGTCCCAGATGATTGGCGAAGTGCAGTCATTGTACCTTTGTATAAAGGCAAAGGTTCACAGATAGACTGTGCAAGCTATAGGACTATCAGTTTGATTAGCTTGGGCGGTAAAGTATATGCTAAAATTTTCGCGAGAAGAATGCAAGAGAGATCTGAAAGGCTGTTGTGGGAGGCCCAAGGAGGTTTTAAACCTGGAAGAGGGTGTATAGATCAGATCTTTTCCCTCCGCATGATCACGGAAAAGTTTTTGGCCTTTGACAGGGTTGTGAGAAAGAAGTTATGTGAGATACTGCCCCGATACAATGTGAACGGACCCTTGTTACAGACTGTAAAGTCTCTTTACCGAGATCACTCAGCCTGTGTGCGAGTAGGAGCTGGCATGTAGCCCTGGTTTGACATCCAATCGGGTGTTAAGCAAGGTTGCGCTATGTCAGTTTGGTTGTTCAATTTGTATTGGATAGTTGTCTCCAAGGCGTGAAAGACAGTGACATGGGAGTGAAAGTAGGTGACCTTAAGGTCAATTGCTTGCTATATGCAGATGATGCAGTGCTCATTGCATCTTTAGAATGCAATTTGCAGGCATTGGTCACCACTCTGAAAGATGGGTGTGAAATTAATGGTCTTAACCTGAATGTAGATAAGACGAAGGTTCTGATATTTGAAAGAAATGAAGAAAGAACAGAATGTAAGATCAACGTGAATGGTAAGATAATAGAACAAGTGAATGAAGTGGTATATTTGGGAAGTATGTTTAGCAGAGATGGAAGATACGAAATGGATGTGGAAAGGCGTATTGCTGCCGGTAACAGAGTCAACGGTGCTTTGACTGCATTGTTGAGACGGCAAAACGTTAGCATAGCTGCACGTTTGGCTGTACACAATGCAGTTTTGCTACCGACGCTGTTATACGGCAGCCAAACGTGGGAAACACAGAAGAAGAATGTAAGAAAGATGAATGCTGTGGAGATGCGATCTCTTCGCAGAATATGCGGAGTCAGTCTAGCTGATCGAATCCGCAATGAAGAGATCCACAGAATGGCAGGTACTAGCGAAGATGTCACGGTGAGAATGAAGAAGAACGTGCTCAGGTGGTTTGGGCACGTTGAACGAATGAGTGATGAAAGAATGGTAAAAAAGATTTATATGGGAAAAGTGAGCGGTAAGAGAGACAGGGGGAGGCCTCGAGTGACCTTCGAAAACACAGTATCTATGATACTGGAGGAAGGTCACGTAAAAAGCATGAGGACCCCCCGGAGGGCATGTATGAAGAGGTTGATGTCTGTGGCCGAGGCGAAAGAGGTATGCAGGGACCGTAGCGTTTGGCGCTCCGTTGTCTCTGGCTACCCCGCAAGGGATATGGCATGAAGCTAAATAATAATAATAATATATATATATATATATATATATATATATATATATATATATGTGCGTGCGTGCGTCCAGATTCGACTTTTGTCAGCACGATAGCGGCCTCAGTTTCGCTCGGATCGCTTTCAAACTTTGCACAAAAATCAACCATCCAAAAATTAAGATCAAGTTCGTTAATCAGAGAAATCCGGCCACGGGGGGCGCCTCACCTTTTCTGATTTCAGTTTTTCGACCATAACTTTTTCCGTATACAAAGTATATCAATCGTGTTCATATTATATGATGTCTTTGATGAATACCTATAACTAATGTAGATAAACCGAAACTTCAATAACTTAGGGGTGGGGGTAAAAAAAACGAAAATTTTTGGAAAAAATTTCATAACTTTTTTCCGGTAAACATTCTTACGTCACAAGTATTTTTAATAGAAAGGTTATTTTTTACTCTAAATTTAGGTACCAAAAGTTTTTCCGTAAAAGGTACCCTTTCCGAGAAAAAAAATAAAAACCGCTTTTAGCTTGAATTTAATGTAGGTAAAACAACTGCAACTTTTTGGAAGAGAGAGAGACAACAAGAGAAAACATTATGAAGTTGATAACTATTACTGGGATAAGTAAAAATCTTCATCTAATCCAAATTCGCATAATGATTGATATTTAGATATCAAAATAAAATAAGGGTTAGCCCTTATTTTAGTTAAATACATAGTAGTGAAGACCTACTCTTAATCTAAAAATAGATGATGTTATATAACGGTTCGCCTTTCTCTGTCTGAAAAATCATGGTTTTAAGGAATATCTATTTGAATTGATGCATAATGCTTTCCTTTAACTCATTTAGATGATAACCAAAATGAGTGCCATGCTTGGTAGCGATGGGTGTATTATAATATTGAGGATAGTTTATGAAAAGAGAGATGGCACTTTGTGCTGCTGATTTTGGTTTGTTTTTACAGGAAAATAATACTTCTCAAATCTAAAAAATAAGTAGCATTTAAATACGCACGGACATTTGCGGCATAATGTGCAAAACAACCATTATTTTGCAGCCAGTGGGATTGTCTCACCTCCAGAGGCACCTCTTCCATTAAATTGGGTAAATCATTTTTAAGAAACTGCAAATACCTTTGGGTAGGTAAATTTCCGGTACTTCAAATGGACTGCGGCATATTACTCTATTATTAAAATAATTATTTTTTATTACAGAACTAATATTCAGTTTATTTCTTAATATATTTAAATAGTTTTTAGTTAAGTTTAAATTTAAGTTAAGTTGAAATTATTATCCACATTTTTATTAGTAGATAATTGTAACTAACGACCTCCTGGCCATCTTTTGTTCTCGCTGGATGCGGGTGCACATCTCTAGACCGGCTGGCCGTCTATTGTGTCCCGGTATCCCCACCCGCTACGGTTTTCCCACAGGTTCTTACGAAGAGTCAGTCAGGACTGATGCGCCCAGCTTTTTAACTCGTATTCTTATGTATCGCGTTTCTATTATTCTTCCGCTCACTCCGTCTGTACTTTAATTCAAGTTAAGTAATAGTGTGTTTTGTGTGTTTGTGTAAAATAAATAATATCCGTATAAATTACAGTGTAACACTGGACGATTCCTACCTACCTTAAAAATCGCAAATCGCAAAAAAAATCAAATGGAATGCGCACATGCGATACCGAAAAAGTCAAGTAACGCACTAAACAAAATTAACTAAATACTTATGTACCATGTCTTCGGAGAGATAATTTATGATTTATTAGCTTGGTATTCTTTTCTCGCTCACTTCCACTCTACTAAACTAGGGGTGCCAACAGATCCTCAATTTTGATTCGCTGAGCTCGTTAAATTTCGGGTGCCGTTTGCATATTGAGCTAAGCGAGCCTAGTGTATTGGCCTTTCCAGACCGTTCTTGGTTGAAAACAAAATGAGGAAGTTTGAATATGATAAGGATTAACGACTTCGAAATATTCAGATGTTGCATTTTCTGCTTGAGTATCACACGTAAAATTTTATCATATGCCTCTTCTATATCAAAAAATAATCCTGCAAGTCCTACAATCTATTGTTAAATTTTCTAAACTATCAGTAATGCCTGAACCTTTTCTAAATCTAAAGTGCGACTTCCTTATTAAACTTCTGCTTTCAACTATAAAATCCAGTCGATTTTGAATAAGATTTTTATTATTTTAGCTATTGTTGAAGTTACAACAATAGAACGGTATGAATTTCGAAAGGACCCCTTCCTTTCTTCCTTCTTCCTTACACCGACAATACAATATAACTGAAATAACCTAACAACAACAGAATAACAGAAAACAGAAAAATATTTGTAGCATCAAAATCTCACTAACACGTGTAACTTCAGACCGTCCTCCACCCTAATTATTTTACGAATTAGAACCTTTAACATTTTTAGCTTGATAATTTTTCTCTCTACCCTCCAAATGTATTGAGTATTTTTCTGTGGCAATACAGAGTAGTAACATTGTTAGATTATGATCAATGCGGCTAGATCTAGAACTTTTTATTGTAGATAAAATCGTTTTTCAATGATTTAGGCCGGAAAGGGCTTTTGATTTTCTTAACAAAGCTAAATCTGTATTACTATTATTTTATTTTTGAACCTTTTAAATTAGTTAATTTTGTCTTCTTAGTAAACTTAGTTTAATTTTAAATATTGTTATTGTGATTCAAACTAAATAGTAAATACATAATTGAAATCTGGTAAATTAATTAAATTGTTTTAGTAAAAAAAGGGTATTTTTATAACAAGTACTTTCTTAGTAATTTGTGCTCCATCTAGCACGATTTAGCCTTTTTTAGCTTCGTCACGAGCCCCAATTACTAAAACTGAGGTGGCAACACTCATTATAATTATTGATTTTAAAATTTTGTCAATATTTAATATTTACGGTTTAGGGTTATTAGACATAACATTAAACTTTATAAATCTATTAAAACTTCTTAATATTTTATCTAATTGTTACACATATGTAGTTAAAAATTGAAATTGTTTTGTGCTTGTAAAATTCACATGTAAATAATTATAGTTTATAAAAAGAGTAATCGGAAGCTTGTTATTATCTTTTATGTTATTATTGTATATATTACATACAAATGACTAGTGCTTGCTTGAACCCGAAATATGAAGACACTATTCAGTGTTCTTTCTTTTCGAGTAACCACCTTTCTCCAACTGAGTGGGAACAATTATGTGATGAGATAAACAAAACAATTAACCAACTAACTACAGATTACATATGGCATAGAGACAAATTTTCCGTTTATTATCCCGTGTTAGATAAAAATAATGGTTTGTATTACTTACACTTTTCTTGTATGAGAGATATATATATTCTATTTTAACATTAACCTATTGTAGAGTTTCCTGCTCGTCTTGTAAGCACAACATGTTTTGGCGATAATATAGAAGATGAATGGTTTATTGTATATCTTATATTGGAAATCACAAAAATATTCAATCACTTAATAGTTCAAGTTGAAGATAATGATGGTGATTTCATCCTTATTGAGGCAGCAGATTATTTATCCCCTTGGGCGAACCCTGATACAACTGTTAATAGAGTAAGTTCATTATATGTACAAAATTTTCTGATTAAAACCCTTGCACAATTTTTACTAATTAATTGTGAAATTATATTTTTTTTAGGTATTCATTCATAATCATGACATACATATCATACCTTCCGCCCTTGTAAGTACAGATTTATCTGTAAATATTACCGATGCAATAGATTTAGTTGCAAAAAACCCTGACGTAACTAAAGCATCTTTAGACATACAAAATGTTATTTTGGAAAGAGTTGGTATATATCCACAGAAAATTTATGATAATTTTCATAATGCTATTATAAAGATGCCTTTAGAAATTGCCACAATACTGACCTTGGAACCTTCGTTGATATCACCCATAGTGAACACATATTGCAGTCTGGATGCCTTGGAAGCAAGGAATTGTAAAGACATAACATTTGATGATTGTGTAACTGTTGAAGTTAAATTTACGAGATATTTATATGCTATGCTGTTACATTCTCCTTTACTTAGTACAATCAAACATAAGGTGTTACCGAGTGACATAAAAGGTCAATTGGGGTTAAAGTTGGCATCTGGTTATAAGATAATAACTACACAATCATCTAAAGATCCATTATCTACAATAGAATATCAAAGATTTCTTGAAAACCTTACTAAAAATGGGTACTTTAAGAACAATTTGGAAGGATCAATTCAGTATAAACAATTACAAGAAAAAGCCAATTTATATTTTTTGAATATGGAAACCCCTATAAATTCACATTCCTGCAGTATTATTGATGATCTTAAATCATCAGATAAATTTATTGATACAAGTAATATTATCAAGAGTAAAAGCGATTCAGGTGTTTTAAAAGAAGATAATGACAAGTGGCTCACAATTCATCCGGATGAACTAAATGAAATATTAAATAAATATGGAAAGCCAGTTAAAAATGAAACCGTTACTCCACAAGTCATTACATCTGAATTATCTAATTTTCTCGAGAGATCGTCTGATTTTGAAGGAATAGAACAAACACGGAATGAAGATGTAGAAGATGATGGCATTGAATTTGACTCTAAGGATTTTGTTTCATTCATTCATAAAATGGTTAATTTACTTTCAGGCAAAAACGAAGAAGGTTCTAGTGATGTAAGTGAAGATGATAGTTCCGACTCAGAGAATATAGCTCAGGACTTGGAACTTGCTTCTAAGTTAAAAACAATAAATGAAGAAAATGCAAAAGATGATAAAAATATTTTCAATAATTTGGTCCAGAGTATGAAAGAAGAAGGTTTGTCGGGCCCATCTAGTACAGTTCTTAGAACTATTGGTGTTAATAAAACTGATATATTAGATTCCGATGACGATGAATAAACAGTAGTTTAAAAGTATATTTCATATTATTTAACTGTTGAGTTGCAGTTTATTTTAAACTAATCTATTCATGTAAATAAAATTAATGTCTGTTTGTAATTCCAAATTGTCAGTTTTTCAATAAATGTCTATGAAAATGTATATGGTACTTACATTAGTTCTAATAACAAAAAGATTTAAAAAAATATATATTTATTGTGGTGTTTAAATAATAAAGTTCACTCTAAAAAAAATATCATTGATTGTAATCAGAACCTGCTTTTCATTTCCAGAAATTAATAAGTTCAATTTCCTTAAATCCCTAAAAACTAGATTGAAAGCTAAATTTAGTAAATTAAAATGAAAGTATGAGATAAAATAAAAATATATTAATTAACATAACAACAATTTTATTGCAAAATATACAAACACCATAGTCCTATGACTAAAATATAAAAAAATAACAATATTTAACAGTATTCTTGGGGGGCTGTTCATAAATCCCATTTTATTAACTTTCTAGACACATCCCCATATGATGAGGTTTAAACTACTCAATAACATGTATTGTTTTTGATACAAAATTTTTTTAGACCTTTATCTTTTAAAATGCTTATACTAATTTAAGGTCAAGATTATTTCTTACTAATATAATAATAATCATTTCTGTGTTAGAGAAATAATTAAAGTGATGCAACTCCGCCCCTCCCTTTCCCTTGTGATATTTTGTAACTTCACCTCTCTCCACTTTTGAGGCTTTTCTGATGGTGGATAATTCATATTTTATAGGTGTGCGTATGTTCCACCGGCTACAACCAGGGTCTCTCCAGTCATATAACTAGAATCATCAGAAACAAGAAAAGCTACAGCTGCTGCAATTTCCGAAGGTTGACCAAATCTTTTCATTGGCACAATTGAAAGACTCTTTTCTTTTCCTATTTCATTTGATGTTATCTGAAAGTAGAAACAAATAATAAATACATATATAAACACCAGTATTACAAAATGATGTAACTGAATTTAATAAATTAAATGTTGTTTTCTGACCTTAAAGCTAGAACATTTTGGATAAGACTACTCACCGCAGATGCAAATTTGGTATCCACAATTCCAGGGGCTACACAGTTTACTCGAATATTTTCATGTACTACTTCACCAGCGATTGCCTTGGCCAAACCTATTATCGCTGTTTTGCTGATACTATATGGTCCCAAAGGCTAAAAAAAAAGAAAATATTTATAAGAAATAAAAAAATGGTGTATTACATTATACAATTAATATTTTCCTTACTTCCATAGCCTGGTATCCAGCAATGGATGAAATAAATACAATATTTCCGCCTCCTCGTTTAAGAAGCTCTGGATAAACTTCTTTTGCCAACAACCAGGAACATTTCACATTGACGTCAAATATCTTATCCCATACTTTTTCATCTGTCTGTAAATTATTATTGTTAATATTTGTATGACATTATAGGAATATTTAACAAAACATGTATTTACCTCCAATACAGGTGACACTGCTGGGTTAACGGCTGCATTAGATACAAGAATGTCAATGCCACCATATTTACTTTTAGCCTGAAAAAATTATATTTTTTTAAAATATTTTTAAGGCTTAAAATTAAAAAAGAGTTCTAAACTGTTTCTACACAGTCAACACTTTGTATTCCAAAATAAAAAGAACTAAAGTTCTTAGAGATGTTTTTTTTTATATAAA